>JAKEZK010000018.1:0-347364 GCA_021654155.1 Rhodotorula sp. CC01
CCCATGAGGACACCACGCTCGCCGTACAGGTCCGAGTAGACCTCCTTCTCAAAGGTGGTCTCGTACGCGTAACCGGTCCCGACCGCGACGGCGAGGGCGCGCGCCTTCTCCATCGCCTTGCCGGTCACCTCCTGCCAGACGGCGACCGAGGCGTTGATGCCGCGGCCCTCCTTGAAGAGCGTGCGGACGGTGCGGCTGGTGCAGTCGCTCTCTCGATCGTCTCGTCAAGCGCGTCCGGAGTGGACATGGCTATACTCAGGACCTTATGGGCGAGGATGCATTGCGAACAAGGCAATACCACGAGCTTACAAGATTAGGAGCGGTCGAAAGCAGCTGCTCGGTGCGGCCTGTAAGGGGGCGAAGAAAGATGGAAATTCCGCGCGCGGCCAACGGAGTGCTCCATGCGCTAGAGTCTACTGAAAGCATCAGGCTCGATACATCAAGCTCAGTAAGCGCGGCGGGAAGAAGAACACGCAAGGGAGACAATCATGATGAGGCGCAAGTCGGCAGCCAATCGGAGAAGGTCAACTCGCTGGCAACTGCGAACGTGCGTCTTTTCTGCTCAGACTTGTCAACAACACTGCAACTCATCCACGATGCACACTTTCAGCTCGTGCACTTCACAATTCACTCCAGGCGACCCTCCGCTGGGTTCACCGCGGTCATGTCCGACTACTCCCCGCTCATGTCGGCAACTCTGCCGCGAGACAAACAACGCCCTTCAGGTCGCGACCTCGACGCGCTCGAGAAAGCTCGCCCGACCGCTCCCTCGCCGCAAAAGCGACCGTTGCGCATCGCCATCGTGACCGAGAACTTTTTGCCCAAGATTGACGGCGTGACGAGAACGCTCGCGATGCTCCTCGAGCATCTTCAGGCAGAGGGGCACGAGGCCATGGTGCTAGGTCCTGCAACACCCCTGGTGCGCTCTCGTCCTTGTGCGTCCTCTCATGCCGCCCTTCGAACTGAACGCATGCCTGAACAGAAAACGTACGCCGGCGCGGAAGTCGTCGCGACAAAGGGCATTCCTTTGTTGGGCGTGTATCGCGGACTCGGTTTGAACTTTTTGCGGCCAAGGTTCATCCGCAAGCTCCGTAAGCGTTCATGTACGGCTCAAGAGGGGGTGAAGTGGCGTACTGACTCGCTTTGACCAGGCGAATTCAAACCGGACGTGATCCAGTTCACCGATCCGATTTGGCTGTGCGCACAGTGAGTCTGGCGGAGCATGAACCGTAACAGCCACTACGGCGTCACTAAGTGTGCGGCTTGCAGGACGATTCCGATGGTCCAGCTCTACTTTCCGGACACCCCACTCGTCAGCTCATACCACACGAATCTCGCAATGTGAGTTGTGGGAGTCTAGCTCCCGCTCGGTCTATTCTCACTCATCCTCTATATTGCATGCAGGTATGCGACCTTGTTCGGCTTCTCCTGGCTCACTCCGGTCATGTGGGGACTTCAAGTGCGTATCGGCTGGAATACCTTGATGTCCGAATCGATTCCGGGCAGCTAACATCGGTCCGAGTATAGCGCAACCTCCACGGACGCTGCGACCTCAGCTTCTGCCCGTCTCCGTCGACGGCTCGCATGCTGGAGCAACAAGGGTTCGAGAACCTGCGCATCTGGCCCAGGGTGCGCACTCTTTCGCTTGCGCAAAAGCTTCCAGAAACGCCCTAACCGTACAGCATCTGCTCGCAGGGAGTCGACGTCGACCTTTTCCGGCCAGAGGCACGCGACTACACACTCCGACAGTCATGGGGCGCCGAGCCACAACACCTCGACGTTGACCGTCCTTCGCCGCGCATCGCGGCTGCAGACGCGCGCCGCTCCGTCGATGACCTCCCGCCTCTTTCTCTCCCGCCACCGTACTCCGCCCTTGCGCCCCCAACGACATTCTCTGCTACGGGTCCAAGCAAGCTCGTCGTCCTCTATGTCGGCAGGATCTCCTGGGAAAAGAATCTCCGCCTGCTTATCGAAGCCTTCCGAGGGCTGCAACACCCCGATCTCGCCACCAACCGGCCGGCGTGCCAGCTCGTCTTTGTCGGCGACGGTCCGGCGCGAGCCGAGGCAGAAACCTTGTGCGCCAAGTACGAGCTCGACGCGCTTTTCCTCGGCTTCCGCAAAGGCGAGCAGCTCGCAGCGGCGTACGCGAGCGCAGACATCTTCGCGTTCCCAAGCTTGTGGGTCTTTGAAGCTCCGTGTCTCTTTCAGCGGATCGACCCTAACCAGATCTACCCGCGTCATAGCACCGAGACCTTTGGACAGGTGGTCAGCGAAGCACAGGCATCTGGACTCCCCGTTGTGGGCTTGCGGGCCGAGGGCGTTTCTGACCTCGTCGAGCACGGTCGGACCGGCCTCCTACTCGATCTCAACGACCTCGCCCGACACGCACCTGACTACAAACCCCGCGCCGCAAGTCCCGCTCACCAGACCGAAGCGATCCCGGACGACGTGCATGCTCTGCTCGACCTGAACTCGTCGACGTTCCCCGTCGCCGTCGACATGTACCGGTCCCTCCTCTCCGAGATGGCGCTCAATCACGAGCACCGGCGGGAGATGACGACTTCGGCCTACCTCGTCGCCTCGAAGCGATCTTGGTTCGGCGCAATGGAGCAGCTCGTCGACGGCTACAGGGAGTTGACCGACCGGCGCCTCGCTCGCGAAGCGGAGAAGGCGATGGACATGCCCACCTTGTCTCGAACGTCGACCCTCGAGCTCGACGTGGTGTGCGACGCCGCCGAGATCGAGTCCGACGCCGCTTCTTCCGGCGCGTCGACACCCAAGCGCACGCGACTGCTGCGCCTGAACGGCGTGCTGCGTCGGACCGGCGGAAGACTTCGCGACACCTCGGTTTCGCTTCATCCACTCCGTTCCTGGCTGGCGGCGCCACCTAACGTCGCCTCAGGACCTACGGCGCCGGTACTTTTGCAGAGCCAGAAATCCGGTCCGAATGTGCTCAGTAAGTTCGACTATGCCTTTCCTGGAAACTCTTCAATGCCTCTGACGTACCCTCTCGTACAGTCCTTGCACTCGAAATCGTGTCACTCATCACCCTCTTGTACTTTGCCATCTCCTGGGCTTCGAGCTCGTCGCTCTTGACCAACGTTCTTGTTGCCTAGTCTCTTCGTCCTCTCCACATGTCGACACGTTTCTTGCCTCGTTCACGCTTCCCCTGTTCCCTGTCGTAGATATGCAGTACACTTTGTGATAGAGCCTCGCTTCCGTCTGGTGTAAGTGTGAATTGCGTTGATCAGCTACGAGCCGGGTATACAATGCTCGCTGTCGATAGCGCTGTTCCCCCACCACGTCACGAAGTTGTCCAAGCTGAGCATGTAGACGATGATCGCTTGTACGCTCGTGCCTGCGTCCAGCGCGGCCGAGAGCGTGTAGTTGTACTGCGGGTTCCTTGCGTCAGTTCACGGACACGACTTCCGCATCACAGAGACAAGTCATACCTTGTCGAACCAGCGCGGACGATACCGCAGTGCGTAAAACTGGCTCAGGAAAGAGACGATGAAGCCGGGCACGAGGACGTTCATCGGTGTTTGCGGCGGACCGATGCTCTGCAAAGCTTCCGCCGGTTAGCAACACTATCATTTTTCCATTCATTTGCCTTTGAACGCACTCCGTGCAAGACCAGTGGAACGTTGATCTGGCGCCAGATTGGCCGCCCTGTCCGCCGGTAGAGGTACCAGGGAATGACCGGCAAGATTGCGCCGATCAGGAAACCCTGCACAAGAGCATCCGTGAGCTTCGCCGTGCTGCACATAAACGATAACCCTAAGTGCTCACCCAGTAGAGGACGCGGTACTGCCCGTCGAAGAATCGCTTCGGCTGCGATCGGCTTCGTCAGCGCCGACCCTGAGGTTCTAGATGATTCCTCCGAACGGGCTTACAGCCAGGACGCCAAAGATGACACTCGCCGAGAAGAAGATTTCCGGTTTGCGACCGGTCCATTGCTGAGTCGGATCCGGCAAGGTGCCGTCGAGGTAAGGTCGCTTGGCAGCGATGACACCCTGGATGAGAACAAAGTTGACGATGCTGCCGAGCGCCGTGCCGTAAACTTGGCAGATGAACAGGTCGCGAGGCGGAATTTTCATGTAGAGCGCCAAACATTGGTCGGAGGACAGCTCGATGCTTTGTAACATGGCCATGTAGCCGTATACCTCTGTTTCGCCGCACGCGTCCATGTCAGCGTTGATCGGCAAACACTCGAGAACGAGTGAACCGTGCGTACTGAAGGTGATGTTCGCCAACGGTTTGCCGGGCCAGATCCAACCGGCAACAAACTCGGTCACCACTGCGCAAAGTCTCAGAAATCAGTGTAGAGCGCGCGGCGGTAGCGGAGCGGCAATGGCAAGTCGCGCACCGTTCAAGCCGAGGGTCGTATTTGTGATGGCCGAGATGATCTGCGCGACAACGGCTCAGTGGAATGACTCGCAGACAGAGGCAGGTAAAACTCACTCCGATCGGCACCAGGAAGACGATTGCGATGGCGAGAGCGAGGAAGAGGCCCCAGACGGGCAGTTGGAGAGGGTAGTTGACGAGGAGGAAGATTGCGGCAATCAAGTTGAAGACGAAGACTCCGACGTAGTAACTCCGAGGGACCGGTGCATAGTTGCGCTCGAGCTCTGCGTGATCGAGATGAGCCGTGTCAGTCTAGAAGCGTATCAGCGCCCGACCATGGGCGGGACTGCCTTACGCTCGACGTGCACGTCGCCGCTCTGGTCGAAGCTCGCGGCGATGGCCTTGCGGATGTCGCCAACGTGCCACAGGAGAATCGTCGACAGCGCGCTGGTCAGGAGGGCAAACGAGACTCCGTACGTCAACGCAAAGTACGGCGTTAGTTGCAGCGGCCCGACTTCGGCGTAGCGCTGTTCGTTGAGCGAGAGGTCCTCGTTCAGAATGTCGAGAACGTCCATGCGGCCGTACGTGCCGTTGTAGAGGTGCTGTAATCGGGGGCAACAAAGGTAAATGTTTGACCCAATTTGCACTGAGAGCATCACTCGTTCCGCCGCCACTGAGCGACGAACAGAACTTACTGCACCGACCGGCGAGTCGAAGCTCTGTGCGTTCCAGAAGTCGAAGCCAAAGTACATGAGCGGCGTCAGGAACCAGAGGTTGAGGGCCTGTCCGGCGAAGAAGCTGCACTGAGCGAAGAAAGGCGTGTAGAGCGCTATTGACATGAAGTTGAGTGAGTCTGCACTGGTCGAGCGATACCACAGTAAGAGTGTCTGCGTACCCCCCGTCCCGCCGACCACGGCCCAATCGAGCGAAAAGTCAAACATGCCGAAACCGTCATAGCCGGAACCCAGAACCCGCATAATCGAAGAGCGGTTGTTGATGATGCACAGGAGTGCGATCGAGCTCAGAGTGGGAGCAATCACGGTCGGGAAGAACTGCCAGGTAAAGATGCCGGCAAACGACTTGAGGAAGAACCGCAATCGGTCCTTGGCTTGCCGGATCTGGTCCTTGCTACCGCCGTGGAGCGTCTCGTATAGCGCGACGGTGACGAGCTGGGCGGGCCACACCATGACTGTCGGGCGAACCAGGATAGCGTAGGTGAGACCGCTTAAACCGAAACCGATGAGCTGGGTGCTTGAGAGTTGGACCAGAAAGTCATCAGGTCTTCTGCGTCCTATGATGTATGGGTAGAGTAGATATACCTGAGCAGCAGCAAGAGACCGCCAAAGGTGCCGAGATCCTGCTTGTAGTACAGCGATTGGACGGATACGATCTCTCCGGCGTAGGCAGCTGACGCGCCGGACCCCGCCAGGATGCCAATCTGCGCCAGGATGCTTCATGAGCCGCAGCCAGACGCTTTCGCGGACATGCGCCGATGGCTGCCGAAGATTTTCGCACAGAAGCGCCACTCACGAGCATGTGCTCCTTTTTCCCGAACGGTCCTCGCTGTAGCGACCTCGGCAAGAGTTTGTCGAACCATTTCCCGAGCGGGTATGAGATGAGAATGATGAAGAAGGAGGAGAAAGACGGGGCGTTCGACTTGAAGAAGAAGAGTTGCGAGATGCTCGCGCCGAAAATGCACAGGATTGTACCGAGGATCAGGACGCGCGGGGTCAGCGTCGGTAGTGAAGTGTCGTCCGTTTCTGGAACGACCTATCGACGCGCGCCTCAGAGTCAGGACCAATAGAGATTTCCTCCTTCCGCCTCTGCCGTTTGTGAAAACTCACCCTTCGGACCATCTCGGCGGCGTCTTCCTCGCTCCGAGTTCCTGCTTTGACGCGCACCGTATCGGCTTCATATTCCTCGGCCTCTTGTAGCAAGCGTCCGGTCTCTGCATCGTCTGATTCGTCGGCGTCGACCTCGTCCTTTTCCTCCGAGTCCCTGGCAGGTCGAGATTGTCCCACTTGGCCTGCATCGCGGAGGTCTGGTTCGCTTGTGAGAGACCGAGCTGCTGCAACCGAGACAGAACGGTCAGTCCAGCGCAGGTACTTGTCCACAGGGAGCGCTGCAGTGGTGCTACTCACGGTCTCGTTGACTGAAGCTGCAGGAGTTGTGGGGGTCGATATCGCGCAGAGGGATCGCTGCGCTGTCGGCGCTCAGCCGAGGTACGTCGTCACGCATACCTGTGAGCGGTCAGATGCAGCCATGCGCGTTCGCGGGTGTGGGGCGAGAGGGTGATCCTCGCAAAGTGGGCGCCAGGTGAGGAACAGCAGCCAACAATTGAATTAACCGGGTTCACCGCGTCAAAAGTTCGCCAGAGCTTAGTAGCTGCACGTGGCCAGTTGTAAGATTGAGCACAACAGGGGAGTGTATGTTCCGCGTTCCGCAACGAAAGTAAAGTTTACACGAGGGGGGAAGAGGTTCAGGCGATACCGCGCTTCTACTCGCCCTTCTGCTCGACCCGCTCAATCTCGAACAGGACAAAATCGTAGTACTCGCCCTCCATGACGCTCGCATACTCGCCCAACGCGGCCGAGTCGTCTCCGCCATCGGTCGGCTTGCTCTTCTTCTTCTTGTTCTTCGCGCCCGACTTGTTCGACGGCACGAGGAACGACGACAAGGTCGAGGTGAGCTTGTCAACCTGTTTCGGTTCGGGCTGCGTGGTGTATGGGTATTGTCAGTCCAACTGCGCTGCACTGGTCGAATAAGCCCTCAAAGACGACTCACCTTGACCACAGCCCCGAAATATGCCGCCGGCAGACCATATCGCAGTACACTCTCGACATAGGCGCGCACGACCTTGAGGTGAACGAGCACTTGGAACAGCTCTGAAAAGTTGATCCTCGACAGACGGAGGAGATCAGCCTGTTGCGCGCAAAGAGGTGGTCAAGTGAGCGACACCTTCAGGGGAGCTCCGTCGAGCAAGAGAAGGATCAAGCCATCGCGAGTTTGAGAGCCTCACGCACCCACATCTCCTTCTCTTCGACAAGGAGGTCCTCGACATCCTTCTTCTGCTTCTCAATCTCCTCCTCATCGTAAGTAAAGTCGCGCACGATGAATCTGCAGCACCCGCAAAGACAGGTCAACTTTACCCCATCCAACGCTCGCGAGAAAGACGGCTCCGCTAGACTGAGCCACACGCACTTCTTTTCCCGCGCCTTCTGCGCAAACTCGTCCTTGACCCTTCGGAACAGCGTCACCGAGAACAGTGCATACTCGTCGTCTTGGGCGAGTTTTCTGCAGTTACGATTAGGCATCGTCAGTCCTGACCTGTTAGGTGAGAGCGACGGCTGAAGGCCACCCACGTCGACGATCGCGGGACGACCATCTGCGTCAACCGCTCATACGAGCTTTCCCACTCCTTGATCAAGTTCCTGTGTAACATCATTGTCAGTCCTCGAGCTGGAGCAGCAGACCAAGACACCGTCGAGTCAGCTCACTTGGGCACGGCCACGAGCGCGGTTTCGAGGTACTCGGACTGGTTGGTCGCGGCGAAATCGGATGCCGAGACCACGTCGGATAGTGACCGCATCGAGAGGTTGCCACTACAGCGCAAAGGCAAATCTCATATGAGCGAGTCGCCCTTGATGTGGCCGATGGGGAGGGTCGCTCGACTTACGTCTTTTTCCGCAGCGCATTCGTCAGCTGTCCCTTGACGATCTGATACTGCTGGGTCTTGTTCCTCTGCGCGTTCTCGATGCTCGCAACCTCCTTGACGAGCGCGTCGACAATCTCGCCGAGCGCCCGGTCCTCGGTGCGGTACTTGCCCCGGTTCCACTCCCAGCTCTCGTCGCTTTCACCGTGTTGCTGCGAGTCCTCCTCTGGCAAGAGGTACGAGAGGTAAGGTCGCCCGTCATCGAGGACGAGGTGCTGGGTCAACGGCGAAACGCGGTTCTCGGCGTGCGGGATGGTCGCGGTCGGGCCGGAGGGTTCGGCGGTCAGGGACCGGATCGTGTCGACCGTCTTTTGGAGGGTGGAGGTGATGTTGGGGTCGTGCTTGGCGAGTGCCTCGGATAGGGTCAGCAGCGAAGAGAGGGTTCCGGTCTGTTCGCCCGGGTCGCAGTCGAGGGGTGGGGACAGAGATCGGGGAGGTGAGCACCCTATTCTCGCCGGCGCGGTTCGGCTCGGCATGACAGTAGTTTGCAGCATGGCGTATAAACGCGAGAGAAGCGGGAGCGCGGTGCTGCTCTCTGGCTCGACACGTTCACATCGATGCGAATGACGATTCGACGCGGACTGACCTTGAACTGCGGGAACTCGACGAGGCCTGCGGTGCCGAGTTTGCCATGACCGAGTGCGTCCCTGAGCTCGTGCAGCTGCTCGACCGGGTTGCTCGACTCGAGGTGACCGGCGACGAGCCAGAGCGCGTTCGGAGAAGGCGACATGACGGCGATGGGGCGTCAGCAAGGGCGGGTAAGCGGCGTTCGAGCTGGCTAGCAGGGCCTTAGAACTGTATCTTGAGGGACGCTGAAAGCTTCCTGCTCAGGTCTTGGCTTCGCCTTGCGTAGTGCGTCGGGAGGTGAGCCCCACCGCGAACGGGCTTGCTGAAGGACCTCTCGGTTGTGAAAAATCACAGAGTGGCCGCGGCGATTCGAACCCAGTCTCGTCCCTCCCCACCACAGGGTATATGAGGCGCAAATTAACTCCGTTTCCTCGTTTGGTCGCTGGTGTCCCAGTGGCCTATGCACCGAAATAACTCTCGCTGTCATGGCGAGTCCACTCGGGAATTGCTCGATGCCTATTCAGGGAATTACAGTGCGCGGCTCGCCACATATTAATCCTCTCGCGTCTGTGCATGAACACGCAGTCTTTGACCGCTCGCCCGCGCAAGCGGACGGGGCCGGGTCGAGTTGAATCCGGGCGTCCGACCAGGCGGGTTTCACCGCGCAACTCGGGCGCTCGAGCTGCCGGTTCTTGTTGCACAGAGCACGCGGGACGGTGAGGGACTCTCTTGAAGAAGTCCGCGTCGCTGCCCCGTCGAGCGAAACCTTTTTGCAGTCCTTTTTACGGGTCTGCAAGGTCGGGCCATTGGTCCTAGGACAGCGGTCCTTCGAGGGAGAGAGGGAGCGAACACGGTCGGCCGCGTCTCTGTTGCTGCTCCACTTCTGAACGAGTCGACGTCTGATGCTGGCTCGGACGACATAGAGGGATGCCGTTCTTCCAGCCTCCGTTACGGCTGGACGACTTTCAACGCGCCAGCAGCGCGTTCCCCGTCGCCTCGACGTCTGCTGCGCGGTTACCCGACTCGCCATCACCAAACAAGAAACGACGCGTCGGTTCGGTCCCGCCATCGCTCGCCACGGGTCAGCGCGGACATACTCCGACGCAGAGTAAAGCGACGAGTCAGAGGTGCGCGTCAGATCCTTCGCCGTCAGGGAGGGCGCAGAAGACGAGCTGATCTCTCTGTTTCTCTCGTCCGGACAGCCCGGCTCCTCGCCCGCAAGCCGCCTCTCGCAAGTCTGCGTCGGACGCGGCCCGCCGAAGCGAAATCAATGCACGCTATGCCGAGCTCAGCCGAGACGAGGCGCGCTTGCAGGCCACGTTAAGGTTGCAGGATGCTTGGGAGGACATTCAACGGCGGCACTCGAACCTCGCTGTGCTCTCCAACTCGGGCGAAGAAAGGGGAAGGGACTCGGGTGCAGCAGAGCAGAGGAAGAAGCGCTACCGCCACAGACCGGGCAGGACGAGGGCGCTGCCCGTCGAAGAGGACGACATTATCGATCTCTCGACGCTCGATTTCGTGCAGGATCGAGGCGTCTTGCGCAGCAGCAAGGCGGGCGGGTTCGCAATCGGTCGCTATGGCAATGGAAGAGACGGCGGAGACATCCTCGTCGGTCTCGACACGGGTGGCGGTGGTGCAAAGGGCGCGGCGAGCAGCGCTGGAGACACGCCCGGGTCTGACGGCGACGCGGACGATCCGACAGACGACGACGAGGACGAAGAAGACGAAGACGAATGGGCAGATTACACCGACTCGGATGCGCCTTCGTACAGCTCGGACGACGAACTCGGCGAAGACGACGACTTGCTGCCGCCTCCGTCGCTCCTGTTTCGGGAACAACGGCGGAAAGAAGCCGAACGACTCCGCGAGATGCGCGAGTTTCAGGAGCACGAAGCCAAGGCGCGAGGCGAACTCGTGGCTCGGGCGCAACAGCCTGACGAGGTTGTCGTCCTCCGAGGCGGGAATGTGCAACTGCCGGCCCCAATCGGTCCGCCTCAATCCGCTCCGCGACGGAGAGCGGTTCCTTCATTCATTACCGACGACAACGACGACGACGACCTCGCCCTCTCCCCTCTACGGGCTCGCTCGACCGCTCCAGCCGCTTTGACTCCCACCCGCAACTCGAAGGCCGCATCCCAACCCCCTTCAAGCACGGCAACGCGTCGACGCTCCGTTTCCGACATCCGCCTCGACTCGCCCGCTGCTAGTCCTACTACTACTGCGCGGACTCCGCCTCGCCGTGCCAGCACAGTCAGGCCGACTGCAGCGAAGAGAAGCGCTTCAGTAGCTGCCTCGGGGGTGGCGAACCAGTGCCAAACGGCGAACGGGATACGATCCCCTCCCGCCTCGTTCTCGACCGGGTCTGTGCCGCCGGCGCGACGCTCTTCGCTGTCGAGACCTGTAAGAGCCATTCGTCAAACCACCTCCTTTCACTTCTCGATCGCTGATCTTGCGATATTTCCCTTCCGCTTGCTAGCCCGTCTCGTCGTCTCCATTGCGCGAAGTCATCACAGTCGCCTCGCCGACGCCGCCTCCGCCACGACCTTCGGCAGTTCGCATCGTTTCCTCGCGCAAGACTCGTCCAAAGTCACCATCACCGGAACTGTTTGCGCCGCCCGAAGCAAGCAGCAGTGTTTGCGTCACTGCTCGGTACTCGCCTGAGCTGTCGGCTCCCGTCCCGGTTCCGTATCAGCAAGCGACGCCGACGCCGACGCCACCTCCGGCGCGGACATCACCCGCTCGCAAACCACCAACCGTGCCTACGCGTACAGCCCCGACCGGACCGAGCACGAGAAAGATCCGACATTCGTCGTTCGAACTGATCATCGACGTCAAGCCTTTGAGATCGACGCAGACCCCCGCGCCGGCAACGATGAAACGCTCGACGGTTCCCAAAAAGGTGGTACTCGCTTCGAGTGCGTCGATGCCGAATTTACCCGTCGCGGCGCGTGAGGTTGTTCCAGACCTTGCGGCCGCGAAACCAGCAATGTCACTCAATGAGGAGGCACCAGCTCCGCGACGCGTCGGCGGGTTGAGTACGCCGCCACTGTCGAAGCGGTCGACGGTCTCTGAACGGTCGCCGTCCCAGTCGCCAGCCAAGGCGCGCGCACCCTCTACAGCTTCGCCTGGAAGGGCACGCGTCACTGCGACTCCCTCCGTTATCTTGCCGGCGCCGCCAACATCGGCGAGTGTGCGGACAACACGCGGCGAGGATGATTCCGAGGAGGACGAATTGACGCTCAGTTCGCCGACCAAGCCTTATCGCCGACACTCGTCTGTCCGTCCGAGCATGACCCCTGCTCCATCCTCACTGTCCCGCATGACGTCTCGACCTCGAGTGCGGTCGCGGTCCGTCTCTGGTCTCGACCGTTCTGCGGTAGCAGCCACTGGCGGACGTTGTCGACCGGGTCGGGTTCAGGGTGTTCCGGACGATTCGAGCGAGGACGAGCTGGGACAGTGGTAGCAGAACTATAGCATATCTTGCAAACAACCCATGTCTTCAGGAAAAGTCTTTCTCTTCATCGGCTCTCCTCCGGTTCGGCTGTCGCTGCCAACTTTGACCGTCCACACTAGACTCGATCGTTGGAAGCGAGCGCAGATCTCGCCGGCCGGTCACCGTGGCTTCTCCTGGAGTGGATCTGACGCCGCAGCACGCCGCGTGGCTGCTCGAGTTGGTCGTGTCGGTCTCGACGACGTGCCACTTGCTGGCCATCGTCAGCTATCTCTTGTCGCCCGCGCACTTCCTGATCCTCGCGTACCGGATCGTGCTCCAAGTGCAGTTCACCCTGCCGCGCCGCGTCCACGCCAACCGCAGTCTCCGCTTCTTTGTCGTCTTGTGGGGCATCCAAGCCCTCCTCGCCGTCGGACTCCACGCCGCCACGGGCAGCCAGGGGACCAAGGGACCGACAGGCTACGTACAGCGAGGGTTGGTGCTCGACTTTGTCGGTCAAGGTAAAGTCCGGGAACTATAGAGTCGCAGCGGGGAATGCCGTTCACTGACCCGGGTCCGCAAAACCCAGTGTTCACGCCGTCGACACTCCACCTCGTCGTACTGGATGTGCTCTTGGCCTTTCTACAACTAATCACGATCGTGCTCGCTTTCGGCGCGACGGTCCCGACCGACCTCGACGCGACGACAAGCACCGAGAGCTCGCGAGACTACTCCAGCCTGCTCGGAATCGACGACGACTATGAGGATGAAGCGGAAGGAAGGGACTCTTTAGGCGCGAGCGGATCTAGAACCTTTCGAGGCCGGGACGGGTACAGCGCTCTCGCCCACGTCGAAGAAGGCGGATCGCGACCGAGCATGTTCGACATGGAGTTGGACGATCTCGGAGTCGGTAAGTCCCGCTTACTCGTCGGCCAGATCCAAATGAGCGCTCACAGAAGCCCTCACACACACCAGGCACCTCGTCTAAATATTCGTCGCTCGCGTCATCAGATCCTGCCCTGCGATTGCGCGTGCCCGTGCCGCTCATCGCGTCAGTTCGACTCGGCACGATCTGGCGAGAAGTCCGCAAGTCGGCGTCACAGGACCGAGCGGAACGCGAGGAGGGCGGCTTGAGAGGGCTGGAGGAAGGTCGCGGTCCGAGTTGATTAGCACCGGGGACGAACCTCTGATGCCCCTCAAGCACTGTAATGTATCACTATCGCACCCGGAGGAGACGACCGATTTCCGAAGAAAAGTCCTCATCCTCATCACTACGCTCATCCTGGATCTGGTGGTGAAAGGGTTCAATAAGGATTACAACGGACAGAATCAGAGTGAGGCTCAGGGAACAATGCGGGTGGAGAGTTGCTGCAAATCCCCAAACTTTGGAGAAGCGGCTGCATAAAGGTATAAGACAGTTGAAAGGCGAAGGGGCGAAAAATGACGAGACGAATGCATGCGTGGATGAAAGAGACAATGAACGGAATGGTGAGGCAAGTGGGTATGCTAGATGGTGTGCGGAACGCGCGACGGGGGATCGAGGTCCAGAGCTGCGAGGGAAACTTGAAAGGGCAGAGCAAAACCCTTAATGCATAGAGAGATGCTTGAGGAATTTGTCAAAGTCGTCTCGGCGAACTTCGACCACGCTCGCGTCAAAGTAACGTTGCTGCGCCTTGGCTCGACTTTGCAAGGCGGCCTCTTCGAACGCGATTCCGAAGCGACTATGAGACGGACGTTCGAGGTCGTCAACATGATTGCCTGCTCGGTCAGAAGAACAGGAAAGCAGAGGGGACATCACGGGAACTCACTTTCTTCGCACGTCGCCATACTCGTCAGCCGGCACGACACCGACCACGAGGAACTTGTCGCTCGACTCGCTCAGCGCCGCGAGCACGAACGGCAAGTTGCGACTCGCGCCGCCGCCGCCGCCTGCCCCGCCACCACCGCTCCCCTGATTCTCAAGCATGCTCCGAATCGCGTCGACGAGCCAGTGCGCGAGTCGGAGCAACGTCGCCGGGTGTTGAAACACGGGCAAGTCGGGACCGTCTTTGACGACGGCGAGGCGGTACGAGCGGAAAAAGGTGATGGCCTTCTTGTCGAGGATGTAAGAACCCTGGGCAATCACGGCGCGGTGCAGAGCCATCGACAGGGGAAGCGCGTGCCGCAGAAGAGTCGTGCTGCAGCGCGAGGGCGATACCATGTGGCGAAACCGTCAGCGCCGCAATTCCCGCGGTCACCGGCATGAGGAAGCAAACACACAGCCAACGAGCTCCCGGAAACGGTCGACTCACTCTTCCGGGTCGAGCGCATCCCACGCAAACCAGAAATTCCTTCTCCGCGCCTCGTTCTCGTCCTGTTCATACTTTTGCCGCTTCTCGACCTCGGTCATCTCGTCAGCGCCGCCATCACCGCCTCCCCGACCCGCGCCGGCGCCGTTCGAATCTGTCGGCGGTCTCCGGTTCTCCTTGTCGCCTTCGCCGAGCATGCCGGCCTTGTGCACCCAACTCTTGATCCCTTCGGCCCACTCTTCCCGCCCGCCATACTGCGTCGCAGCGCTGTGATGTCCCGCCCCGGGGCCGCCACCACTTCCCGCCCCGCTCGATCCACCACCCCCGTCAACGAGTGCGCGCCTCGCATCGATCGTCGTGATGCTCGCAAAGTCAAGCCGGACCCCGGTAGCCGCTTCGAGAAGGGCCTCGAGCGCGTCGACATAGTCTTGCGCCGAGAGGTCGACTCGCCAACCGGATTTGCGGACGAAGGAAGGGTACGAGAGGTCCCAGAGGCCGTACGAGGCGCGTTGCTCGGACAGCATCGGGAAGAGCGACTCTTTGAGGTCGGACGACATGTGCGCGTATGTCTCGGACGACTCGGACAATGACAACCTGTCAAAAGGTGACGCCTTGTTAGCGCGCAAAGACACCGCCTGGCAGCGACCGGACCAGACTCACCCCATCTTTGCGAGCAAGCCGCTCAACTTTTTCCGTCCCTCCATCGTCCACAGCTTCATCTTGACGCCGAGGTAGCCCGAGTGAAACATGGCATCGTACAGGTTCCAATGCCGGAACAAGCAGAACCTCAATTCCTCGCTCGGGCGGATCGACCGATCCCGCTCCGAAGTCGAGGTCGAGGTCGCAAGTGCCGTCGAGACGTTGCCGATCTGGAGCGAGTCGGGCGTCGTCGAAAGCCGAGCAACTTCGGTCGCGAGGATGGTTTGGTGGATCTCGTAGGTGCTGAGATCGACCTGCGAGTTGGTCAACTGGTACGTCAAGCCGAGGATCGCAAGCCTGTAGTCCGAGACGAATGGCAATCGTTCAATACGTTCAGCTACCATCACTTTGCTGGGGGTGTTGGCGGAGAAGGTGCAGGCAAAAAAAAAAAAAGAAAAAAAAAAAAAAAAAAAAAACTCACCAGACTGCATCGACGTCTGTCCGGCCGAGCGCTTCGGCCAAGAGGTACATGGTCCAGACGACGGATTGACCAAAAGACGATCCCCTCGCCTCGTACTTGGCGAGCTGTGCTCGGTACGCTCGTCTCTGATCTCGCGAAAGTGGTTTGGGCTGTGTGCGGGCGCAGTGGTTGACCCGGAAGCGGGAGCGGCGGGCGTCAGCGTGACCAAGCTGCTGTCGAGCCTCCGAAAGTACGTCGCACCCGGACCGGGACGGGACATGTAGTAACCAGAACGTACCGAATCTGTTCTCCGTCGTTTTCGTCGCCCAGACCGCTGAGATCCTGCATCCGAGTCGTTGTCGTCGTCCTCGTCCTCCCTGTCCGATTCTTCGTCCGAGTCGTCCGAATCCTCCGGATCTGATTCCGGATAGGGCTGGTCGGGCGGTGCGACCTCGTCAGTCAACCTGGGTCGAGGGGGAAAAGCAGGGAGAGCCCGAGCCGCACCTCGAGTTCTTCGAACGCCTCCCTCTCCTTTTTCCACGGGTCGTACACGACTTGGTTGCCGTCAGCGTCTCGCTCTGCCTCCCTGACTTCGTCCCAGACGACGACGCAGAGTTCCTGCTCTGGCAAGGGGGGCAAGCGGGCATTGGCGATGCCCCCGTGGGCTTGTCGCGCGCGGATCCTCCTCGGGTCAAAGAGGGCGCGGGCATAGTCGGACCTGGTGAACAAGTTTGCGAGCGCGATGGGTCTGTGGGCGTCTATGACGTGGACCATGCATTCGGGCGGCAGGTCGCAGGCGTCGGGACCGAGCAAGGCGTGCAAGTCGGCCGACGCGCCAAAGCCGACGAGGACGAGAGAGCGGACACTGGTTGCTGCCGCGGTCGCGAGCTGACTCGCCTCGTGGTGGAGCTGGGACCAGCTCCCGACGGGCACGGTCTGGTGCGGGACGTCGTCCGTCTTGAGGAGCCCCGAGAGGAGTTTGGCGGCAGCGAGCGAGTCGACGTCGGGCGCGACAAAGAGGAACGTCGTGCACGCGACGCTGCCCCGGGCGCGGCCGACGAGCTCGTGGTACGCTGCAGATACGAGCTTGTGCGGCAGCAGCATGTCCGCCACGCCTCCTGATGAGCCTCCTTAAGCTGTACGTCGATTCTAGTCGACTCGGAGGACGCGATCACGACGCGTGCCGGCGCGCACCTCGTTTCCTCCGCGGAGATCGAACCCTGACTGCAGGGGAGGCTCCTAGACTGCGCCAAAAGCTCGCTTTCGAGGCAGCGGCTGGCAAATGGCTTTCTGGTCTCGTTCTCTCCCTCTCGTCTCTCGCCATCAACTGTTGCCAAACCGGTAAGTCGAGCAATACCCGAGAATAGAGTGAACGGGTGCTATCGCGGATGATATTCTACCTACTGGATGACGAGTCGGAGGGAGAGGGATGGCGGTCCTCGTAACATTGGATCCCCTCTCCCGTCATGATCGACACTCTCCCAGGCTACCTAATTACACTTACTGAGACACACATACACACAACTATGCAAGCGAACGAACGAGAAGCAAAAGCGCAGTCGAGCTGATCCTCTTTCCTCTTGCGCCGCCCCTCGTGCAGACCTACTAGAGATGCCGCCTCCTCAAGCGACTTACCTCGCGAGGACCTCCAACAAGGGCTATGACCCCGCGACCCTCTCGGACGACGAAGACGACTCGACCGTAACCGACACCGCGTCGGTTTCGAGCTCGACCCGGTCCTCCGCCGCCGCTGTCACCACGCTCGCAGTCCTGGATGGGCCGATCCCCGTCACCGAGAATGCTACCGAGCTTGTGGATTGGAAGATTAGCCGAGTCGGTGGAGAGCCTGTGCGTCCGACCGCTGCTCCTGCCGGTGCTCTTCCCGCGACCATGCTCCACGCCCGAACCAGCACCGGAGTCTCTTTGCTACACTCTGCAGTAGTCATAGCTGGTCAACATGGAATAACCGGGCTGACGACCCCCCTTTTTCACATACTTTTCCTCTCCGCTTCGCCTCTGCCGGCTTTTGCTACCACCAACTTTGAATTCACCGCCGTGCTCGAGCAGTCCTTCCCTCTCACGACGGCCCCTCCAGTCGAGTCTCGCCTATGCCTGACCTGCTCGATGCCGATGCCGCTCGTCATCCAGCTCTACTGTCCGCTCCTACACTCGTCCCTCGAGCGAGTTGTTTACGTGTTTGCCTGCCCGCGCATCGCCTGCCAGAAGAAGCGCGAACCACGTTCGCCTGGCGAAGGACCGGGATGCGTCCGTGCATGGCGGGCCAACGGTTGGTGGCGCGAGGGGGAGGAGGCGAAATTCCGCGAGAGGGAGGAACGACAGGAACGCGAGAGGGAGGAGAAAGAACGCGCACAGCGCAAAGAGGCGGCGAACCAGATTCACCTCGGCGGGCTCGTCTTCGGGGGCGGTGGCGGTCACACTCCTGGTCCTGGTTTGGTTCCGGCCGCCGGCGCGCCGTTTAACCCGTTTGCGACCGCTGCTGCGACGCCAGCAGGTGGCGCAGCATTCAACCCGTTCGCTGTACCCTCTGCGCCGGTCGCTGCCGTCTCCAGCAACCCGTTCGCACTGCCGGGATCGAGCACCACCACCACCACCACCACGGCCACCAATTCCAGCACCGGTTCGAACCCTTTCGCCGCGCTCCCAGCGACTGCCTCTGCGCCCGCTCCTGCCGCCGTCTCTGGTCCCGATCCCTCGGAGAACGACGCCGCCGCCGCCCATTCGGGCTCCGCAGATGGGGATTCGTCGGTGAATCAAATCACCTCGATCTGGCCGCCGGTCGCATCGACCTCTGCGTCCACAACCACGCCCGTCTTCCGACCCCAATACGTTGCGACGCTGTACGAACCTTCTTCGTCCTCTGCACAGGTCAGCAAAGGAAAAGGCCAGAGACGGGAGGACGAACTGGCGCGAGCGTTTGAAGCCGAGTTGGCGATCCGGAATGGAGGAGTGAATGCAGAGAGTGGTCGTGTTGGTGGGCAGTCGAAGAAAGCCCTTGCTGCAGCCGCCGCCGCCAACGATGACGAGGCCGACTATCTCGATGATGTTGAGGCTGCCGCTCGACCCGGCAAAGGATCCGGCGGGCGGGTCAAGAAAGGTGCCGAGCGGGCTTCTGCGTCCAAGAAATCGTCCGCGGGAGGAGGAGGCGGAGGTGATTGGGCGGCCGGAGAAGGGTACGAAGTGCAGCGAGTCAAGGGTGTCGACGACATCTTTTTGCGGTTCCAGGAGCGGGTCTCGCGGGAAGGTCGGCAGATTGTTCGGTGAGCTTTTTCCCGTTCTTTTCTTTCCGGTAATTGAAGCGTGAGGGCTCGCGTCGCTCTGATGCGTCATGCTGAACGGTACGCGGTCACTCACCCTGCAGCTACGACTTTGGCGCCGCTCCGTTACCGTACTCTTCCTCCTCTACCGCCTACAAACTGCTCCACCCTCCGGTCGCCACCAACTCGGACCTCGGGAACTATGCGCCTTCGCGCCTCCCGCCCTGCCGGTACTGCCGCGGCGCGAGCACATTCGAGCTCCAGTTGATGCCGCACCTCGCGCTCGGGCTGGACGAGCGGTACGAGTGGGCGTCGGTGTGGGTGTTGAGCTGCGAGGGGGAATGTCCAGGGGGAGTGACGACCCAGGCGGCGGAAGGAGAGGCTTGGAGGGAGGAGAGGGTTCTGGTCGAATGGGAGGATGAGGGCGCGTAGGGGCTTCATCCAGCTTAGAGATCCTGTACGCGATGCTTCCGAGATTCAAAACATGAGTGGCGTCTCGAACGGGGGGTGGATGTTTTGCTTCGGGGACTATTAGGCCGGGCTTCGGGTAAACTAGTCACTCGCTTCTTACGATCGATACAAAGTCGAGCTGAAAACTGTGCGAGACTGCAGTTGGCGAATGCATGGGTCGAAGATTGAGAGAAGGTCGCGAGGACGAAAAAGCTCTTTCCTCTCGATCGACAACGACCATGGCGACTCGACCGTCACGGGTGACGAGAAGCTCTGCAGCTGCTACGTCGAGCAGCAGTAGCAGCAGCACGACAGCCCCGTCGAGGCAGCAGCGACCCGCTCTCTCCTCGTCTGCTCAGTCAACATCGACGACCAACCCGCCGCCACCGCGCAGGACGACGCGTTCGAGTCGCGCAATCACACCCGTGCCGCAGCCTGACGCCACTGCGGCTCCGAGGACACGCGTCTCGACCGCGAGAGCCGCCGCGACGTCGACCGCGACTCGACCGCAATGGGGCGCTTCCAACACAGTGGCTGCGAGGGCGACTCAGGGCAGCGTAGCGACCCCGCCGCAGCAGAGTGCGGTCAGGAGAACCGCAGGAGGATCATTGGCTGTACCGACGACCGCACAACGGACGAGGACTCCCGGGCAAGGCTTGCTGAGCCGGATGACCAGTCGCGACAGCCTCCGACAGGCAGCGACAAAGACGCCAGCTAGAATGCAGGCCAGCTCGGTGAAGACATATGACGGCACGAGGGAACCCATAAAGGTGCGTTTCCATACTTGTCCTCCCTTCACACGCGCGAACAACAGCAATTGAGGATCTGTTCTTCCGTCCAGGCCTACCTCCGGATCCGGCCCGCCCCGGAAGGCGTCCCTCTACAGAGTTATATCCAGGTTCTGAACGATACGGATGTCCTGATGGTGCCACCGGTAGTGAGTTTCGCAGGAGACGTGCTGCTGCTCGTAAAAGCAAGAGAGTGCCGCCGCTGACCCTTCTTTCCTGTCGGTAAAGGACCACCGCTTGAACCCTTCCTCTTCTTCCGCGAGCCTGTTCTCGAACGCACTCTTGCGATCTTCAAACTTGAACTTGAACCCGGCGTCGCACCCATCTGGCGTCCCTGATGACGTCCTCGCTTCGCCGACTCCTTACGCACCGGATCCCTCGACTTACGGCACCCTGTACAAATTCACCTCCGTCTTTCCCTCTGGCATGGGTTCCAGCGCGACCCCTCTCGTGTCTCCAACATCGCCGACATTCACTGCGGCAGACCGCAAACGCCTCGAGCAGACCGAGTCGCAAGCCGCCTTCTTCCGCTCGACAACGCTCCCGCTCGTGCGCGATTTCTTAAAGAACGGCGAAAATTGCCTCCTCTTTGCGTACGGGTCGACTGGGAGCGGCAAGACCTATACCGTTCAGGGAGGCGCAGGCGAAGACGCAGGTCTCTTGCCTCGAGTGGTCGATGTGGTCTGGAAGAGCCTCGAGGCCAAGGTCCGCCGCATCTCCTTTTCTCTCCTTCATAGCTTCTCGTCCGAATGGGAGACTGACTCCAAGGGACTTCATCTCTTAGCGCCAGAACCCGCAAGCAACGACGCCACCCGCCGTTCGACGACCTGGCGGCCCCCTCATGTCCACGCCTAACGGCAAGCAAGCAGCACCTGAACGGGATGCGGAGGATAACGTGGACAGTATCAGCGATAGTGAGTCTTGTTGCACGACCGATCCAGTGCGTCCCGAAATGCTCACCTGCGTTCGTCCTCGCCAGTCGTCCAGGTCGACGGAGCATACGACTACGCAGTTATGGTTTCCTGTGAGCGCAGCTGGCCGTTCGAGAACTTGGTGCACATGGAAAGCCTAACAGGTCCGAGAATCCTTACCCAGACTCGGAAGTTTATAACGAGAAGATCTACGACTTGCTCGAGTCGCCTCTGCCCAGCGCGCCTCCGTCGACACCCGCTGCTCCCTCGCACTCCCAGGGAGGCGGTGGCATGTTCAAGGGCTTGTTCAAGAATCTCACCACCGTCAAACGCAGTGCCTTGAGCCTGAAAGCGGACAAGACGGCCGCAGCTTCGGCGCCTGGACAATCAGCACCGAAAGTGGTCGGCGGCTTGAAGGAGATCCGAGTTTCCAATGCCGAGGTCAGTGAAGAGGGCGCGACATCGTCTCGTCTCGTTTGAGACAGTGCTCATCATGTGCTGACCACGACGACGTACTTGTTTTGCCACTCTTTGCAGGAGGCGCACACCGTTCTCGCTCAAGGCCAATCGAACCGTCGCGTGTTCAGTACACTCGCCAACAGGGCCTCATCGCGATCGCATTCGATCTTTACGCTCAGACTCGTCCGCACGCACCGTGCCACCGGTGCCGAGAAGACTAGCCGGTTCAGTATCGTGGATCTCGCCGGGAGCGAGCGTGTCGTCAATACTCAGACGACGGGTCAACGGCTCAAGGAGGCCGGCAACATCAACAAGAGCTTGATGGTACTCGGACAATGCATGGAGGTGCTCCGGAAGAACCAAGAGCGGGAGAAGGGCAGGAAGGTGAGGGGTTCAATCCGCAGAACCAGCTACGATTGGCGATTCAACAGCGACTGAACCGTCTTTGCATCCGATGCCTGCAGCCTGCGATCGTGCCCTTCCGCCATAGCAAGCTCACGGAGATGTTCCAGAGCTTTTTCGTCGGCGATGGCAAAGCGGTAAGTCGTACTGCTGCCTAAGATGTGTCCAAGCTGGATGGGCGCTGAACCCTCCCTGCCTGCGTCGCGAAAAAAGGTCATGGTCGTCAACGTAAACCCGTACGAAACCGGATTCGACGAAAACTCGCACGTCATGAAGTTCTCCGCAGTGGCCAAGGGCGTCATGACCGTCAAACGAGGACCGGACGCCGTCGCCGCCGACCTGATGACGCTGCCGTCCGTGCCGAGCCTCCCGATCGATTTCAAAATCCCGGAGATCAAGAAGGCAAAGCCAGAGCCGAGGCTGGTCCGGGTCTCGCTCATTGACAACGGAGATGAGGAGGAGGTGCTGTACGAAGGTGCGACGATCGTGTTGATCCTCAGCACTTTTTCCGCGAGGGCGAAGCTGACGACAAATGAGGGATCTGGATCTCGCAGAAGAAGATCTGGAAGACGACGATGGCGAAGAAGACGAGTTTGTGAATGCTCTGCTCGACGAATTGAGCAGTCTGCGGACAGCCGTGAGTTTTTGGCGCTTTAGCACGGCTTTGTGCGTTCTGACCCTTTGAATCCCTCCCTCCTGCAGCTCTTCGAGTCGCAGATGCAAGTTGAATTGGCGCAATCGACGGTCAGAGCGCAAGTCGTCAAGGAGTACGAGGAAAAGATGCTCGAGATGGAGCGACGCTACCAAGCGCGTCTGCGGGAAGAGGTGCGTCGTCTTGGTTTCTTTCGCGATCGGAGATACTGCGCGAGATATCTGATGCTGGTGGGGCACACGTACGCAGGCCGACGAAGCCGAAACCAAGCTGAATGCCAAGCTCGACATCCTGACCCGACTTCAGGCCGCCAAGACGCCCGGTCGTGGAGGTGCCGCCGTCCATCGACTGCGCGAAGAGTCCCTGACTCCGTCTACTACCTACGACGACTCTGACGAGGAGGATGTGTCGGAGGCGGAGGAGGAAGAAGAAGCAGGAGGTGCGACTGAGCGCGAAGACCATGTCGCCGCCGAGGAGGACGAGGAGGAAGGGACCAATGACTCCGAGGAGGTTGAGCGCATGCTGATGCCAGGCGTGGAAGATACGGATGTGAGCTGTACTTTTCCCGACTGACGTTGCGCCGGACGAAGTCGGCGGACTGACGTGAGGCTGCTCGCTCCGCACAGTCTCCTCTCGCCGCGCGTGTTAAATCGCTAGCCCTTGCCGAGTCTAAAGCTGGAGGCATGAACACTACAGCGCCTTCTCCTCTTGCACGCGCTGTGCTGGCCGGGGGAGACGAAGTCGATCGCGAGTCGGATGCGGAACCGGCGACCGATGATCTGAGCGGGTCCATCAACGCCGATACCGCCGATGTCGGTCAACTACAAACTGAGGACGACGACACTGCCTCTGATGGTGGCGAGATCTCCTTCGCGGCATCGAGCGAGTATGAAGCGAGCAGCGCTAGGGACGGCGTCGTACCTCTCAAGTCGGACTCGCCTCCGCCGCGTGGCAGCAACGCTGGTGATAAGGAGAACGAGTCGCCGCTCGGTGGTGGTCACCATGGCAATCGTACACTTGGGGAGATTGACGCGCTCGGACTCGACAAGAGTATGGTCATCCGGTCGTCGGGCGGCGGCCCCAAAAAGACCAAGCGGTGAGTTACTCTTTCGGAGCTTTATTTGCCCCCAACCCCCGTCCCCCTTCTCTGTCGCGAGCTTTCAAGACGGGGACTGACCGCAGAATGCTGCATTGCTTCGTGTGCAGCAAACTCGGGGTCAAGGTGGTCGACGTCGAGGACATCGACACCTACGAAGGGAGTGTTCTCTCGCCCGTTCGCAAGACGCCCGGAGGCCGCCACCTCAAGCTGTAACATTCGCCGCCCGATCCTTCGGCCACTGCCCTGTTCTGCTCGTTTCGCCTTTCTCCGCTAGACAATGCCGGTTGTTCTCCACGCCGGCACCTATCTTGATGCGTGCGCCGCGTGGATTTTTTTCCTGATTTGCGCAATTTCCCATTTATAGGACCCGCTTGATTCTCTTCTCATGATTCTCGTGTAACATGATCCTCCGCCCTATTTATTCGGTCCTGCTTGTTAAGGGATGCACGTGGCGGCTCGCGATCCGCACCACGAACCTCATCGAACACGAAGTTTGTGCGCTTTCGACTCTACCCCCGCATTCACAGAGACAAAGATGTCTTCTGCTACTGCGCAGAAGCGTGCTGCGTTCTCCATCCTGCGCTTCCTGAACGAGTCGCTGCAGAACGGCGCGATCAAGGCTGACGACGCCGAAGGCATCGAGGTCGCGAGTGAGTTTCTCTCCCCCGTTCGAAGCTGTGCTTGGGAGACGGGACTGACGTGGTTCCGCAATCTAAAGGCCAGTGCATCGCCGAGGCGTTTGGAATCGACCCCGACTCGGAGCAGGACAAGCGAGCGTACGGCGTCGAAAAGTCGCTCGACCAACTCGTGCAGGAGGTGAGTGCAGCAGCGCGTACAGGCACTCGGAACCACGAAAACTGACAAGGACACGTGCAGGCTGCGAACCAGGCATCGGCTGCTGCTGTTCCGGCTGCTGCACCCAAGGTGGTGTCCGGTGACGACAAGCAGGCCGCCGAGGCCGCAAAGTCGCGGGGAAACCAGTTGATGGCCAAGAAGGACTACCAGGGCGCCATTGATGCTTACACCGAGGCGATCCAGAAGGACGGATCGAACCCGGTCTACTGGAGCAACCGGTGAGGCCAGCCGTTCTGCTCTCCCTGCATCCTCACTTCCTGACCCGATTTGCAAATTCGGGGGTCATGTGATTACTGCAGTGCTGCAGCGTACTCGCAGATCGGCCAGCATGACAACGCCGTCTCGGACGCACGCGAGGCGATCAGCGTCGACCCGTCGTTCAGCAAGGCCTACTCGCGTCTCGGACACGCTCTCTTCTCGACCGGACAATACGCCGAGGCCGTCGAGGCGTACGAGAAGGGACTTGAACTCGACCCGAGCGTGCGTCCACTTTTCCTCGCTTCGTCGTTGCCATCGTGGAGCGGAGCAAAAGACTGACGACGCCCGTGGCTCTCACAGAACGCCACCATGAAGTCTTCGCTCGCGACTGCCCGCTCGCGTGCTCCGGGTGCCTCGTCTGCGACGGCTGACGACTCGGCATCGGTTTCCCCGCGCGCGGGTGCGGGCGCCGGCGCAGGTGGTGCGGGAGCAGGTGGTATCCCTGGTTTCCCCGGAATGGGCGGCGGCATGCCCGACCTTGCCGGCATGATGAACAACCCCGCCATCATGAACATGTATGTCCGGGCTTCCCAGCTTCTCAGGAGCGATGAGCGACTGACTCGAGCGAATACCACGATCTCTCTTTCTCTCGTCAACAGGGCCCAGCAGATGATGCAGAACGGCGGACTCGAGCGCATGATGCAGAACCCGATGATCCAGCAGATGATGGGCGGACTCGGCGGGGGTGCAGGAGGAGCTGGCGGCGCGGGCGGCGGCGGCATGCCCGACATGGCGGCCCTCATGGCAGACCCGGAGTGAGTTCCTTTGCGCCCGCTTTCTTCCCCATCGAGCGTGTCACTGATAAGAAATCTCTCTCCTCAGAATGCGCCGGCTGGCAGAGCAGTTTGGCTCGGCGATGGGCGGCCGCGGAGGCGCTGGCGGAAACGGCGGCGGTGCGTCGGGCGGAAACTCGAACATGTACTCGTAAAACCCCTTCGCCCCAACCCCTCGCTGCGGACACTTGTTTCTCCCGTTGTCCTTGTACAGTCTCTTCTTTGCAGAGCAATGGAAATGCAGTATGACTACTCTCGTTGAATAGAGCGAATTTCACGCGCTTCTTCTTCTTGACTTTCCGCACCCTCCCCGCTATGGTGGCGAAGCTACCGGTCTGCAAAGTGTGCTCGAAAGCCGACAGTGGACGCTACTCCTGTCCCGTGGATCACATCCCCTAGTCCGTCCCTTTACCTCCCCTCTTTCGCCATCGCTTCGTGCAGCTGATGAACCGTTCTCCAGCTGCTCTGTGGCATGTTTCAAGCAGCACAAGCAGGATGGTTGCTTCTCTACCGCTGCTTACCAACCTCCACCTCGGCCCATCTTGCCCGTCAGAGGTGAGCAGACGCTCAAAGGCTCTCCTCTATCAATCTCGTCTAATCGCTCATGTCTCGCTTTCACCCGGAACAGAGCAGTCCAAGTACGATGACGGTCGACCACGCAAACGCCTCAAGGACCTGCACTGGCCTGCCGAACCGGATCCGACTCTGTGGGACGACCCGCTACAACGCGACGAGATCAAGCCGATGCGGCACTCCGAGCTCGAAGCCATAGGTGCGCATTCAGAGCGTACATCCAAACAGACTTTTAACACTTGCTAACTCGAAACGAACCTCCAACAGCGACTTCGACCGAGATCCGCGCTCTCCTTGCCGACTCAGCAATCCGCACACCGCTCTCCCGATTACTCTCCCTCCCGCACCACGCCCGCACAGCGTCCCTGCGAACATTACTTGGTCTATCTGCAGACCCGTCACCGACCAACTACCGCCCGGACACGACTCGCCGGTTCGCGACGGGACTCGTTCTGCCCGAAGTCGAACGAGAACGCGAACGAGAACGAGAAGCACGAGCGAACGGGCGCGGAGGCGGCGGCGGTAGAGGGGGCAGCAGCAGTCGCGGTGGGCGTGGTGGAGGCCGGGGAGGAGGTGCGGCCGGACGCAGCGGGCCTCGAGTCCTGCAGAGCACCGAGGAGGAACGGAAGAATGTCGAGCGGTTCGCAGCTCGCGTGCTCGAGATCCTTGAAGACCAGCGGACGAAGCAGCAGGGCTCGACGTAATTACTCCATGGTCTACCTGGCGAGGTATGGCGCACGCGCGATCGAGGATCTAGGGACGCGGATTGCAGTGTCTGTTCATTCTTCTATGGGATCAGGCGCAGAAAATAGCTACAAGTAGATGAAAGTCGAGACCTTTTGAGGTATACTATACACCACTCGCAGGAGCTAACATGTTGCTGGGCGTTGTGCTGCGAGGGCTGCTGGTCAGGCCGCTTCACCCACTCAATTGGGAAAACGGCGGAAATGCAGACATACCTTCGAACAGCTTCAAGGCGCGAGGTCGTTGCCCATTTGGATGACGCGGGCCTTCTCATCTCCGACGGCACGTTGCCGCTTGTTTGCAAACCTGAGCACCTCGCAGTATCAGGACCACCCTCGACTCGCGCTCGGACTCGGGTGACCTCGAATGTGAGAGGGACGAACCAGTTACGGATTTGCACGCGGGTCAAGCCGGTAGAGCGTTGGACTTGCTCGACTTGCCAATGCGCCGGATAGTAAGCCCCTTTGCTCCACAGATCTTGCAGGATGCTCAGCTCGTAGGGGGTGAAGATCGTGCGCTTCGCCTGCGAAGACGACGACGACTCGGCCTGCGGTTCCGGGTGTCGCATAGGAGGGATGCGAGGGTCGCCCTCAGGAAATACACGGTGCGCCGGGTGCGCCGAGCGGGTCTGCGCATCGAAATCGTTCCGCAAGACAGTGAAATCCTTCGGCTTGCGCTCAGGGGAGCCGGAACTGATAGCGGGCGAATGACGTCCTGGCGATGCGATCCCAGTGTACCCTCTTTCGGCACGGGTGGAAGAGACTATGGCTGGAAGCGGGATGGTGGGCGGCAGCACGTACCCGTTGCCGGCATGGGTCCTCTGCGGCCGTGGACTCGTCTCGAAGTCTGCTTCACGCCTCTGATATCGCAACAGCTCACCCTGTCCGAGATACGAAGCTGAAAGACCGCTGACGGACGTGCTCGAGAGTTCCGCCCCATACACCGAGCTGACACCGAGATTCCCTTGCATCTTTGGCATCGAGCCCGGCGGCTTCAGCATCCTGGCCGAAGATGAACGGGCAAGGCTCGGCGCACTCGGAACGCTACGAACGGGGCGCGAGCGCACGAGACCCGCTCCAGGTTGCGGCCAGCCGCCTCTGAGCGTCGTGCTCGTGTATTCACGAGGATCGGTAACGGCCGACGAGGTCGGAATTGGCGGCGGGAGTCGGCGATCCCGAGCGAACGAGGGCAAAAGCGAGCTGGAAAGAGTGGGCAGACGTCCGGCCGGTATGTGCGACGAGGAGGAGGTTCGACTGAACGAGTCTGTGCTATGCGGACGGGTAGACGGCGGACTTTTCGCGTCAGAGGACGTAACGTCTGGCGCAGATACAGGTCGAGATGAAGGGCTACAGCTCATCCTGCGGGTAATGCCGAGTCAGCTGAGTGTCAGAAGGGCGGAGGTCTCGGCGTTTCTCGGTGCGTACAAGCGAGGCTCGAATTGAGGAGCGAGAACAGGTTGGAGCAACACAGAGCGAGTGAGCCGGACCCACACGCGCTAGGCAAAGCTATCTCAACGAGAACCAAGATCTGGTCAGTCGTCGCCATGCTTGAGGATCTGGTCAATCTCCAGAGGAAACCCGCCGGAACTCACAAGAAGATCCCGAGGGGATCGAGGCTGAACACGACCGAGTTTCGGGCCGGTCACAGAGGCTGGAAAGGACTGTCGACCGTGTCCTAGACGTCACGTCGTTGGTTGGTTGTAGAAAAAGTTCGTCGAGTGTGGCGATGCAGCAAGTCCGCGGAGGTGCGTGCGCACCGCGAGGAAACGACGAAGTCTTGGACTGTGGAGCATATCAATGGTAAAGCCAATCTGCGGGGGCGCGTGCGAGCGCTCGTGTGGAGTCTCGGACAAGCCGCGGAGGCAGAGGACGGGACTCGGCTCGGAGGATCGGAGGCCCGCTCTCACGAAAAGTCGTGATCGGGAGCGGGTTCGGCCGATTCGTGCGCTTCCGACGTAGTGGGCAGGAATGCAGACGAGGAAGTTGACGGCGGAGGGCCGGAATTCGCACTCGATTCCGGTTCAAAGTGCACGCTGCCGGACAGAGAAGGGAGGGGAAAGGTGGCAGACGTAGGACTGGGCGGGTGCGACGACGAATCGTCGAAGCTGACACCGCGTCGGTGCCCCGACCTCGACGGCTCGCGCGGTCGACCGTTCGCACCAATCCTGAGAGACGATCTCGAATCGGACGCCGAAGGGGAGCGAAAGCGTGAAGTCGTGGGCGAGGGACCGACGCTGAAGGATTCGAAGGGATCTTCGCCGGACAGGGTACGCAGCGGAGTGTGCAAGGTCGGGTTGAAGTTCCACGACCCGATCGAGTCGCTCTCGTGTGTCGATTCTTTGCGGCCTGTGAGTGGGAGGCGCAGCGGTGAGATCTGCTGCGCGCGTATTTAGAGGTGCAATTCGATGCCACTCACGTCGATATTGTCGATCCTGCAAGGGCGGCAAGTCGGCGAGTAAGGCGGACACTAGGAACGACTTCTTCTTTGCCGTCCGGAAGAACGGGTGCTCGAGCAGTTTTTCGGCAGTCGGACTGCGGGGCGAAGGGGACAGAGTCAGCTGAGGTCGTTCGCCGGTCCGGGCTGGTGAACATACCGCAACGCAGGATCTTTTTGCAAGCAGCTGTCGATCATGGTCTTCATCGCCTTGCTGTACTTGTACTTGCCGCCTTCGCGATCCAGCTCCGGCGGATCATCCATGATCGTCTTGCTGAGCGCCTTGGCCGGCGGGAAGAGCGAGTTCGGCGCCCGACCAGAGGCTAATTCCAGCGCGGTGATGCCAAAGGACCAGATATCGGCTGCGCGAGTCGAAACAATCGTCAGCGGAGGCTGCCCTGCTTCAAGAGGGATTTAAAGACGCACCTTTGGAGTCGTACGCCTTTCGCTCAACCACTTCAGGCGCCATCCAGCACGGTGTGCCGACAAAGCTCTTCCGAGGTGCGAGAGACGCGGGTTTAACCGTCTCGCCTTTGCTTGTGACGCTCGCATCCGGGTACATTGAGGACGAGACGCCAAAGTCGGCAAGAAGGACTGTTCCGTCGTCGTCGACGAGCAAGTTGGCGGCCTTGATGTCTCGGTGAATCCAGCCGTTCTGATGGAGGTAGACGAGTCCGTGCAGGGCTTGCGCCAGAGCAGTGGCGATCACGTCCTCCGGGAAGCCGTCCGGGAATGCGTATCGCGAAATGTCGAGGAGAGAGCCTGCGATCTGTTGCTTGAGTATGCAGCACAGATTCCGCTCGCAAAAACATGAGTGCGCTCACCATGCGACATGTAACGAACAGCGATGCAAAGCTTCGAGCCGTCGATCCATTCTCCACGGACGCGGAGCACGTTCGGATGCTTGCTGAGCGCCATCAACTGCGTCTCCCTGTGGTTGATGCTGGTCAATGTTATTTGCTCGGAGGTAGGATGCGCGAAGAGCGGCTTGCTCACATGCGGAGCCGCCGGATGTCTGCGTCAGTCGGCATCCGATCGACATCGATAATCTTGACGGCGCAGGTCAAGGGCGCAGGTCGCGGTGTCACATCGGCGGGGCAGAACTTTGCGAGGTGGACGACCGCGGCGGCGCCGAATCCGACTGGCTGGCCAATCTCGTAGTCGGCAGGGCGACAACTGCAGACGAGTTGAAAGCGTTCAGCTTGCGGCTTGAAGCCTGAAAGACAAAGGCTTTGCCGCTCACCTATAAAGTGGCCATTCATCCTCTACCGCACCGATGATCTTGCGCGGCGCAATCGCAGGCATGTCGTTCGAGGCTGCAGCGCCGTGCCGTCCGTGGCCGTTGCTGCCAGTGGCCGCCTCGCCCGATTTTTCCTTTGCTTTGGCTTTGACGCTGCTCAAATTCCGCGAGAGACTAGCGGAAGACGATGGCATAGCGTCTCGAGTCTCCAGCTGCGAGGGAACGGCGTTCGGCTGCGGCGAGTTGTTGGACGATGCAGCACTCGAAGAAACTGGCGACGGCGAGGCGCTCGCGCCGCTGATCGACTTGAGGCTCTGCTTGGCGCTTGATAGCCATCCTGATGCGCGCTTGGATCTGCTCGGTGCGGCGGGTGTCGCGGTCATCACTCCCAGCAGCGAGGGAGTGAGCGGTGCGCCACGTCCGACAGCGAGAGGCTGTCGGAATGCAGCGATAGAGCTGTGCTTCGGGGAGTCAAGTACGCGCGATCGACAGAGATCAAGCGACCTGAGTAGGCGTGAGTAGGGGAAGAAAGAGACCGGCAGAGAGACAACATGCACGTGCCGCGAAGTGGCGCACTAGCCGAGGAGGAGATCGCTCTGCTCGCCGACGGGACGACGCCTGGATATGCATGTGGGATTTCGTCGAGGCTAACGCAAGCTCTCCCTCTCAGTGAGTGCAGCCCGGAGCAACGACGATGGCGAAGAAATTGTTTGCACGGGCGGCAGTTTTCATTACGTTACTCCCCTATCTTGCCGCACCGTCCGCGCTTAATTAGCCACCAGACGCCCCTTCACCGGTACTACTGGACGAGCCACGCTCGGGTGGTCGGTCTTGCAAGTCGAGGAGCTTGATCCGGGTCCCGATATCCGCGAGCGAGTCGACGTACTGCAAGGTCTTCCTCGTGACGATCGCCCCGCCGGGTTTCAGCGCGCAGAGCCCGTCGACCCAGTCGATGTAGGTAGCCTCGTCCGAGGCGACGAGTTGGACCGGCGCGCCGCCGGTGAAGGAGAGAGCAAACGACAAAGGCTCGTCGGCTGCACCTGCCCGGTCGGGGGACGGCCGCGAACGCGTCGAGCTCTGCAGAGCGTGGAATCGCCGGCGGACAGAGTCGAGCCCGCTAGCTGCAGACTCCGGACCGTTGCGCGAAGCCGTCGACGTGCTCATGTCGGGTCCTTCCGCAAATTTGATATCGACGATGCTGTCGACCGAGACTAGAGGCGATGCACAACCGAGGTCAGGGATGGGAGCCATCTGTCAGGACGATGAAAGGTCAAAGCGTACCTGACGAAGTCAAGGCGCTCAGCTCGAGCTCTTTCTGACCGGGCTCGACCGCATCCGACCAACTCAGCTTCCGATGGTCCGGCGACAACCTGTAGAAGCGCCACAGCGGAAGTGACTGCGTATCGCCCCGTTGACGTACGTGGTTGCCACTCAAGGACGGCGAAGCTGCGGCGAGCCGGAACCAGGCCCCCGCTTCGAGCGCCGCGACGCGCTGGCGGCGAACACGGTCGTAAGCCTCGGAATAGAGCCGGGACTTGAGCGCTCTGCCAACAGAACTCGTTAGCTCACCCGTGAGTCACCACGTACGAGCATTCAGACATACTGAGCTTTTGGAGTAGCCAGAAGGGCGTGGTCCGCCGCCAGTTCACGAAGTTGGCGATCGCGCACGGCGGCAAAATCCGCATTCAGGAATTCCCTAGGCAACGAGAAACGCGTCAGCATGCGCCTCTCGAGACTCTGTAAGAGACAGAAGAAGAGCAGGCGTACTGCCGGACTCGGAACCAGCTCTTCTCTTGCTTCAGGTCGAGAACGTGCGCAATTTGCGACCTGGTCATGCGCGTGATCCGATCGAGATCCTGCGAGCCGGCCGACTCGCCTGCCTCCCACATTCTTTGAAAGAACTGGACAGCGAGCGCATGGCAGTCGCTCAAGCGGAAGAGATACGGCGAGATCGCGTCGTCATTTGCGGCGGCGTGGGGCGAGGCGAGGTGGGAGAGCAAGAGAGCGAGAACAATATTGGATATGGTGGAAAGAGGGATTCTCCTAGCTGAGTCGGTGGCGCTCTCATGTTCGCGTAGAGTCTGCGCACACCGTCGTCAGTCGAGACTCAGTGGTCTGCCAAAGTTGTCGGCACAGCACAAGTCACGACGTACCTCGGCAAACTCGTTCTGCGAGTCTTCCGCAAAGCGCTTGAGCATCTTGAGTCCGAGCAGACCGACACCTTCAAACTCATACTGGGGAGCTTCAGTCTGGAAGCCGAGACGTCGCCAACGGCACGATTCGTCTACGTCTTTGAGATGCGAGGCGAGCCAGATCTCGTCGAAGTAATGGTAGTCGTCTTCGGTGATCGGAGCCGAGCTGGCTGCTTGGAGATAGTTCATCAAGCTTGCGCGTAGCGAAGAGAACCGCTTGGCCGGTGCGCCGACGTTGGTCTCGAGTATTTTCTGGCCGGGCGCGAAAACGCGTGAGCATCGCCCAGTTCGCGCCATCACCCAAGAAAGAAGGGGGACGGGTAACGTACCGCAATAGCTCGCCACGCGTCCGTAGTCTCGAGTTTGTCCGGTATCCGGGCATCCGCCGTGTCGACGCTGCCGATCAAGAGCTGGTCTAGGAGGTCAACCGTCAAGTCCGACAACTCGAGATCGCCGGTAGCTAAGCGCTCGATGAGGGCAGGCAGCAAAAGCTTCTGTCGGAGAAGAATGTCGACAAAGCTCGAGTAGGTGGGCGCCCTCTGTCGGGCATTCGACGCCAGAGTGCAGAGGACAGCGGTTGCCGGTCTCGTCACGTTGACCAGGGCCTCCAGAGCTGTATCGCCGCTCCCTTTCATGTCAGCGATCTGTACCGAATCGATCGCTGTGTAGTAAGTCCTGACTCGGGGAGAAGAACACTCACCGACGATATCCACCAGCCGAGCGATGAAGAGTGAGTCAAAGGTCAAACCGTCCGTATCGAGCAAGACATGCAAGCTCGCCAACGCATACGCCAACGTGTTGCCGCTGCCCCGCCTGATGATTGCCTGCAGCGCCGGTATGCCGTCCGTGCGGATGAAGGCCACTCGGAACGCAACGTCCGTCAATTGGCTCCGGAGCGAAAAAGTTGTCTGCTTGAGCGCGGCAGGGTCGGCAGAGCCCAGCTTTCGTACGACGATTCGCGCTTCGTGGTCTGGATTCTTGACGAGGTCGAAACTGCAAGAAGGAGAAGTCAGCGCGAGAAAGTCTCGATACGGGAGGGTTTTGGCGGAAGCTGCATGCTCACTAGGTCGCCGTTGCGAGCATCTCTCCCAGGTTACGATCCGACACGAGCTCTCCCGTGGTATGCTCCCTCAGAGCATACGCTTCCGGGTTCGCGGCATCCTTCGCCTCGAAAGCGAGCTGGTTCGACCGGACGAGTTGTTTCACGACTTCGACGAGCGGCACTTCGGGGTCGATCCTCGCCTTGACGCGCTTCTCGCCCCAGTAGAAATAGTACGGCCTGCTGAGTTGCTCCTTGTCTTCCTTCTTCGGCGGCGGCGGCTTGAGTATCGATGACGGCGACGGCGAAGGGCTCGAGCCAGCTGTCGGTCCAGTGCGGTGGGGAGCAGGAGCGTGAAGCGGTAACCGCGAGGTGCTCGCTGTAGGCTGGAGCTGATCACGAATCATGGGCAGCTTCGGGTCTTCCTGACAGCAGGCATATAGAGCGTGCAGCAAGGTCGACGGACGGACAGCGGACAGGAGCAGGTTTCGAGAAAGGCGGAGCCCCTCTTGTGGCTATGCACCGCAGCCAGGTTCGATGTGCGTACGTCTGCAGCAACTCCGGCATGCCTACAATCCCGTCGAGTCCACGTAGAGTGCCCGCCATCACCAGAACAACTCTCTACGACCTGAAGAACCTCTCGCAACGACATGCGGCAGCCGCAATGCCATGAGAAAGAGGAAATCCTGAATTCACAACCGCACGCGCAGCTTCTGCACATAATTCTTGCGCCTCCACGGACACCATAGGGGCCTGCTCTAAAAGGCACCCTTTGGTCCCGTCCGCTCGCCAAACCACCTTCTGCCACCCGTTTTCTCTTGGTCGATTTAGTGCTTGACCGAAGGCGGGTTGTCTGCGCCAAAGGCGAATGGGAAGCATCGTGAGTTTCCCGAATCGCTCATGCCTTGTAACGATACCCAGCGAGGGAACAGGCCGTTCGCGAACTCGGCGAAGAAAGAAACGAGGGCCACTCACAGACAAGCTTCCGCGACTTGATACCGGCCCACTTGAACTTCTTGACCCAGATCGACATGGCAAGGAGACCAGTGAGGATAATGCTCGCCTGCATGCCCATCTTCTTGCGCTGGTCCAGCTCGGGCTCGGAAGCCCACGCGAGGAAGGTCGTCACGTCCTTGGCCATCTGGCTCGTCGTCGCCGGCGTGCCGTCCTCGAACTCGACGAGACCGTCGTACAGCACTCGTGCCATACCAATAGCGCCACCCGGGAAGTACGGGTTGTAGTTGAGACCCTCTCGGATCTCGACGCCGGGAGGGGGGTCGACGTAACCGGTCAGGAGCGCGTAGACGTAGTCCTGTTTCAAAGGAACATGATGAGCCTCCCTCAGAAAGGTGTCGTACGCTGCAGTAGTGGGGAACAGGCAAAAGACTCACGGCGCCACCGTGACGGGCCTTGGTGATGAGCGACAGGTCGGGCGGGAGAGCACCGGCATTACCCGCGCGGGCGGCCTCCTCGTTGTCGTACGGGCGCGGGAAATAGTCCGAGAGCTTGCCGGGGCGCTGGAACATCTGTCCCTGGTCGTCCGGGCCGTCCTCGTACTCGACCTCCTCGGCCATCGCCTTGACCTCGGAGACGCCGTGCGAGACACCGACCAGGTTGCGCCACGCGACGCGGTCGAGCGAGTGGCAGGTCGAGCACACCTCGCGGTAGACCTGATAACCACGGCGGATACTGTCGAGGTGGGAGCACGCATCGATGCGGTGGCGAAACCATGATGGGCAGCGAGGAAGGGAGAGGGGGGGAGGAAAGGTCGAGGCGGCGACGAAGAGATGAGTTTGTTAGTTTCAGAGGCGCGCGTAGTGAGTCTACTGTGACGATGGAATGAATAGAAACCGGCGATCTCTATGCCCAGATCCGCGAGGGCAGCAGTGGGGCGAGATCTCGGAGATCTTGAGAAACCGGCTTCGGGGAGGGGCGGCAGCAGCACAGAGACGAGCCGGGCACGGGAGGGAACTTACGCAGCGTGGTCAAAGGTCTCAAACATGCCCTTGTGGGCCCACGGGTACTCTGGCGCATGGAGTCCATGGTCCGCTGCGCTCTCGGCCTTGACCTCGGGCAAGAGGGGGTTGCCGTACAGCGCCGAGTACCACGCAAAGGTGCCGCCGGAGAGGAGCGAGAGCGCAACCGCGGTGCGAGTCGAGTTGGTCGCACGCGAGAAGGCCGACTGTTTGTGTTGATCCGCGTCATGACAGCGCCAGGCGAGCGAGCGATGTGGAGCGAGAGGCGGAGAGCGGTTGCCGTGTCGACCCAATGGCAGTGCAAACGAATCCGCGCGAGGTGACAACAGGGCGTGCGAGGTGTGAACAATGGTCAGTATACAATCCAGGTCAATTTGTGTGCATGCTGAACCCGCCTGTGCACCTCCGCGGGCCCCGAGACGCGCCGGAAGGGGTCGGGAGGTCGAGGTGAGAGCAGCGAGGAGGGAGACTGACCTGGCTGCTCGCGGCGGTCGAGGCGTTGCGGGACCAGGCGGGGGCCTGCTGGGCCTGCCTGAGCGTCTGACGGAACAGCTGGAATCGACCGCTCATGGCTGGATGCGGGGCAAGGTGCTGGCTACGCACAGTCGAGGCGGCCGCCTGCGAACTGGGCGGTGAGCGTTCGGCGCGCCAGTCCGCCGCCGATTGGCTCGTCAACTCGCACCCGCTCCTCCCTCACTCCTTCTCAGTCTATCTAGGTGTGATTGCAGCTGAACATTGACAGCATCTCGCTCTCTCGTACCTGAGCCTGGCAAAACTCCGAGCGAGAGCGCAGGCGCTGTCCCAGCTTCGAATTAACCGGGAGCGCACCGGCCGGCTTGCCTCGGGAGTACGCCAGACTGTATTGAGTTTTGACCAAAGGAAGCCAGGTCGAGCGTCTCGTCAGCCTGTTCTGCACGTCTGCGAGGTGAAGAGGATAGACACGTCCCCGTTAAAGCCGCGGACTCGATGGTCACGTGCGCGGAAAAGCTGACCGCGCCAGGTTTCGTTCCGCGCGACTTGTTGTGTCCTCGGCCGCATCCTTTGACTTGCCAGGGCAACGGGTGCTACGGCGGAGGGAGTGTACAGGTGCCGCCATGTCACCGGACTCGGCGCGAGGCCACTTCAAGCCCGTGCGCAGCAGCCGCGCTTCCATCTCGGTCATGCCATTGTCGACTTCAACCAACGTCGATTCTCAGCAAACATTGCTCCAGTCCGCCGCCCACAACGCTGCCATGCCTACAGCAGCCGCCCAGTCGAACCGCAAGAAGCGTGCGCAGAGTCTCGGCGGGGACGCCCTCGACGCAGCGAGGAAACGAGCCCGCGGCATCGAGGCGCTTCGGAACGACGCTTCAGCCAACCTCGCTCTCGAACTCAGCCCCGGGAAACTCGAGCGGCGCAGGGCAGTGAGTGGACGTACCTACATAGACTCTCTGGAGCTCACACTAACTGAGCGCACGACGCTCGCCCCACAGCAACCGCGCCGGTCCATCCTCAAGGCGATCCCGGCCTACCAACCAGACGCGAACCACACGATCGCGATTCCGCCGAGCGAGACCTCCGCCCGCCTCGCAGCCTGGTCTCAAGCTCACGCACACACGACAGACTTCTCGGGCCTGTCCACCTCGGCGAGCGCTCCCGCTTTGACTTCGTTCTCTGCGGCAAACAACGACAACAACACCGGTCGGCGTTCGTCTCTCAAGCCGCAGTCAGTCGCGGTACAAGCAGGCGAGACTGTCGTCGATGACTCGGATGAAGACGAAGACGACGACGAAGACCCGAACGGGAGCCTCGACATGGACATGACCCGCTTCGAGACCACCGCCGCATACGACGCAGACGGTCGCCGCAAGAGCGTCAGTCACAGCCGCCGCGTCAGCTTCGCACCCAACGCCCACATCCGGTAAGTGCGTCCTTGCACTCCGTCTCTGTATCCATAAATCACCAATTTCGCGTGCACAGTACGTTTACTCCGGACAAGCCGACTGCGGAAGCTCAGGCTTTCGAAGCCGCTCAGGCTGCCGCTGCCGCTGCTCAGGCTGCCGCCGAACTTTCAGGCGACGGATCCTTCGCCTCTTCCTCCCAGTCTTTCCTCGAAGACGAACCCTCGGAAGAGGAAGAAGACGGAGCCGAGCAAGACGCGTATGAATCCGAGCCGTCGATGGAGATTGCCGGCGACGAAGTCACGTTTGCGTTTGCGAGCCACTTTGCCGGGACTCAGATCCCGATCTCGGCCTTGTCGAATCCGACCGACGGTGACGGTGAGTCGGCGAGCGACCCTGAAGACGAGGATGGCACGCAGGCCATGGACGAAGTCACGGCGGACGGGATCACGAGCGCGTTTGCGCAACAGCTTGCGCCCGCTGTGGCTTCGGCTGAACCTGTCGCCTCGACCGAGATGGGCGGCTTTGATGCCAAAGCTGCGACGACGACCCAAGCGGGTGCGCAGTTTAAATTGTTCGGCCCGGCTGCGACGGGCGCCGAAAAGTTGCGCGGTCCTCGCCCCTCGGAGATCATCCGCACCGAAGACCAGGAAGACGAAGAGGTGATGCGTCAGCTCGGATTCGCGAAGGGTGGCAAGCCGCGCAAGAGTCGAGTCGGCTTTGCTGTCGACCAGAACGGTGACGACAACGAGGACGAGAACGAGGACGACAGCGTCGTCGACATGGAAGAGGAAGACCGAGACGAGACGGGCGGGATGGAGATGACTGCTGCGATCGGTGGCATTGTCGCCACTGCCGCCGCCTCCGCCGTCTCGGCATCCGCAACTTCTGCTCCTGCCGAGAACGAGGAAGCCGGCGACGACGAGAGCGAAACCGATTCGGATGCCGAGGTCTCGATGCAGCTCACTTCGGGCGAGCGGACCATGGATCTGACCTTCGCTACCGATCTTGGTCAGCTCGACGTAGCCCCAGCCGCGGTCGCTCCTCCGATCCCTCCTCCTCCTCATGCCGCATCTGCCGGACTGCGCCGCCCATCGAGCATCTTTGCGAGCTCGACAACCTCGAGAACGTCGTCTGCCTTCTTCCAACGCGCGACCTCGGCTCCTCCGACTTCGCCTTCGAAGTCCGCCGCCGAACGCGCTGCGACGTACGTCTCGCCGCCAAAGACGTTCGGTCGCGCGCTCTCGGTCCCGGTCGAGGGCGAACAAAGCGGTTCGCATACGCCGACTCGTTCGCCGTTCCGTCGGATCTCAAGTGCGAGCCCCGGACCGGCTGGCAAGTCACCTTACCGGTCTCCGCGCCGCCTTTCGGTCGCTCCGCCGAAAGCAGCGACAACTCCGAACCGAGGCAACAACGAGGAGAACAAGGCGCCACCGAAGAGTCCGAAACCTCGCTCGGCTTCGCCTGTCAAGTATCCGCCGCCCTCTTCCTTGGCTGCAAAGTCTCCCGCCAAGGCCAAGTCGCAGACTGAGACCGAGACGACCGCACCTCTCGCCGCTATCACCCCGCGGTCTCGCAGCCGATCGAGGTCGCGTTCGCGCTCGGCTTCGCCGACCAAGCAGCCTTCGACACCCGGTCGAGCCATCTTCCAACCGAAGACGCTCGCTCCGCCGTTATCCGCCGGTAGATCTCCCGGTGGCAGCCTGTCGCTGCGCGCTTTAATGGAGAAAACCGGACCGTCCGCAGCACAAAAGAACGGGCGGCCTTCGAACGGAGACGAACTCAACTTGACTGCGTCGTCGTACGATGCGTCTTTCACCTCGACCAGCGTCGAGGAACGAGCCCCGGTCCCCGAATCGATCGATGCGTTCCTTGCCCTGACCGGAACCCGCTTCGCCGATGACGGCCTCCTCGAGGTCGTCAGTTCAGAGTCGAGCGCTGCGAACCGGCGCAAGAGCATGGCGGCCAAGGCGGCGGATGCAGGCGAGCTTGCCGACCCGACTCGAAAAGATCAAGCGGGCCCGCCGACTTTTGCGGATATGACTGTCGCTGGAGCGTGCCAGGCGCTTTTCCATCAGCTCTATCACGATGTACGTTCTTGTGAGACGAATTTCAATAAGCGAGCTCTCTTGCTGACATCGCAAGCGACACCTGCAGGAGCAGAAGATGCTGCTCGAGGGCATACGGCAGGCGCACGAGCTCGTCGCGCAGCAAGAGGAGGAGATGCGGCAAGGTGCGGTACCGCAGATCTTCCGCGACTATGCCAACGCCGGTGAAGAAACCAAAGCAGCCATGAAGGTAAGCTGGCGGCGAGAGAACGAGAAACCCACCGTGCGCTGACTGAAATCCAACCCGTCCTGCAGAGCCAGTTTGGCCAGATCAAGCTACTCTATCTCCTGCAGAACAAGTGCGAGTGGAAGAAGATCCGCAATCAGAACCATGGCGCCATCATCGGCTTCATGGAACAAAACCTCGAACTCTTGCACCGGGTGAGCTTGCACTTCCATCATTCCAAGCTCACTCCGCATCCCTGACGATTCGCGTTTACAGGACCGCGAGGTGCTTCAGCGGCTCGAAGTCGAGACCGTTGTGCCGTCGCTCGAAGCTCGTCACGCGGCCTTGCAGTCGGACCTGGTCGCGGAGCGGGCGCTCGACCGAGAATTGTCGGCGATGTCGGCGGAAGACATCGAAGTCCGACAAAGCATGCTGGCCGATGCGGAAGAGCAAGAGTATGTCCCTGCCTCATTCGGCCTCGATTTGCTCACTCTGACGCTGACAACCGCCGAACTCGCCCACAGAGAACAGCTGGTCGGCAACCCTGAGAAGGGCATCCCCGGACGACGCCCCGAGCTGGACCGCGCCGAGCAGCACCTCCTCAGTTACCGCGAGACCTTCGACAAGTACTCGGGCGAAGAAGCCCGCATCCAGGCGGAAATCGCCGAGCTGGAAGAGCGCCGCCGCGACAAGCGGACGCGCGCCGATCTCGTTCGCCTGCAGGCCGATTTCGATGCCTTGCAGCAAGTGCACGGCTGGAAGCTGCAGCGATTCGATCCGCGCCAGATTCGCATGGTTCACTTTGACGACACTTTCGTCGAATGTTCCCTTCAACCGGGTTCACTCGACGTGGTCAAGGTCGAGCTGAGCCTCGTCGAGGCGTCGGCCAAACATGCGGCCACCCCGGGCACGCAGGTCGCTCGCTATCTTCTAAAGCATGTCGGCGAAGAGTTGCACGCCATTCTCACTCAGGAAGGGCCAAAGGACGCGCGGGTAAGGCTCCGTTCTCTCCTTCGCTGGCCCTTTCAAGAAGCAATGCGCCCTGCTGACCCCATGTCCACGTTCTCCTTTCTCAGATGGTCCTGCAGTACATCGGCGCTCGTGCCTGTATCATTCGCCATATCCGCTACGAGATCTCAATGGCCTCCCTGCGGTACCCGGTCGGGACTCGCACCGTCATCCGCAACGGCTCGCACAACGATTCGATCCTCGAGCTCGACGTCGACGTGTTCGCCCTGCAGACGAAACAAGGTTTCAGTGTCGTCGTTCCTCTTTCGGCCTCTGAAGTTCTGGAGCCGGCCATCCCAGAAGACTGGGCCAAAGGGATCAGCACGAGCGTTCGCGTGCACTTTGGCACGCACCTCAATGCGCTCGCATTGTCCCAGACTGTCAACGATCGACTCGAAGGCGGCTCTGGCCGTGGCGCCCTTCTTGAAGCCATCACCGCGGCTGAAGAGGAGGCAGACCGGCCCCTCTAAAGCTATCCGCTCGCCTCGTACTCCTGTTTATTTTCGCGTTTCTCACCCTTCCGTCCTCTTTGCGTATGTATGGGACCCTCCTTGGATTCATGTTATGATGTCATTACGATTGGTCACAAGAACGGCACGGCATGCATTGTCACAAGAGAAAGCTCCCTTCGTCCCAAAAAGAGAACTCAGACAAAGGCTGCACAGAGCCCACCCTGCTGCAAAATCTCGCGAAAGTCGCCGTCGCGGCCCGTCTGGTCCATCTCTGACCACAAGCGTTCCGCCGCTTTCATGTTCTCCTCGATGATGGAATCGGACCAGTAGTGGCGCAAGCCGGCGCGGCAGAGCTCGCGCTCGACGGGTTGGGTCGAGACGGTCGCGGCCATGAACCAAGGGAACGAGCGCAGCCACAGTTTCGAGACCGCGAATGGAGAAGGGTTGAGAGGCTTAATCGGCGAGTCAGGGCAATGGATCTGCCCGAGGTGTATCAGCTGATGGAGCGAGTCCTGGACGGGGCGAGCGAGGCAACCGAATCGACGGATGACGCGGTAAAAGTGGAGGAGCGTCGCATGTCGCCACTACAATAACCAATATGCGTCCGGTGCGTGTCAGCGCGCCGCACGAGTTTTCGAGAGCCCAAGTGTCGTGAACCTTGACGGAAAGGTAAACCGTACCATTTCCTTTGTGGCGACTTCTTGCAAGAAAGTCAACGAGTCCTCGTATCCGTTCGACTGCATGCGAGTCGGGTTCCAGGACCGGATCGCCTCCTCAATCTTGTCGGCGACGGCGTCGACCGCTTCCGAGGGCATGACGGACCGGTCGCAATCGAGGTTAACGGTCGCGGCGAGGCAGATGATCAACTCGAGCGGGAAACCCGACCACTGGAGCAATTGCAAGTCGTTATCGCCAGCGTCGACTTTGGCGGCGGCGGCGGCGGTGGCGGCGGTGCTCTGAGCCGACGCTGACGCCGCCCCCCCGGCGGCAGCAGCCGCAGCGCGCAAGCTCTCGGGCAAACCCTCGATGTCAAACACGGTCCGGCGTCCCTTTTCGACTGCGCAGCGGAGGATGTCGAGGACGGCAAATATCCGCAGCGAGGAGGGCGAATCGTGGTTGACGAGGTCGAGAGGGGGTCGCGGCCCGTGCGCCTGTTTGATAAAGAGCTCGCCGATGGCGAGGAGGGCGTTGCCAGAGTGTATAGACGAGCGGTCGGCCTGTGCGCCACGTAGCCCCGGACGATGATGTGAGTTACTTTGTGCTCTCATCACACAATACCTCTCAATCGCTGGGAGCTGGGTGCATCGGGAACGCACCTGAACGAAAAACAAGTCGAGGAGGGCATAGATCTGCGAGTCGAGCGAGACCTCGTCGGAGAGTTGAGCGACCGCGCGCTGAAAGTAGCGATCACTCTGCGCGAGGAGGTGACTGCGCGCTTCGGGGTCGACGGTGCGGGACGAGCGGGCGAGGTAGAGCCAGACGCAGGCGGCAGCCGCCGTCCGACCGAGGCGAGTCGAGCGCGCCAAGTCGGTCCAGGCTTTGGCGGCTCGTAAGCGATCACTGGTCGGCATCAGGTTGAGAAATTCGACGTTGAGAGCGTTGTCTGCAGGCGGGTGGTTGTGGTGGGTGGGATTTGGGAGGAGGGTGGGGCGGGCGGTCACTTGGGAGTTCGCATGTCGATTTTTGAGAGGGGCGTCTGTCTCACTGCCGCGACTCACAGATGACGGCCATGTCGTCGGTCAAGTCCTGATCGAGCGGATCGTCGTCCTCGAGTGCGGTCGCAGTGGCGGGGATGGGGGGCGACGCCACGCTTTTGACGGCGGCGGCGACGGCTGAGGAGGAGGGGGCGCCGTTCCTCGTCGCCGCGAGACCGTTCAAGATGGTCTCCATGCCAGTCGGAAGTGCTGCTTTTGTGGTCATTGGCCCCGTGGCAGGAGCCGAGGCAGCGAGAGGAGAGAGGGACGAAGCAGAGGTTGTCGGACCGGGGGGCGGTAGAGGCAGAGCGGGTCCGTTGGGCTGATTCGCAGTGAGGGCGGCCCAGTCAAAGTGTGGCAAGGACGGATCGACGCTCAGAGTCGCCGAGGGGTCCGACTCGAGAAAGCCAAACATCTGGTCCCACGGGTTGCACGGGAGCGGGAGCGGGAGCGGCAACGAGGCCGGAGGAGCCGAGTAAGGGACGGCCGAGGTGCTCGGTATGGGTGGCGGGATAGGGAGCTGCAAGCCGTCCGAGTCGTTGTCGTTGTCGTTGTTGGTGTACGGGGGCAGCGAGGCGCCGTACTGGAGATGGTGGTGGTGGTGGTGGTGGTGGTGATGGCCGTCCTTCCCGGCCATCGAGAGGGCGACGGTCGAGAGGTCGTCGAGCGACGGCGGAGTCGTCAAGTGTGACTGCCCGTGCCCATTGACGTTGGCGTTGGAGGTGCGGCCGGCTGCGTTCCTCGTCTTTGCGGTCGAGTGGTTGCTGGGGGTCGACGAGTTTGCGCGCTTGCCATGCGGGTTGCCACCCGGTTTCCGTACGGGCTTTGTACGCTCGCAGTGCACGCCTCGACTGACGCATCTGCCGCACCTGCCCTCGGCGTCAAAGTCTTCGAGGCCTGCATGCACCACGAGAGGGGGGTACGGTGGGGTCAGTCCACGGTGAGCGAGTCTGCGGACGCAGGGGTGGGAAGCGTACATTTCTTCTTTATGCCTCTGCACGAGAAGCATCCCGAGTACGAGCGCGTGCGTGGTGTTGCTGCTGCCGACATGAGCAAGCGAGCGAGCGACGAGGTGGAGGAGCGAGTCGCTACGAGTCTCCTGGGTCGCCGCGAGTTCTGTGGGACCGTCTTGTTGAGCTGCCTGCGGTCCCAGTGACCCCAACGAGGTCCCTACGTACCTGCGAGACTGGTCGACTGTCAACTCGGGCGGCTCAGCAGCGACGCGATCAACCCCAAAGTCGGCTCATCCGGCCAACCAGCCGCATTGACTTCTATAGTTGGGCCCTCATAAAGATGCACCGTGTTCCGCCCCCATTCGGAGTCGCAGGATGAATGAATCGCCCCAAGTCCGACGCTCGAAAGAAAAGGGGAAAACTTTTGCTTTTCATGGACGCCGCTCCCTCTTCGGCCGCACTAGTGCACCCTGTACTCCGAACTCGGTGCGGTCCGAAGCGTCTCCCATGCTGCGGTCGAGGCAATGCGAGGCGAGCCGCGGCGAACCCATTCGGCGTGTGGTCCCGCCGCCTGTCGAGACGGCGGATGGCGGATGGCGGATGGCGGATGGCGGATCGTAGAGAGTTCCAAGGGATGTGCACCGCCAAACTCGGAAACGCAGCCGAAGTCTGGCAGGCGCTTGTAGCAAGCTGCAAGAGTCGATGACTCGCGAGTACCGGATACTAGTCGAGATCCGGGAACAACTCCTGAGAGAAGGGGGTAGCTGGCAAGTCGAGAGCGCTTCACGCCCAGGTTTTCACGCCTCGGCGATGAGGACTCTCTCCGCGGGAGATCAGAAGGGGAAGAAACTGGTGATCTCGTGCCGACAGGAGCTAGGCACAGACGTGGGCGAGCAGAGAGCGCAGTCTAGCTTGCGCAGAAGGTAGTCGACAAGAGCCAGGCGCTTGATTCGCCACGAAGCTTGGGTGTAGATGACCCGATTTGCTTTGACTGGCGGGCCAGCGGCCGCAGCGGTCCTCGGCGGGCGTAACAGCGCAATTTGGTCGGCACTCTTCATCGCGAGGCAGGCGAGAGAGAGAGAGAGAGAGAGAGTGGACCACCGGCAAGAGAAGTCGGCGGAGCAGACTGTAGCATAGGCTAGCATTTCCCGAGATGTCGTGGCAGTCAATTGTAGCCCAGGAAAGCCTTTCAGCGAGGTTAGGGAGAACGGCAAGAGTTCCAGGTGCTCGCCAGCTTTCCCATCGCTTGACCTCGACCCGCACCCTCGGTTCACGCGCTACTCACGAAGGATGGCGAGCATTTCTGCCAAGGCTGCCGCCCGCAAGCTGCCCCTGTGGTCCTTTATCGCGCGCGAGTCGCCCGCCTCGCTCCCGTCGACCCCGTTCGCGACCCCGGCTCCCTTCTCCGGTCCGAGCAACCCGTTCTTCCCGACCAAGAACGCAGCCGCGCGGTCGTGGTCTCCTCCCAAGTACTCGCTCCGGCGACAGAAGCAACTCCGCCGCGCCGCCGAACAGCTCGGCTTCGACGCCGACGCCGTCCTGCCCGCGCCGCACCTCAAGCAGAACGCCCCGCTCGCGAAAGCCGCCGCGCCGCCCGCCGAACGCCTCGACGCCGCGAGGAGGTTGCTCGTCGGGTCGCCGCACGTCCGCGGGAGTCGGGTCCTCGACCACCTCGCGATGCCGAAAGTGGGCCCGTACGCCGGTCGTCGCGGCGCGCCGTTCAAGGGCAAACTGTGGGAACGCCAGAAGCAGGCGCGCCTTTCCAAGCTCCGGACACTCGCCGAAGGGGCCGATGCACGGATAGAAGCATGGCGCAAGGTACGTTCCCGCCGCGTGCACCCCCTCCTTCTTCCGCTTTCCCGCGACAACACGAGCTGACTCTGTACCCTTTTCGTACAGGCTGAAGCAGCGGCCAAATCCAAGGGCAAGGCGTCGCTGCCGCTCTGACTCAGATAGAGGAGACGTTTGAGCAGGCGCTGTACCCCTACGACTTGACCCTCCCTTCTGTAAAATTCCCCTTCCCCCTACGCATCACCTCGCAATTTTCAGACTTTGCCACCCGAATTCAAGCGGGTTCAATGCGGAGTACAAATGTGCACAGCTGCGAGAGAGACCAACTAAAGGAGAGAGATCTGTAGTCGATCACTCTGATTTGGGGACGAAGACGCACGTGCGCTCTGCTGAATTTGGGCTTTTTTCAAGGCAGACGACCAACAGACCCGAGCTATAGGCGAGCAAGCTCGACGGTGCAACTCGCCGCACGCATTCAGCGAGTTGGCTTTACTCTACCAACATCACGATACGCGCAGGCTAGAGACAGTGTCGCCGCCGACTCGGGGTCGACTTGAAACTGCGGCTGCTGCGAAGCCAACTCGCTCCACGCCGCCGCAGGACTGTGGCGAGGTAGGACAGCTCTACATCCTTCGATCAGGGCTCAGCATACTTGCCACGGTGCGTCGGCGCGGTTCGATGCTGCGAGCCGTCCCTCTCCTCGTTCATGCTGATCTTCCTGTCGACGCAGCGGTGCCCTGTCTAGAGGCAGTGACACGACTCTTTCTGCGATACGCCGTTCTCTGCTGGCCAGCAAATTGGATCCAGACCTCGCTGAATGGCATAAGCTGGCGAGATGTCGGCCACTGTTGGCTTCAGCAGCGCCGAGTCTACCACTCGACGCGACGACCCGCGCGACGACAACTCGAACACCAGGTCCAGGTCGCCGTCCCCTACCACGTCCATCGAGCTGCGCGTTACCGATTATGCCACGCGGACCGGACTGTACGGCGAGAGTGCGCGCGGAGATGTCGGGATCGCGAGCCTCGAAGACGCGGCGGACGAGTTCAACTCGTCAACGACGACGACGCCTCCACCACCACCGCCGCGGGAGAGACCGAACTTTATCGACCTGCCCCTGCCAGACTTGCAACTGCCAGATCCCGCCTTGGTCGTACCAGCTACGACCCGAACAAACGCCGTCCCTGCGCGTCGCCGGCGGCAGAGCATCCTCTCGTCCCATGGCGGGATCGCACTCTCGCCTCCGCGGACGCTGTCGCCGACTTCACCCCGTGCTCGGTTCGACCTGTCCCGGACGGGGACCGCTTCTCCCGAGTTGGCCGCGCCCGTCCCGCTCCGACCGATCCTCCAAAATCCGCTCACTCCCTCGGCGGCGGCGGCGGCGGCGCGACCGGAGATCCAAGTCGCGCACCACGAGACGAATTCAATTCACCGCGAGCGGTCGCCCTCTCCGGTGTTTGCCCCCCGAGAAGACGACGAGCCCCACCCCGAGCACGGCATGCATCACGAACAGCGGACCCCGCATCCGCTGTACACTCCGGCTCCGAAACGACGCAAGAGGCGAAAGCGCAGGAACGGTTCCGTCGCGTCGGGGAGGTCGTCCCGCTCGGGCAAGTCGGCTCGTTCGCGCGTCAAGCGGGCGCTGCGTAAAGTCCAGAGAAGGCGGAGGCGAGGCTCGACGGCGGGAGGAGGAGCAGGAGGCAGTGTCACGTCCGGCACGATGACGTCCAGCTCGTCGTCATCGACCTCGTCGAGCTCGTCGAGCTCGTCCACGTCTTCCACCTCGAGCAGTTCGGGGCGGACAAACTCGACGTGGGCCGGGTGGCGGTTCTGGCGCAACTCGAGTTCGGGATCTTCGTCTTCCTCGAGCGACGATTCCGACAGCGACACCGACTCGGATTGGGACCCCCCGACTCCGCACTTCAAACTGCTGACGCCGGTCCTGTCCCGTCCGACTCTGCACTACCCCGCGCACCTCTTCTCCGGCGCGACTCCCACCCCGGTGCTCTCCACCCCGGCCATCACCGCCGCACTCCCTCGCGGTGCCGCCTCGGCGCCCGATCAAGCCGCTCCAGTCTTTGAACTCGCCAACTCGACTTCGCTCGCACCCGCGCTCGAACGCTTGAGTGCGTTCTGGCAAGAACGACAGCAGGAGGACGGGATCGCGGGCGATCTCGGCGCCGGCATTTACAACCCGAGCGAAGCCCCTTTGCGAGACCTGCCGCCTTCGCCGCCCGACGAAGCGAATCGAGGAGAAGGGGGTTACTTCCCGCCCGATGCGGCCGAGCTCGCAGCGGAACCGTGCGTCCGCGGCAGTGGCGAGAGGACCCCACCGCCCTTTGCTGCTGCGACTCCCGCCGTCACTCCTGGTGTGCTTGGCGGTCCGTCGACGAAACGCGGACGCGAGCAGGCTCGGACTGCCCGGATGGAGTTTCGACGACTGGGGAAGAACAAGGAGATGCGCAATGGACCCGCGTGGTGGCTCGATGTCATGTGCCCTTCCGTTGCAGATATGCGCGAGCTGCGCAAGGTACGCTCTTCATGTCGCGATGCGCTCCGCTTCGCTCCCTTTTCTCCCGCTGACAAAAGACTCTCGAATACTCGCAGCACCTGCCCTTGCATCCCCTCACGATTGAGGATATCTTACACCAGGAGACGCGCGAGAAGCTCGAATCCTTTCCCGCGCTCGGCTACTACTTCATCGTCTTCCGAGCGCTCGACGAGTCCTACTTTAAGTACACCTCGACGAGTCAACCGACTTCGCCCGCGGGTAGCTCCAGCACTCTTGACGAGAAGCGAGACGACGGCCGCTCAGAAGACCCGTCGTCAAGCCCGGAGACGACCCAGCCGCGCCAACGTGGACGGGTTGACATTGTCGAAGGAGTCGGCGGTAAAGAGGGAGTGGAAGGTGTCGGCGTCGGCGCGGTCAATATGTACCTGATCGTCTTTGGCGATGGTATCCTCTCTGTGGGTTCTGGCCTCATGTCCCGCGTGAGAATGCGCTTGAAAGAAGCTTGCGCTGACACACCCTGCCACTTCGTACGCAGTTCCACTTTGAACCGATCGACAAGCACCTCGAGATCGTGCAGGGAAAGCTTCAGCAGTACGGCAATTCGCGCAACTTCTCCTCCCGTGCGTCGAGTCTCCAGCGCTCTTATGCTTGCGAGTCGTTGCCACCAGTTGACGCTCTTCGCTCTCTCTCGCAGACTGGATGGCTTACAGCCTGATGGATTCGGTCGTCGACGCCTTTTTCCCCATCATGGACTATGTCGACTACGAGGCCAACGAATTGGACGTTTTCTCGGTCGGTCCGAGGGATGCGCCGCCGGAAGAGCACCCAAACGGTGCTGCCTCTCCCCAGACGGCGCCTTCGGGCGTGGGTCTGGTGGCCGGCCACAAGGTTTACGACGGTAGCGTCGTGGGGATACAGATCGACTCGCCGAGTGACAAAGACTTCGAGAAGCTGTCACCAACGCCGACAAACTCGACGGTCAAGCGCGCGACGGTCGAGCGCCTGATTCCGGTAAAGGTGCTGCGCGGCGCCTCGGCTATCGCGGTTCCGGCAAGATTGGCCGCCGTCCTACCTAGCCGCCTCACGGCGCGAGTCCTCAAGCCGTTCAAGACCAAAGTTCTCGTCGACCAGGACGGGATCGAGCTGCAGAACCTGTCGCCGAGCCGGAGTCTCGTCCCCGACGGGGTCAGCGTCAGCGCCGCCGCCAAGCACACGCTCGACGCCGTCATGCTCGGCAAGACACCCCGAGAGCGAGCGGCCATGTTGCAGCGGATCACGCAGATGCGCCGGATCGTGACCGGTCTCAGCCGCCTGCTCGGGCCCAAAACCGACGTCGTGCGCGGCCTCCGGAAACGCGTCCTCGAGGAAGATGCGGCCCTCTTCCGCGGTGACTTCAAGCACGACATTGCAGTCTACATTGGCGACCTGCAGGGTGAGTTCTGGCTGTTTGGCGCTCACGAAGCGCGGGTTAGCTGAACGAGCCTCATGGGATGTGGCCTTGCAGACCACATTCTCGCCATGCAGCAATCGCTCATCTTTTACGACGCGACCCTGGCTCACGATCACCCCGCCTACCTGTCGATCCTCCGCTTCTCGCTCCAGTACGCCAAGCGCGACACCGACGTCAATTTTATCAAGCTGTACATGATCGGTGTCACCGTCCTCCTGCTCAACATCATCACCGGTCTCTTTTCGGTCAACGTCGACCGCCCGCACAACGGGACCCGCGACGCACCGCACATCCGCGCCGACGGCAGCCCGGCGCCGCTCAACTGGTTCGGCATCGTCATCGTGATCCTCTTCGTCGCGGCAGTCTGTCTCGGAAACATTGTCTACCTCGTCTTCCGCTCCAGTCGCAACAAGCATGCCAAGCGTGGACCGGCCCTGCGCTGAGACTCTTTCTCTTTTCCCTTATGCTCCCTCTCCTTGTTCTGCCACCCCATTGCCCGTTATAGTTCGTCGGATGTTTGGATCTCTTGTTGTGTCTCTTTTACCCTCGCATCTGGGATCGCTCGCAGCAACCTCCATCTTCATATATTCTGTAGAGTACATGGATAGAGTCGCTATTCTTCCGCAATCAGCAGCTTCATATATAGCGCCAGCTGCGTCGGCTCATCAAATTTTCCTCTGCCACCGTGGCGCGACGCGTTGTCCGTCCATTTCCCGGGCCCTCTACCGCTCTGAGCTGCGAGAGAGCATTGCGAGACATGGACCGGCCAACTACACGGGTCAACGGAGCTCTTCTCGCCAATTGCAGTGCGTCTCGGCTGCGGTTCACCCCCACCCTCCCTGCTGACGGCTCTTGTTGAGAAACACCTCGACTACAGGCCCCGGACAGGTCGTGCGGCTGATCGGCAAAGTCGTGAGCGTGAGTCAAGAGTAGTCATTGCATTTCATGGCCGTTTGACTGACGCTCTCTCGAGGGTCCGTACACGCGCGCAGCTCGACTCGGATCTGGCTGTCCTCGAGGCTGCGGACGGCGTGCAGGTTACGGTCAAACTCTCGCGCGTGAGTCTCGCACTCTTGACACACGACGGTGAAGCAGGGAACAGCTGGAACTGATCTCGCCGTCTGGGGCACTCTGCTACAGGAGTCGGTGCTGTCGGATACGTTTGTTGAAGTGATTGGAAAGGTGGTCGACACGAACGAGATTAGCGAATTGACCAGGTCAGTCTCGTTGTTCCTTCCCCGAGAGAGGCACGCTACTGATGCTCTCCATGCGCATGTGTCATCACAGTCAGAACATGGGCGAGAATCTGGGTGCGTGGCGGCAACTTGACTCTTCTGGGAGGAGCCCTCGTTCTCGGCTGACGGCCAAATTGTACGCTGCTTGCAACAGACCTCGCACTCGCCAACAAGGTGGTCGAGCTGGCGCAGCAATATCCAGAGGTGTTCCCGAGGCCCGACACGGGCGAGTAAACCGTTCTGTTCCGCTGCAGTTTCCTCCCTGTATACCCTCATTCTCTGTAACCCGTACCACTGCTTTGCCCCTGTCCGCTTCAGCTCTCACGGAATCCTTTCTTTTAGCGAGCACAGACAGAGATTTGCCAAGGGACCCTCTGCATAAACTTTGCAGTGACCTGCAGGTGCACGATTTCTGCTACGTTGGAGAGGGAATCTCGCGCCACTCCGTAAGCCTCCGACCCGGTGCACCGTAAAGGTACGAGGTCGGCTGCAAAATAATGGCGCTGGTGGTGGATGGGTGAGTGAGGAGGGGAGAATGAGAGAGCCAGCTCAGACGAGCTCAGGCAGCAGGATCACGAGCAAGTAAAGGGATGGGCACTGAGGAGCACTTTTGAGTTGGCTGTATGAGACACCCGAGCCCTGCGCGTGTCAGTTTCGAGACTTGAAGGATGGACAAGTGAAGAGACGGAAGCCAACCGTCGTCCAGGCCAAAGTCGCCTGCTCACCCGCCAACCGCTCTCGACGCTCTACGCACGTACACAAAGAATGGCATCTCTGTTTGGTGGATCTCGCGCGTCAGCCCCCGCCGGTCAGATCGACCAGGCGCGCCTCGGCGAAGCGGCGATGGAACTCGAAGCCGTCAGCGACTTGTTCACCCGCATCGTCTCGAGCTGCCACGCAAAGTGCATCTCGACCAGGTACGCAGAGGCCGACCTCAACAAGGGAGAGTCCGTCTGCGTAGACCGGTCAGTCTCCTACTCTCCCGCGCCTGCACCCGCCCACTCAAGCTGAACTCGACCCCGGACCTCGCAGGTGTGTCGGCAAGTACTTTGCCGTCAACGAAAAGGTCCAGGAACGGCTACAGGTCGCACAGACTTCGGGACAGCGCGTCGGGATGTAAGCGCGCATCACATCAGCCCCCGTTGACGAGCAGCGAACAGCGGCGAGGAAGACGACTCCTTTTTCTTTCGGAAGGGCGATGGCGACCAGAAGTGGATGCTGAGCGTCCATTCATCGCCGTCGCTATGGACGACGACGACGACGGACCTCTTCCTCGGCCGACGACACCTCCCCCCTCTCCCATTTTCGCCTTTGCAAATCTACCACCGCACCTGTAACATAGCCGCATTCGCACGTCCCTCTCTCACCTCTTGCCTCGCCCTGAAACCTATACTGCAACACCAAAGATCAAAGATTGCTACATACACAAAGAGCTCGCAAGTGCGCGCGATGGTGGTGAGAAAAGCCGGAGAGGGGGAGAGACAAGATCGTAGGGTGAGGTAAAGGCCTAAGCCGTGGCAAGCCGCCTGCAGCCGTCGCCGACTTTGTCGGTCAGGCCGAGCGCCATCTCGAGGCGCCGGATGCCCGTCTCGAAGTATTCCGGACGGAGGGTAAAGGTCAGCCGGAAGAAGCCAGGTTTGCCGTCGTAAGCCACGCCGCGACCCTATATGCAGGCAAATATCCCATCATCAATCTCACAGCGCCTGAATCGTGAAGACGTGCAAAGAAGACAGCGCGAGAGGGAGGCGCGACGCACAAGGTTGATCCCATGAGCGAGGAAACGCTTAACCAGCTCGACCTCGCGTTCAGCCTCGCCGACGAGCGGCGTGCCTTCTTCGTCCGACTCGGGCAAGTACCGACGCAGGTCGATCCAGACAAAGTGACCCGCGTGCGCCGGACGGTACGGGATGTCGTGCTTCTGGAGAAAGGCGGTCGCACGGCGGTACGCTTCGCCGAGTCGGGCCTTGTTCAGAGCGAGGTAGGTCGGCAAAGCGACGGGGTCCAGGAGCAGGTTGGACCACAGGACATCCTACCAAGTGCGCTCCGGTCAGTCGTTGTTTAGGATGGCAGGAAAGGATGACAAAGAGGAGTAAGGACGAACCGAGGCGCTCGAAATCTTCATCAGAAGCGCGTTCGCCTCCATCGCGACGTGCAAGTCTGGGTTCGCCTGACTGACGAGGACTCCGAGGCGGAGACCGTTGACGCCAAAGTCTTTGCTCGGACCGTAAACGCAGTGGATCCTCGATGGGTTGCACCCTGCGTCGACGAGCGGGTCGAGCGACAAGATCGAGACCTGCCCATGCAGGTGTCAGTATCCTGAACTCGATTACGGACATCTCCATGACTCACAAAAGGCTGTGGGTCGCGGTGGTCCGAATCGTAGGTCGAGAGCGCGCTGGAGGTTATCGAAGGCCAGTTTTCGGAGTCAGCCGAGCTCGCATGAGATCCAAATGGGACCAGGACGTGGCGCACTAGATCTCGTCAACAATGAGATGAAGGTTGTGCTTCTCGGCAAAGCGGCAGTACGCAATGAGCGTCTCCCTCGAGTAACAAAAGCCTGTGTGCGCGGGAGATGTTAGTCTGCGGTCTGAAGGAGAGATGATTCGAAGAGCAGCAACATTCTTACCGAGCGGGTTGTTCGGGTTGCAAAGGAGGATGGCACTGATCTTTTGACCAGCTGTGATGCATTCTGCGAGTTTGCGCTCGAATGCGTCTAGCGAAGCCGGGCTGGCCTCTTTGCCGTCTGGCAGATCAACGCCGACGACGTGCACGTCATTGCGGTAGGCAAAATCCGGCTGGAAGCCGTTGTAGTGAGGGCGGGCGCACAAGATGCCGTCGCCCGGGTCGGCGAGGACGGCCGCGAGAGCGTCGAGAATGCTGCTGCAGCCAGTGCCGGCGATGATGTGCTCGGGGAGCACGGGTGTCCTCGCGTTGAAGTAGACGTCGAAGAAATGACGCAACGCGGCAAAGAGGCGCAGCGAGCCCGTCAGGGCGGATCCATACTGCGACGGGGAGGGGGGAGGTCGAGCCTTATCAGTTTGCCTTCATCGCGCGCACGAGCAAGTGCGTGCCGTCTCCGTCCCGCGCTCGACTTACCGTGAAGTCGGTATAGTCGAGTGAGAAATGCGATTGGAAAAACTCGGTCAACCAGTCCAGGCAGAGACTCTGTCAGAGCGGCAGAGGACCGAGTCAACAATGGTCATGTGCCCTCCCTGCGAGCCACTTCCACGTCGACGCCCTTCGCCCTCGAGTGCTCACATTCTCTGCGACTCCAAGGTTGAGCAAGCCGGCTTGATTGAGGCACGCGTTGTACTGGCAGTTGAACAGCGAACAGCGCAGCAAAGGAGGGCGGACGAGTGAGCGCTGACCGCGCGCGCTCAGGCTCGGAGGTTCCGAGAGGACCGGGCGGGTGATCTGGATGTCGGCAACGGAGGGCATGGTAGGTGACGCTGTGGTGTGTAGCTTAAGCGTTGATCCGCTTGATAATGCGCAAGAACGTGCAGGGCGGTGGGTAGCAAGGGAGGTTCAAGCTAGGTGAGCAGGACGTGAATCGGTCGGCCGAGAGGCATGCGGCGGGGTGCTCAGAGACGGCCTGGAACCGGTGCGGTGCCAGCCTATAACCGCCGGGTGTACAAGCGGTCCAGCGGCGTGAAAGAGCCTTCGATGCGCTTGAGTCCACCTCGCACGAGTTTTGAGAAGGTCCACAGAGCGAGCGTCGCGGTGGTAGCAAGAGCAGGATTTGCAGGAGGAAAAAGAGCAAGCAGTCGAGGCGCGAGACGGGGTCAATCTCCAGCTATAGCCTCCCGGGGTGCTGCCAACGTCGGCGGCGATGGCAAATGTTTGGAAAAGAGCAGTGAAGGGCGAAGCAACTCAAAAGGGACGAAGCCGGGCGCGCAGCAGCCGAGTTCCGAGATCTGGTGCAAACGATGGCGTGCTCGTCTGAGCATCCCCCTGTCAGCGAGAACTCATCAGCGGCTTGTCTCATTCAGTGGTATATATACGCAAATCTAGGGCAACCTTTAACAAGCCCGGTTAGCTCAGTCGGTAGAGCACCAGACTCTTAATCTGGTGGTCGTGGGTTCGAGCCCCACATTGGGCGATTCCTTTTGCGAGTTTCGAGCTGCGCTGATTCCGTTTTTTTTGCGTGGTTCGCCAGGCATGGCGTTGACTAGAGCCTGCCTGCTATGCGGGTTTAGCTCAGGCGGTGACGGCAGCGTCCACCCTCATCGCGCTTCCATTGCTCACGGCTGAAGTGTGGACGTCGTGCGGATGGGAGCACGCCATTTTCGCCAATTGCAATCACGGCATCCTCGCGGCCGCAGCAGGTGAACAGGCTCGTGACAATGGGCGTGATTACGAGTGATTGCGGAGACATGGAGGCCTCGCGTAATGCTTTGCCGCCTGCTGCCGCGTTGAAACTCTTGTCTCAGTACACGCCCGTCCGGCGAGCAAAGGAAGAAGAACCAAACTTCGAGCGATGTCTGCCACGGTTCTCGTCTCACCGCCAGCGGTATCCGGCTCGTTGACTGTCCATTCGGCCGAGTCACCTCAAGATGCGACCCGTGCTGGGCGTCCGAAGAAACTCCGGTGGTGGAGCGAGACGGCACAGCCGGGCGATGTCTACCCTTACGAGCACTTCCTCCCCTTCTTCGACCAGGACTTGCACCTGCCGCCTCTCACGCCCTTCAAGCACTTCGATCCCGGACACGAGGCGCTGAAGCATGCGGACCCGCTTGCATTCCTGCGAGATGCCGACGTGGACGAGCTTACGCCGGACTTTGGCTCCGAGGTCACCGGCATTCAGCTTCACGAGCTCGATACTGTCGGACGCCAGCAGCTCGCTCTGTATGTGGCTCGTCGTGGGGTCGTTGTGAGTCGCTTGTTCGGTCTCTGTTCGGCGACGCGCTCGCAAACTGGTCCTCACGGGTCTCTTCGTCGAAACAGGCTTTCCGCGATCAAGACTTTGCGGATCAAGACCAGACCTGGATGATCCAAGACTGGTGCCGGTTCTTCGGCAGGCCGCACATTCATCCTTGCTCGGGCGCGCCGAAAGGACATCCCGAATTCCATCTGGTATAGTGCGTGGACGCTTCCCGTGCCGAGCGGTCCCGGTACAAATTCAGAATCGAGCACTGACACAAGGGCCGAAATGTCACCTCTAGCCGGGATGCTAAAGCCGTCTTCAACTACGAGGTCGACACCCGCTTGACCTCGACCGTATGGCACTCCGACGTACGCCGGCCCGTCCGAGCATTAAACGAGCGACTCGATCTCTGACCGTTTCTGTCTCCTCGCAGGTCACGTATGAGGAGCAGCCGCCGGGCCTGACGCTCCTCTTCCTCTTCGACTCTCCCGCATCTGGCGGAGACACGGCTTACGCGGACCAGCGGGGTTCCTACAACCACCTGTCCGCCAACTTCCGCGCGTACCTGGAGACCCTTTCGGCGGTGCACTCCGGCCTGGAACAGGCCGAATTCTCAAGGAGCGGCAAACGCGGCGGCATTGTCAAGCGCGAGCCGGTCGAGACAGTACATCCAATCGTTCGGCGACACCCCGTCACCGGTGAGAAGGCTCTCTTTGTCAACCGGCAATTCACTCGCCACATCGTCGGCCTCAAGGACGAAGAGTCAAAGGCCATCTTGGAGCTCCTCTATACGCACATTGAGCGCGGCACCGACTTCCAGGTCCGCCTTCGCCACCGCCCGCGTACTGTGATCGCCTGGGACGTAAGTGTGGCTTGAGCTCTCGTCCTGCATCTGAAACCCGGATCTTTCTTCCTCGTGCTGACCCGAGTCCGGTTGTTGCATCCCCCATACAGAACCGCGTCACCGCCCATTCGGCAATCATTGATTTCGCGAGGGGCGGTTCGCGCCGTCATGGCGCACGGATTACTCCGCAGGCAGAGCGGCCGAGTCTTTGAGGTAGTCCGTTCCAGCAATACTTCCCCATGCGGCGTCTGGCAGAAATTTACATTTAGTATTACACCGGAAGAAGCGCGCTCCGAGCTCGAGTCAGATGTTAGGAGTTGCGGACGACTTCCGTGTCGCGTCTCCGTTGTTGTTTGAACTTGGTCCAGCTGTGCCCACGCCCGTTCCCCAGTTCTTGATGATCTTGCGACTGGACACGTCGACCAAGCAGCCGAGTCCGAACGTGCCCTTCCGACTCGGATTCGGACGAGTCGGGTGCGAACTGCTCGGGCGGAATATGCCAGCCGAGCGGGACATCGCCCTCCCCCTCGTCGGCTACATAAATGTCCTCGCTGATGGCGTGTTGGAGTTTGAGGAGTAGGGGCACGCTGCACAGGAACAGCAAGATTTGAAACTGGGCTTTCAGGAGGTTAGCGGTCGAAACGGTTGTTTCAGAGCTAGGAATGCCAGCACTTGCCATGCAAAATATGGTCAGAACGCGATTTTGACGGCCCGCCTCATCGACACATCGCTCCTCTCTCGCGCTGCAGAGTCAATCCCGGGTCAATTTTGTCCGGCAAGCCCCTTCGAAGCGGAGGCCGTACCAACTGGCCGGCCAACCTCGGAGCGGCGAGCTCAGAGTTGCTACAAGGCTAAAGAGTGAGGCCAAGAACTGCCCGGTCGTGATGAGCTGCTCGGGACAGTAGAGTCAATCGTGCTCGCCTCGAGGGAGAAAGGGAGCATCTGCACGAACTTACGGCGAGTGCGCCCCAAGCGATTCGCAGCAGCTCCCGTGTAGTTTCTGGTCTCCGAGCGAGTAGTGAAATGACGGTCGAGAGAGTGCTGGCAGCGAACAGGACCAGCAGCGTCCATCGGGCGGGGACGCGGTCCGCCTGGGTAGGGAGCAAATCTGCTCAAGGTTCGTGTCAGCATCTCCTCGAATGGCCCGAGCTCGAACAGTCACAGGAGACACACAGCAGGCTGCACCCAGGGTCGCGACGAGAGACAGCAATGCGAGCAGTGCATAGACGAGCGAGAGCGTTTCCACAGAAGAGGCCACTCGAGCGAGGTTCCCCGTCCGGAACCACAGCATCGGAGCGAGTCGTACAGTATCGACGCACAAGAAGGGTGTAGTGCTTCTATCAGGACCTCCTACAGCGGTGATCAGGAGACCCGAGCGTCTCCGCGGCTTGTCCGCTCGCCATGCAGGCGAAGCGCCGCATCGGTGGCCTCGAGTGAACAAACATAGCGGAGACCTCAGCGTAGTTTCGCCTCCCGAAGAGTCTTATAGCAAGCTGTGATACCCACGAGTCTGTGCATCCGAGAGCGAGCTGTATAGCGGGAGAGACACGGCGTCAGGCCTTGCGTCGGCGGTTACCTTGCCGCCAACGACTTTGGCGACTCTACACGGCGCGACTAGGACTGCATGCGTATGAGTCGGCAAGCTTGATCGGGATGGACCGCCCGCAGAGACCGCCTGCTCCTCCTCGATCTTACACCGAGACGGTCGAGGATGATGTCCAAGACGCAACTTCGTCACAGTTGTTCAGCCGGCGTCCGCTCTCCTCTCGCGCCGAGATCGCAGTTACGAACACTCTGAGCCTGCGCAGAGACGGCCGATCGACACAGACGAGGCTCAGCGACGTCAGTGTTGGACTCGCACCGGAGCAACGGATTGGCATCGATGACGATGTGGGGCAAGCACAGGTTTTACCACAGACCGCCGCTGCCGGTGCACGAGCTTCTGTGTGGTCGCACGAGGACTACTTAGCGACACGACCTACTCAACGAGACGCTCCGAGGCTCATGCCGGAGAATGGACTCCTTCCACGCGCTTTCAGTACCGCCGATCTGCTCGTGAGAGACGGACCTGACAGCGACAACGACGAGGCTGATTTCGCCAGCGACGTAAGCTGTCGCCTTGCTGCTTCAGGTACTTCCTGACGTGTGCTGACGAGTCGGACTGTGCAGGATGAATCGTTCCGCTTCGGCCCACCATCTGTCGCATCGACCTCGACGTCGCGGCGTTCCTCCGTACGTGTGCACCTTTGCCCAGTTCCAGCAACACTCGTCTCACCTCCTTCTCCCACAGCGAATCGGCGTCCGCATCGAAGACTGGTCCGAGCGACCGAACGCGACGTTCGTGAAAGATGTAAGCTGCGCTTCCGTCTGCCTCCCGCAAGGCGTCAAGCTCACGTCGGAAAGGGTTTCTAGGTCAAGATGACGGGGTATCAAACGGTCGGATCCGAGGGCAGCGGCTTCGTCGTGTTCGACGTCGAGCTGCAGACGCTTCCGACTCCTCAGTCACCGGTACGCCACCCGCGCTGAGAGCACTCGACCGACGATCACGTTTGACTGACGAGCCTGCGCGCTTGGCGGTACGCACACAGGGTACAGTTCTCAAGATACACAAACGGTATTCGGCCTTTGTGCAGCTGCGCCACAATTTGCTGGCATCTTATCCTCAGTTCCGCGGTCTCGTCCCGCGCCTCCCGCCCAAATCGTCCCTTGGTGTGTTGCGCCTTGCGAATCGCTGGTTCTGACAGGGACACATGAGTTAACTCGCGCATGAATGGGCAGCTAAATACCGGCCGTCGTTCCTCGAGAAGAGGCGGCAACTGCTCGGGTATTGGCTCTCGACCGTGTTACTGCATCCCATCCTCGGCGGAACTGCGGTCGTACGAGATTGGGTTCTAGAGTAGAGTAATTTATCGCGTCGTGTCCTCGTGTTGTCGTAATAAGCCATTTCCGAGCTCCAGCCGAAGGAGAAACGCGTCGCGGCGCGAAACGGCGCGAGGAGAGGAGCCAGCCGAGGCGAAGAGTCTCTCTCGTGCTGCTTGTCAACGCTCGTCAGTCCTTCACGGGCCCAAACAAGCTAGCGAGGCCAACGTCGACATAGTTCGCCCGACCCCAGACCTCGGAACAGGCGCTACACGGCGTGCTTGACTTGATTCATCGTCGACGAAAGGCGATCGCGTTCAAAAAGTCGTCCATCAGCTCTACAGGCACTCGGAGGACGCGGCCATGTCGACAGCGCGTGCAGCTCGTGAGCGCATGGCTGCCCTTCGCGCCGCAAGGGAGAGCGGCAAGCGCAACTACGAGGTCCGTCGTCCTCTTCCTCCCGGCACTCCTCCTCTAACCTCTCCTGTCCGCAAGCGCGTAACGTGCCACTGACAAGATCCGACGGCACACAGGTCAAAGCGCAAGAGGACGTGTACGACGAAGTGGACGAAGACGTGTACCGCTCCGTCGTGCGCGGTCGGCTCATGGAGGACGACTTTATCGAGGAAGACAACGGCGTCAGCGGGTACGCGGACCACGGCATGGACGAGTGGGACCGCAGCGGCAGTGAAAAGGAAGAGGACGAAGACATGGACGGGGCCGATGCCAGTGCGTTCTTCCTGCCTGCACGGTGATCCACGGCGCTGGCTTACAAGTGACCTTTTCCCCTGCCCTCGATGTCCCTTCAGAACGCCGCAAAGAGGAGAAGAAGCTCGCGAAAGAGAGACGCGACAAGCAACTCAAGGCAGCTGCCAAAAAGCGTGCAAAGGAACGACTAGAGATCGCCGAGGGCGCCAATCCGTACATCAACCCGAATCGCCAGGGAACCGGCCTGCCGCTCAAGGAGCAGGAAGACGACTTTATGGCGAGTTTGCTCGGAAACCTCGACGATCAAGCTACGGTCAAGAGCACCGAGCCGTCAAGACCGGCAGCGCCGCCACCGGTGCGGCGAAGCAAGCCGACGCTAGCGAGGACGGCATTGTCTGCTTCGAAGCGGCAGGCAGACCTCGACGCTAGTTCGTTCCGCTCCAGTGCCGCAGCGAACGCTTCTTCGTCCGACATCGCTTCCGACCCGGCCTCCGATCCGTTCCTCGCAGGCGCACCTTCAAGCGACGGCTTCGACGCGGTCAAAAAGGCGCGCTTCGAGTCCGAGGTCGACCAGGAAGACAACGACATGGGCGGCATGGACCAGCAGCTTTTTGACGACTTTTCGGCGCCAGTTGTTGAGCCTCTCGGCGGATCGAACAAGACGAACGGCGACGTCAAGATGGAAGACGACGACGAGGAAGACCTCTTTGTCAAGCCGGCGACGCCCGCTGCGAAACCAAAAGGTCCAGCACAACGGAGGCAGCTGGTCAACGCGTCCGCTCTGAAAGCTCGCTCGACCAAGCCCGAAGCGGTCGACGACGCTGTTCCCCGCAGCCCCATGCTCAACGAGCAGACTCCAAAGCGCAAGGGCATCGACTGGCGCACGGCTACCTCGGCGCTCGCGGCTTCGTCTTCCCCGGCCGTCCTCACTGCGACGGACAACAACGTCGACGAATCTTCGGCGTTCAACGAAGATCACAAGACGGTCATCAGCTCGACCGGGATGCGCGCCCCGGCGCAGCAGACCAACGCGCTCGAGCCCGACGGTTCCTTGCAGTTCTGGTGGTTCGACTACGACGAACCCGCGCCCGGAGTCGTTCGCTTGGTCGGCAAAGTGCGCGCTCGTTCGCAGACTACCCGCGTCGTCACCGTGGTCGACGGCAAAAGGATCGAGAAGGAGGTGCCGAAATATGTCAGCGCGACCGTGGTCGTCAAGGATATCAAGCGCAAGCTCTATGTCCTGCCGAAATCCAAGGCGGAATGTGAGTGACGCTGCTGCGGAATGGTGCTAGACGGGGTGCGGACACTGACCCCTCTTGCTATCTCGCAGACTACGGCGAGGAAGCTGATGGCGACGGCTCTGACGACGAAAACGAAGAGCTGTCCTTCGACGACGTCGAGAGCGACTTTATCGACGACGCTCAGGGCAAATGGAACTTGAAGAATGTCGCGAGCACCAAGGGCTTCGTCAAGCGTCGGTATGCCTTCGGCATCAAGGGCGTGCCGCGCAAGGAGACCAACTGGCTTGAAGTCACTTGCGACTTTCCAGGTGCGTCCCAGCAGCGCCATCGACCTCTTGGCACCACGATGGCTGACCTTTTGCGAGCGCGTGTCCAGTCAGCAAGCGCAACGAAGTGGACATCCCCATCGACGCGAGCGGAGAAATGTACACTCGCGTGTTCGGCTCGACCGCGACGCCTTTTGAGCGTTTCGTCGTTGATCGCAAGATCATGGGGCCTTGCTGGCTGAACATCAAATCGCCAAAGATCAACAAAGGCGATGCCGTCAGTCTCGGCCGTGCCCCCTCGTTCAATCGGCGGTGTCAGGAGCGTCAACTGACTTTTGCTTTCCACGCGCAGTTCTCGTGGACGAAACTCGAAGCCGAGGTCTCGCACGAGAATGTCTCCCCGTTCGCGAGCACCGACGCCACCGCCCCGAAGGACATTCCGCGTTTGACCATCCTCAGTATGAGTAGCCGGACCGTCGTCCACCTCAAGGAGAACAAGCGCGAGATTGTCTGTGCAGCGGCACGCGTTTGGCACGACGGTGTGTCGCTACGTATCTGTTCCCACTCCGAAGATCATCTTCTGACAACCCACGTATACAGTCGACATTGACGACCCGACACCGATCGAGCAACAAGGCTCCACCTCGAAAGTTTTCGTCCGCAACCTCTTCACCGACTTTCCGGCAGGTTTCGATCAGCTCGTCCGGCAGGAAAAGACCGGTCCCGCGTTTGCGCTCTTCAAGTCTGAGCGTCCTCTCCTTGTTCAGCTCCTCGGTAGGTTTCTGGTCTCGCGCACTGCCCAATGTCAGCAGCTCACCAGCGCCTTCTCGTACCTAGATCATATTTCGCGCAACGATCCCGACGTGATCATCGGGCACGACTTCACGCAGCTCGACCTCGATGTCCTCCTCAATCGCCTGCGTGATCTCAAGATCGACAACTGGTCTCGAATGGGTCGACTCCGAGTCAAGGGAGACAAGTGGCCGCAGTTGCGTGCTGGTCGGAATACGGGTATCCTCGCAGGACGCTTGATCCTCGATCTCTCCAGTGACGGCTCAAAGGTGAGGATCCGGTGCACATGGACGAGCAAAAAGCCTCGTTCTGATTGATACCCTCGCAGTCTATGATCGACTCGACGACGTGGTCACTCACCGAGATGACCGAGACTCATCTCGGCGTCGCGCGTGAGGACATCGACCCCGAGGACACCGCAAAGTTCTTCGACAACGTGCACTCCTCGGCGAAACACCTGCAGACTTTCGTCCTCCAGTGCGATGCCGATTGCTATTTCCAGATGGCGATCGCTGCCAAAGTGCAAGCGCTCCCGTTGACGCGGCAGCTGACGAACCTGGCCGGAAACTCGTGGTACGTTATCTGTACGACGACGCGATCTTTAGATGTCCTCTGATGAGTCCTTCTACTCCGCAGGAACCGCACGTTGGCAGGAAATCGAGCCGAGCGAAACGAGTACATTCTGTTACACCGGTTCAACGAGACCGGCTACATCGTCCCCGACAAGATCTCATCCTGGGAGAAGCGCGACCAGATCGCGAAAGCGGACAAGTCGGCGAAGAAGAAGAATCGCGCCAAGGCCGGCGGCGCCGAAGAGGAACCGAAGGTCGAGGTCAAGCGGGAAAAGTTCAAGGGAGGTCTCGTCTTCGAGCCGGAGAAGGGCTTGTGGGATCGCTACGTCCTCGTGATGGACTACAACTCGCTGTACCCAAGTATCATTCAAGAATTCGACATCGATTTCTCTACAATCGATTGGACTGCCGACGATGTGAGTCCTCCATTTCGTTCTCGTGACTCCCACGACGCCGCTGACCAGACCTCGTTTCCAGGCGGAAGATCTCGACAAGATGCCTGATCGCGCGCCCTGCGATGGCGAACCGCAGGGCATTCTCCCGCAGCTCATTGCCTCGCTCGTTGCCCGTCGGCGGACGGTCAAAGGTCTCATGAAGGACAAGTCGGCTTCGGTGGCAAAGCTGATGCAGGTGCGCCGGAATCTCTCGCGTGACCAGGCGCACGAGCTAAGACGCTTTCCTTGCAGTACGACATCACCCAAAAGGCGCTCAAGCTCACGGCCAACTCGATGTACGGTTGTCTCGGTTACGAAGGCTCGCGTTTCTACGCCCGACCGCTTGCCGCGCTCACGACCTTCAAGGGTCGAGAGATTCTCACGAGGACGAAGGCAGATGCCGAAGGCTTGTCGCTGAATGTGAGTGGGCGCGGCGCTCGTAGAGCTGGCCCAGACCGAGCTGATTCGCCCGACGGCCATGGCGACGCAGGTCATCTACGGTGATACCGATTCGGTCATGATCAACACCAACCAGAGGGACTATGCGGCGGCTCTGAAGATCGGCGAGGAGTTCAAGAAGGTCATTAACGACAAATACAAGAAGCTCGAGATCGACCGCGACGCCGTCTTTGAGCGCATGCTGCTCCTCAACAAGAAGAAGTACGCGGCTCGTAAAGTCGAGGACGACGGAAACGGTCAACCGGGCGAGATCACCACCGAGATCAAGGGTCTCGATATGAAGCGTCGAGAGTTCTCGAAGCTGTCGAAGGATGCCTCCAAGTACGTCGACGACGGGCCGTCCCGCAGTGGTGAGCGTTGCTGACCGGCTTTCGAACGCTAGGGATGTGCTCGACATGATCTTGTCGGCCAAGGCGACCGAGGTGGTCATCGAGGAGATCCACGAATACCTTGCCGAGCTGGGCGAGCTGGTCCGGAACGGTCTGAAGCCTACTGAAGACTTCATCATCTACAAGGTGCGCGCACTTTGACGATCTTCAGCGGGTGTCGGAACGGAGGCTGATCCGCTCTTCCGCATGCAGCGTCTCGGCAAGAATCCCGAAGACTACCCCGACGCCAAGTCGCTGCCTCACGTGCAGGTCGCGATGAAGATGAAGGCGAAGGGACAATCCGCCAAGGCGGGCGACGTCATTCCGTACATCTTCTGTGTGCCGCCTAGCGGCGAGACCACCAAGACCGCGCAGGCGGCGAACGCGCACCATCCCGACGACGTACGCCGGCAAGGGTCAACGCTCAAGATCGGTAAGCTGTCTTGGCTCAGCAGTATACCCTCTCCAGCTTTCTGCGACTGATCTCTCGCTGCCTCTTAGATTTCGAGGTGTATCTCTCGACTCAGATCCTGCCGCCCGTGGAGCGTCTGTGCGAGCACATCGAGGGCACAGAGAAGGCGCGGTTGGCTGAATGCCTTGGTGAGGGGCTCCTGTGTTTCGCGAGACGTGCTTGATGATGTCCTTCTGACGAAATCGTGTTCTATGTTACAGGTCTCGACGCCATGCGATTCACGTCGTCTTCGTTAGACGTGCCGGAGCGCGAGTTCAAGACTTTGCAGTCGCAGGTCTCGGACGCACAACGATTTGCGGACGCCGAGCCGTTCCGAATTCGGTGTCGGACGTGTGGCGCAGAGTCTGTGTTCGATGGAGTGGGCGAAAATCAGGTATGTCGCGAGATCGTTCGGCTAGATCGCCCGAGAGAGCTGTGCTCACCGGGGCTGTTTCACTCAGGCCGGTGTTCTGTCCGAACACGGCTTCTTCTGCAGCAACAACGAATGCATGGCGTCGCTATCGCTTGCGTCCGTTGCCGTGCAGCTCGACATTCAGCTCCGACGATTCATCGCCAAGTTCTACGAGGCCTGGTTGGTCTGCGACGAGACGACGTGCGGCAACCGGACTCGTATGATGTCGGTCTACGGCAAGAAATGTCTAATCGCAGGGTGTCGCGGTGCTATGCATGCCGAGGTGAGTTCTTGCGTCGTGGAGGGGCTACAAGTCCGCTCGAAACACTGACCCGTGCGTTCATCCAGTACTCCGACTCGAAGCTGTACGATCAGCTGCTCTACTTTGACACCCTCTTCGACATGGATCGGGCCATCGCGAAAGTTGCCGGGACTGCGAAGCAGGGTGCGCCGAGGTCGGTGATCAAGCTTTTCTGCGTTGTCGCTGACGGGCGTCTCTTCTCAGATGCGGTGCACGCTCGCATCAACGCAAACCGACCACTGCTCGAACAACTCCGCTCGATCGTAACGAAACATCTCGAGAAGAACGGTCGCCGCTGGGTCTCGATGCAGTCCCTCTTCTCCTTCATGAAAGTCTGAACTGCCTTCCCGCCGCGCTTGCTCGGCTCCGTTGTTGCCACGATTACTTGTAATATTCTGTGTTGACCTTGTCTGCTTTGCGCGCGTTCTACACGCCGAGGGAGCCCTGTTAACAGAGGCCCGCGCAGCGTGGCATCGCGATGCTGGAGCTCGCGAATACGAGAGCCATCGCTTCTGGTATTGCTCGTATCATAGCATACGTAACGAAAGGGCAAAGGGCAAAACATGAACGCGTCCCCATCGCGCGCTCTGAGGCGGAGGGTGCAAAAGGAGACGCCCAATGTGGGGCTCGAACCCACGACCACCAGATTAAGAGTCTGGTGCTCTACCGACTGAGCTAACCGGGCTTGTTGATGTTCGCCCGGTTTTTGCAAATTATATCACTTAGCTGCTGTAGGGCTCCAAAAAGCCGGGAGTCCCTTCGCAGAGCGCCTTTCCTTCTCTCAGCTATTTTGACTTTGAATTGAGCGGCATGGAATGTAAGGTAGCAGTCCCAGGCTTGCTTGTGGCCAAGAGATTGACCTTCTAGGCAGATATGAGGAAGGCTCTCGCAGACACACTAGGTGCAATGCAAGGATGCCACGCAGTTGCGTCGAATCACCCGTCTCTCCAAGTTAAACACTTTCGTCTCTGATGTTGGGTACGACGGCAGCCCGCCGCAACAAGGAGTATTGCTGCGGGTAGTATCCGGACAGCGGCTTGAGAGCGGGCGCGGGTGACGGGATCGCTGTCGAAGTTCGGACGCCTGCAGGCAGCTGCCCGCGTGCGTGGGGCAATGCCACGCTTGCGGGGCTGGCCCGATACTTGACAGTACTGAAAGATCTCGCAGCTCTGGCGGTTCTCCCCGGCCTTACTGGGGCGTTGTAGGTTCTTTAAACCCAGCTCAGGAGTCACCAGCTTTGATGAAGAGACTCGGAACGGTCAATCTGCAGGAGCTCTCCCGAGCTCCTGCAGTTCTTCGGTCTCTGGCAGTACTTACCTTCATGCAAGTGGTGGAAGCGGCTGTTTCACCGCGACAGACCCCTCCGAACACTCTGCACTCGTTTCGCCATCTCCCCGCGCTCCGCGGCACCTTCCGCAGCGGCAGTTTGGCCGATCCTGAGTGCTCCGGAGTGTATATGGCGTGACTAATAGGAGCTTGTCGGAATGCGGAACTGGTAGCGTCAGTTTGGACTTCGGTCCGGACATGTATTCTGTCGCGCCAACGGCTGTGAGAAGCAAGGCGGCTCGCATCATGCATGAAACCGCCGGCCGTGCTATCACGACTGCGGGCGTTATGGTCTGTGCCTACCAGTCCAGACGCACTATACATCGACCGTTCCGCTACGGCGGCCGAGGCGACTGGACGTGCCGCGGGGTAGAGCGAGCGCGTGAGGAGGTCACGGACAGCGCTCGCACCTCGCTGCTGGTTTGTTGCGTGCGTCCGCCGAGCATGCAGAATCCTGCGGTGCCTACGCTGTCCACATGTCGGAGACGGCCGTCCCAGCGGCGACAAGGAAAGGAATGGCGAGCGTGTAATTCCTTGTCTCCTTGCCTTTCCTCACTTTGCCACTCATTTCAACCCGCGAGCCCCGCTCTCTTTCGCTCCCTTCGCGGCCTGACACCAGCCGCTGCTTACCCTTCCAGAGCAGCTGCAGTTGTCCAATGACCAGCAGCAACTTGGAATGCAAGCGCATACCAGCATGCCGTAAAGCATACTTCAAGTCAATCGCCGCGGTGACCAGACGGATATGCGGATCACTCGCGGGCGAAACTTGGCGTACTTCCAGGCTCATTGGGCACGAACACCAGCAACGACAACCACGGGTATGGAAAGGGTGACGGAAGACAGGCCGCGAATCCCACGCGACGACGGATCCAGAGCGAGAGCTGACTCCCACATTGCCTGAAACAGGTGATCACGGTCTACCAGAGACACATTCTGATGGGACTCAAGCGCGGAGTCCTGTGCTGTAGTTTGGCCATGCAAAAGGGAGCGCAGACAGATATGCGAGATCATCTCGCAACGTAGGCTGTCAGCCAAACAACGATTATATACGCAAAAAATGGCTGCACGTCAACAAGCCCGGTTAGCTCAGTCGGTAGAGCACCAGACTCTTAATCTGGTGGTCGTGGGTTCGAGCCCCACATTGGGCGATTCCTTTTGCGAGCTGCGCTGAATCCCTTTTTCTGTCCTTTTTTTTTGGCCAAGGTTAACCGGGTGAGGCTGCACTTATTCTCATCTGTGCGCCCGCAAGCCAAGCTTAAGCACGACAACGTTTCTGACACCGTCATGCTGGCTGCTTGAACACGTATCCATGACGTAATCACAGGTCCGCGTCCAAAACGTGTTTTTGGGTGTTTGTGGCGTCGACGCGCGGAGATCAGTTTGATGAACGAATAATATTGTCTTGCCCCGGACTCGGCCTCCAAAAAAGAGGGGTCGGGCGGTTCTTTCTTCCCCTGCACAGCTTGCACCGCCGTTGTCAACGAGCTGCCTGGCCATACCTTGCACACCATAGAAGACGGCGCACTTCCAGACCTCGAGTGCGCCGTTCACACGCCTCCATATAGAGTTTTCGATATGCCGAGCGACCCTCGACACGAGCCAAGGTCCGTTAGCCCAATCCTCCCCGCGTTTGCCAGCTCTTGTCGCGGCGGAATGTGCTCTGGCACCGGCGCGTTCTCCAACCCAAACAGCACTGCCTGCTGGTCCTACAGGTACAGGGCTGACTGCGTACCCGAACTACAGCTCCGACCAACCTTACGCGCCGGACGGAGCTCCCTCCGCTGCTGTTGCCTCGACTCCTCCATCCCGTCCAGGCGAACCGAGACTGCGAGAACCGCCCCAGGCCGTGCTGCGCGACGGCCAGTACGACGCACCTGCAGTCACGTACGACTTTGCCGCAATGCCAGGCGAATCGCCAGACTACGGCGCGAACGAGTCCGTCCCGGCGACGCGTTCCCACTCGGGCGAACATAGTTCGGACGAGACGCTCGGCGGGCACACCGCGTCGTCCGTCACCATGCTCGACTCGAGTCAAGGTTCGAGCGGGAACCGGAACGGGACGGTGAATCGTCGCGTCCAGTGGACTCCGAATCTGACGACTGAGCACACGCCGTCGCACCTCGCCATCAACATGAACGACGCGTCTTCTCCGACTGCTCGTGACCTGGCATCGCCTGGCGCGTCCGCTGAGCTCGCGCGGGCCCTCGAAGCCGCCGCTGCGTCGTCTGCCGGCGGAACCGATGACGAAGACGAGGGACTTGGCATCGACACCGACGGGCGCAGGAATCGCTTCTTCGGCGCCGGGGCCAGTGCGAACGCCTCGCGGGCAGCTAGCTCGGACGGCGACCCTGCAGAGCGCCTCGAGTCTCTCAAGGACAACATGGAAGTCTACGTCGACCCGGGCGAGACCGACGGCTTGCCTTCGACCAGTCGCCGCAACCCAGAGGATCGCAGTACCAAGGCGGCCTGGAACCTCGTCCGCGGTATGACCATGAAAGGCCAGATGGCGGGAGCTTCTCTTCGACGCCGCAAGCAGAGCAACGCAGGCCAGGGCGGCTTTTCGAGCGGCACCGGCGCTGCTGCCGCCGAGAAGCCCAACTCCGAGAAGGACGAAGACGGGGTCGGCCGCCTCGCGGAGCGCATACGCCAGGGCAACTTGCAGGACATTCCGCCCGACGCGAGTTACGCCTCGTCGGGAGCCCCGAGCGGCGGCATTTTGTCCGCTCTGATCGCCCTGCAGCAGCAGCAGCAACAACAGCAAAACGGCGGTAGCGACTCTGCGACAACGTCCGGCGCGACTACTCCCGCTTCACTCGGCCCATCGTCTCGCGCCGCCTCGATCGCTGAGGGCGACTTTTCGGACGAGGAAGAGGAGGAGGAAGAGCGACAAAGGTTCCTCCGCAAGTTGCACGAGAAGCGCGCACGCAAGAACCAGCTGCACCAGATCGCCGGATCAGTCGGCTCGGGCGTGACCGGAGTAGGCGTTGCGGCCGGCCGCGGCGCCACGGCCGTGATCGGGACAGCCGGTCGAGGAGCTGGCGCCGTGATCGGGACCGCTGGGCGTGGAGCTGGCGCAATGATCGGTGGCGCCGGCAAGGCTGTCGGTGCAGCGGGACAAGCTCTCGGTGTCAATGGCCAGCGCCCGTCAAAGACTCCCTCGGCAGACAACACGCCTGCGACAGGCGAGGCGGGCGAAGCCAAGCCGCGACCCAAGTCGACCTTGTTCACTCGCACACGTCAAGTCGTCGACAAAGCGGACCGACCCGATGCCGCCAAGTCGAGCGCGGGCGTCTTTGGCGGTCTCGTCCTCGGCGCAGCCACTCTCGGCGGCGTTGCGACGCCTACCCACGCGACTCTGACGCCTGACCCGACTCGCGAGGGTACACACCTGTCGCGTTGGGACGCGCCTCCCGTCGACAATCGGAGTCGGTCGGGAAGTGCTGGCTCGTCCAACCAGGGCTCGCCGCAGAATGGTCGCTCCGCACCGACGTCGCCGACTATGCCGCCGAAGTCCGACTCGCCACGGAGCCAGTTCCCGCTGCACTTGAGCAACCTCAAAGATCTGCCGTACGTCGTCTCGCACAAGTCGCGTCACACGCCCGGGCGCGATTCTCCCAAGAAGGAGTACAGCGACTACTTCACCAAAGAGACCGAGGAGGAGATGGACCGCAAGGCTTGGGAGAAGGAGAAGCGCCGACGCCGCAAGGAAAAGGCGAAGCGCAAAGCGCACGAAGTCTTCATCACGCAGCACGTCGCGGCGATTCTCGAGCGTCAGCAGTTCATCATGAAGCAGGCGCGTGCGTTCATGATGTTCGGCGCGCCGTCGCATCGTCTCGAAGCTCAGATGCAGGCGACTGCTCGCGTGCTCGAGATCAACTGCCAAGTCATCTACATCCCGGGTGTCATGCTCATCTCCTTCGGAGACGCCGCGACCCACACGTCCGACATCAAGTTCTTGAAGCAGGCGAACGGTCTCGACCTCGGCAAGCTCCTCACCGCGTACCTGATCTACTACCGCGTGATCCACGATCAGATCTCGGTCACGGAGGCGTCGCGCCAACTCGACGAGCTCATGGTCTCGCCCCCGAAGTACGCGCTCTGGCAGCAGCTGATCATCGGTGCCGCCGCGAGTGCCTTCATCCAGCCGTCTGCGTTCTACGGGTCCTTCATCGACTGCCTCATGGCCATGCCGCTGGGAGCTTTACTTGTCCTCGTCCAGGTGCTTGTCTCGCGGAACGATCTTTACTCGTCGCTCTTTGAGTGAGTCGGACCGTTCTCCGCCAACGTATCGGGATCCCTGAAGCTGACCAGTCTGCGCTCTCAGGATCGTCATTGCCTGCATCATCTCGTTTATCGCGGCAGCGCTCGCCTCGACGCACCAGTTCTGTTTCTCGGCAGTCGTCTCGGGTTCAGTAGTCCTCATTCTGCCGGGTTACATCGTGCTGTGCGGTTCCCTCGAGCTGGCGAACCGGTCGATCATTTCCGGTAAGCTCTTGCGCGGGACATCTCAGCGTAGTTCAGATGCTCATCGGTGGCCCGTTTATACAGGTTCGGTACGCTTGGTCTACGCGATCCTGTACTCCCTCTTCCTCGGCTTCGGTCTTTCGATCGGATCGGAGATCTACGCACGGACCGGTTTGACTATCTACGGCTCGACGGACTACACTTGCTCTGCGCTCCGAGGCGATGGTGTCCCCTGGTACCGCAACACGATCCCGCCATGGTGGTGTAAGCCCTGTTCCGACTCGCCTGTTACGAACCAGACCCCCCAGCGAACTAATCGTTGTCCCGTCCCGCAGATTTCTTGACAATTCCCATGTACCTGCTGGTACTCGCGCTCCGCAACGGACAACCGCTCTTCCGCAAGGAGACCCTCATGATGATCATCATCGGCTCCGCCGGCTTCGTCAGCAACTTCTACTCGGGCAAGGCCTTCATCAATCGACCCGACATTTCCTCCGCTATCGGCTCGTTCATCGTCGGTATCATCGGCAACCTGTACGGCAAATTCACGCGCGGGTCGCCCTTCGTTGTCATGGTGCCCGGGTCAGTCCCTTTCTCGTTCATACGCTCCTCTTTTCCAGTATTTATTTTTACTGATACGGTCTGTCTCACCTTCTAGCGTGCTAATTCAACTTCCGTCCGGTCTGTCGAATGGCGGTCTTTTGCGCTTCGCGCAAGCTTCCGACACGGCGGGCGGCAGCAGTGAGACGCTTTACTCTGGCGGGTTCAGCACCGCGTCCTCGCTGGTCGAAGTCGCAATCGGCTTGACGGTCGGGTAAGTATTCTATGACTGCCCGAGGCGAAAGCAAGCGTCCGTGCTGACTTGCTTTGATTGCGACGCTCAGCTTGTTCACGTCGGCCGCGCTCGTCAACGTCTTTGGAGGTGGTCGCCGCCGAGGCAGCAACCTTTCGTCCTTCTAGACGTTCTTCCCTTCTCAGGATACCAATCCCCTATACACCCTGGGCGAGGCCTCTGCTTGCCCTCTCCGATCCGACGGCTTCTCGACGAAACCGTTCGGCATCGAACAGACACTCTTGGCCTCTGCCTGATCTTTTTGCACCGCAAGATTCCCTAGAGTCATCATCTTACCCACTGCATCTTCTACACCGTACCACTACAGCATCATCAGATTCGCCACCCTCCATAGAATCTGCTACTCCTTCTGTACCCGCGCACCTATTTGCGCACCATTTGAACGCTCACTCACGAACCCTCTATGTTTCCTTTTCCAATATCTGTGCCGGTAGTCTTTTCTCCTTTGCATTGCTCGTCGGAGCCAACACCTCGAGAACATCTCTAGGCTACGAGCGACTGCCAGCTTGAGCCAGAGTTCGCATCGTGAGCCCCACTCGCTCTTTCTTCCCTACAACCAGGTGCTTCCGCAAAATGAGCAAGATCCGCCACGAGTGGTATGTCGGAGGAAGGAGAACGCCTGTCTTAGTACGCTCTCACGAGCTGCCCCTGCCTGCAGGTACCAGACGGAGCGCGAAGTCGTCGTGAGCGTCTTCATCCGGAACGTCAAGGAGGAAGACCTCAAAGTCGACCTGCAACCGCGCGCCGTGAGTCTAGAAAGACTCGTCGAGCATCATACCGCTCGCTGACCACTGTCCGGCTACAGCTCTCGCTCACGGTCTCGCTGCCGACTGGATCCGACGTCGTGTTTGATGTCGATCCACTCGCTCACGACATCGACGTCGAAGCATCTTCGCACCGCGTCCTGCAGCCCAAGATTGAGCTCAAGCTGGTCAAGAAACAAGGCGGAATCAAGTGGACCAAGCTCGAAGGCGAAGACGAGTCCCTCGTCAAGATGGGTGCGTCGAACCTGTTGGAATTCCTCCCCCCTTTTTTCTTTTGTGGCGTGCGCTGGCCACGAGTGAGGTCGACTGACGATACAACGATCTGGCCGATCGCTTCGGTACTAGCAGCCGAGCCGACTCCACAAGCCGATACTCGCCACGCTTACCCGTCGTCGTCGCGCAAGCAGCACAACTGGGACGACATCGTCAAGCAATCTGCAGCGGAGGATGACGAGTTGGCCAAAGAATTTGCCAAAAACCCGAACGCCGGCGGAGACAGCGCCCTGAACGAGATGTTTCAGAAGCTGTACGCCGACGCGACGGACGACCAGCGCCGCGCGATGATCAAGAGCTACCAGGAGAGTAACGGAACTTCACTCAGCACGAACTGGGACGAAGTCAGCAAGGTGAGACTCGACAGCACGGCGGACCAAGCATCGCACACTCACCTTATCCATACGCGGTATAGGGCAAGGTCGAGACTTCGCCTCCCGAGTCGATGGTCGCCAAAAAGTGAGTCTCTCTGGTCACGCACCAAGACTTCTCATCCATCGAGACTGACGTGAGCGCGACCGCCTTGTAGATGGGAGATCTAGCCGCTTCGACCTGGAGGCCACGGTTCCGGGAAGCATGCTTGTTGTCATAACTTGTAGCCACTGTACTCGCAAACAATTCGTTCTGCTCCGCACGCAAAAGTCGCTTTCGAGCGAGTCGCGAGAATCAGCCGAAACGATCCATGCGTCTAGTTACAGATGAGAGCCTCTGTTCTAATCCCAGGTATACGAATCTCCCGTTCTCCTTTTTGGTAACAGCCCGAGAGCGGCCCACCTCAGAGCGCAGCCCAGGCCGTTCTCGCTCGCGTCCCCCGCTTGACCGCCGCTCTATCGTGCACGCGACCTTCATCAAGCGCCTTGTCGACCGCCCCGCCGATCGTCAAGTACACCAAACACGCCGCGCGGATCCCACCGCGCGCCTCCCTCGGCAACTTTTCGATCGTCGCCTTGCTGCGGTCCGCCATGCCGCGAGCACGGCGAAGGAGCTCCCGTCGGTCTGCCGTCAGGTTCTCGACTGGTTCGTCGAGCGATCGGCCGGGGAGGTAGATCCGTCCGATCTTGAGGTCGGCCGGGACGTCGCGAGCAATGTTCACGAGCTGCAATGCTTTGCCCATCTCGCGAGCCGCTGCGAGCGTTTCCTCCTGCTCTTGGCGTGACGGTCGTGATGAAGAAACCGAATGCGCCCATACGAGCTGCACGCACAGGTCCGCCACCGAAGACGCGACGTTGTTGGCGTACAGGAGGAGATCCTCGTCCGACTCGATCGGGAGGTCTGTCGCCGTTGTCGGGCTCGAGGTCGTCTCGCCGCTCCGTCCAGAGGCTTTGGCGAGGAAGGACAAGTCCGTGCGGAAGCCGGCGACGAGCTCGTCGAGAGGGGGACGAGTGACCGGAAGCAGGCTGAGAAGGCGGAACGATCCGCGCTGCGGCTCGTTGAGATCGGCCAACAAGGTGTCGATCTCGGTAGAGCGCACGATACGAGGATGTGCGTCCGGGCTGGACTTGCCCGGAGGGTATAGGAGGTCGAGGAAAGAGGTGATGAGGCGAATGTTTGCCTCTGCAGTCGACACCGACGATGCATCGTCGATCAGGTCGTCGCACACCCGGCACCATGCGTATCTGCAATCGTCGCATGTGTGAGCACAGTTGCGCCCTAGCCCAGGATCAGCGCACGAGAACCGGAGCGAACGTACAAAGCGAGCAAGTCGAGACGCAACCGGCCATCGAATACCATGCTGGCAGTCGAGAAGCTCTTTGAGTGTGCCGAAAGGATGTCGATTGCGTTTCGGAGATCCTTGATGCGCTCCGCCTCCGCAGGCTTGGGTGTCCAGAGCAGGATCGGGAGGAACTCAGACGCCGCCGGGAAGACGGACGAGGACCGCTTTTCGTATGAGCGAAGGTCATGCACGGCAAGGCAGTAGTCGCTGTACATCATGTGAGTCAGTAAACAGTGCTGCAAGATGGCAGATTTAACGCGAGTGCGAGCGGATGGAGTTGCTCACCAAGCGACCATGCCGAACACGATCATCACATTCGTGAGCAGGAAAAAGACTGCTTCCCTGTCGAGTATTTCATAGCACGAAATCAGCTGCGGTACATCGACGGCGAGCGACCACCATGCACTCACTCTATTTCGAGGTCTCGGAACGACAAACCGAGCTTGGTACCCTTCTCGATGACCCAGGTGCCACGCTGTAGCGCGCGGGCGTCGCACTCCCACAGGTAGAGGGTCGGCGCAAAGATGGCGGGCAAAAGGGTCGTCAAAGGCATCGCCATGAGGTGCGTCGACGCGATAAACCTGGAAGTCGGTTCTGCTTAATTCTGCCCGTCTGGAAACGTATCCCGCGGAGAGAGAGAGAGAGAGAGGGGGGGGGGGGGGGGGGCAAAGAGAAGCAAGGCTCACCAGAGCAGTGCCAAGAACGGTGCCACCCAGCCGACAATCAACGCGAGATACGTCCCCTCGCCGCCTTCTTCCAGTTTCGCCCATGATACCGCAAAGATCCCGAGAAAGAGCGCCGTTCCCACGAGTCGGGCGAGCCTGCCTTCGCTCGCTTTAGTCGGGAGTAGGACGGCATGGACGACTGGTCGACTCAGGACGGCGTAGAGCGTGGCCGTGATGTAGGTTTGTACGAAGAAGAAGAAGACTTCCTCGTACGGGATGGCGAAGAGGGTCGGGCCCACGACGGACGAGGCGGGATAGGACCAGATCTGATCGTGATGGTCCGAGACCTGTGTAAGCAAGTCCTCGCTCTCTGACGATCAGCGGTCAATATGCTGGAGAGCTGCGCACCCGATTCCGAATCAAGTATGAATCCCAGGGTATGGTCGCCTGTGCGCCCACCGGTTTGTCCCAAGGTCAGCTGACGCCTTTGGTCAGCTGACGCCTTTGGAGCCGAAGGCGTTGTGAACCGTACCGTTACTGCAATCTGTGTGGCGGGAGCGGCACAGGATGAGTGGACCTGGGTTTGCTGCGCCCTCTGAATCCCGGACCGGAGACTTACCACGATCAAGAAGCACGTCTTGTAGACATCTCGCGAGGTCCTGAGTTTCCTGAAGAAGCTCCAAAGCACGACCGCAGGCGGGATCGTCCAGTGTAGATGGCTGCACGCGCCGAGCACATGTCGATCTGTCGGTCAACGCGTGGTCGTGCATATACGAGGGAGCAGCGACCAGGAGGAGAAGGGCGGACGCACACGATCCAGTAGTCGTAGCCCATCCCAGTCAGAACACACACAACACCCCACAGCACTTGACCGCAGAGACACCAGAGATTGCAGGAGGTGGAAATCGACAGCGACTCGGCGGCGACGAGGATCGCGATCGGTCAGACCGTCGGCAACCGATAGTTCTCTCTCCCTCGCACTACCGGCATCCACGTAGGAAAGGGAGCACTTGCTTCGCTGTCAAGGAGGTTTCTACTCTAGTCCGGAGCCTCCTGGGGGTGTTGAGCCCTGCAGCGCAGCCCGCGAGTTGGCAATCTGCTCACAGTACTCTCCCCATCTTTAGCCTGTCGCTCGTGTCCCTGGCGCCTGCGGAGCGAAGTTTCCATTCCGATGCTGTGTCAGCACTCGACGCTATGCGTTCCACAGAGCGGCGGGAGAGCAAGGATCCTCCGACTCGGCCTCTCTCCGAAAACGATCGTCGCACAGTCGCGATTTTCAAGCACGTGCCGACCTCGGAAGCCGCATCGGGTCCGGTCCCTGCACTTGGGTCACATCAAGGACAGCTCCAGTGTCACCTGGACTGCGCTACACACAATAGGCGAGGTACTCCAGTCTCGAATGAGCCTGCAGGCGACAATGCATGAGTGAAAGCCCTGGCCGAAGAGATCTCCGCGCCGAGGACCGAGAAAGACCGCCCGACCGATCGCTGACGTCGTGAGCCAATTTTGACAACGAAAACGTCGTCGTAACATCACGACGTCTCTACACTCTGTGGCCGCTGCTCTAGACTACAAGCAGGCAGGACCCATCAAGTCGGAACCAAGTCTAGCAGCAGGACGCTCGGGCCGACTGCACGCTCAGCTTAGTTGCGCTCTTGCATCGACTCGAACTCGGCCTCCGCTCGCCCTGACGACCAGCAGCTCCTGGAGGCTCTTCCGCACTTGTATTGGCCCGCCTGAGCCACCAATCACGCTAGGGGAGAGCTCCGGTCATGGGCGGAGCGACCAACCCGCACCCGTACAAGACGGGCAATTTCACGCCGATCCGCGACGAGCGCATCTTGGAACGGTGCAATTGGACCGGAGACATCCCGGAAGAACTCGTCGGAGGGTGAGTGGTATCGCGGGCGTTTCGCTCGACGCTGGGGGGGAACGCTGACCGCGACTCCACTGGGCAGGATGTACGTGCGGAACGGAGGCGAACCCGCTCTCGCAGAACTGCAGAACGAATCGGGTGACGGACCCGCATATCATTGGGTACGCTTTTCCTACCGCACTTCTCCTGATCTGGACGCCCACTGACTGATGCGCACCTGTGGCAGTTTGATGGCGACGGCATGCTATCGGGCGTCTTTTTTGAGAAGGCTTCAAATCCGACTTCGGGCCCGAGGCAGCGCGTCCAGCCGACATTCATCAACCGTTACGTCTTGACCGACGTATTTCTCGCATCCAAGAAGCTCGGGGTCCGGGATCCCATCCTGCCGTCGATCGCGACTCTCCTCGGTGGCGTTACGAGCCTGCACCTCGTCCTCTTTGCCATCTTTCGCGCTGTCTTCCTCGCCTTTTGCTCCTTCTTCACCAAGTCTCCCTTGCGACACCTCTCGGTCGCCAATACGTCACTGCTGTGGCACGACGGGCGAGTTCTCGCCACTTGCGAGAGCGGGCCGATGACTTGGGTCACATTGCCAGAACTCGACACCGTCGGGTACTACAGTCTCGAGGGCGACAACGGAGAGAAAGGGCTCCGCGAGGGCATGCTCGGGTGGATGAAAGAGTGGACGACTGCACATGTAAGTCCGCGGCGGCTTTCGCGTGCCAAAAACCTACCTCTAACAATTTGAGCTGCGTCCTCCAGCCGAAATATGATCCACACACCGGCGAGCTCATGTTGTTCCACATGACATTCTTACCGCCATACCTTAGCTACTCTGTCGTGCCGTCGACGCACGCTCCGATCCCGTCCGAGAAGAAGGTCACGCCCAGACTGCTCGCCGCTCCCGTCCCTATCGCCGGTCCTCGCATGATGCACGACATGGCGGCGTCTCGAGCGCACTCCATCCTCCTCGACACGCCCCTCTCCCTCGACCCTCGCAATCTCGCCCTTGGCAAGCCCGTAATCGGCTACGAGCCTGCGTCGCCGACTCGATTCGGCGTGTTTCCTCGGCACGCTCCCAACCTGGTTCGGTGGTACCTTGCTCCCGCTTGCATCATCTTCCACACCGCCTTCGCCTACGACGAGTACGCAACGAACTCGCCCGAGTCACTCGCAGCGGTGAACCTCGTCTGCTGCCGCCTCAACTCGCCTCGTCTCGTCTACTCCGCCGGCAATCTTATGCTTCCAAAGTCGCAAGAGTTGCCCGCCGGAGCCAAGGAAGCATGCGAGCTCTACTATTACCGGTTCCCGATTTCGAACTCGGCCAGTCAGAACCTGGAGCCGTCTCATCAGTTCCCACTCGCCTCGATCCCTTTCGAGTTCCCGACGGTCCCGCAGGACCGCGTGGTCGGACCGGCAAAGTACGTCTACGGCTGCAGCGTCAAGCATGGCAACTTTGATGCCGCACTCGGAGGTGCCGCGAAGATCGATTGCCTCGTCAAGGTCAACGCCACCGCCCTCATCCAGCACGGCATCAAGCGCGCCGAGGCAGGAAAGCAGGAGTCGGAAACGCCAGTCGACCAACGCACGATCGCTGAGGTTCTCGCGAGCCAGACTCCTCGTGAGGGTTCACGAAGCTCCTCCCCCTCGACCGAAATCGCCGACTCGGACGACGTTCCGATCCGGTTGTTCGAGTTGCCGCCACTTCATTACGCCCAAGAGCCCTCCTTCGTCCCGCGCAGTCACCCGCGCGCCGAGGATGATGGGTTCCTCCTCACCTACGTCTTTGACGAACAGCAGATCGACCCCTTGTCCGGACGTCCTTCCAAGAATGCCTGCAGCGAGCTCTGGGTCATCGATGCCTGGGACATGCACACCGTCGTCGCCCGGATCAAGCTGCCTCAGAGAGGTAAGCACATGCGCTCCACTAAGGTCGGGACTGCGCGTTGACTAATCGATCTTGTCTCCACGCAGTGCCATACGGTCTTCACGGTCACTGGTTCGCAGCCGACGACATCCAACATCAACGCTCAGCTCCGTCCATCCGCGCGCGCCCGACTGCACCATCATAGACGCCTGATATCCGCACCAGTACATCGAGTCTACTACCTCCTACCACCGCTACTAATCTCGCATCGCATCGCCGATTCTCTCAATTCATGTCGTAAAAGTTTGCAAGTTCACTGTCGTTCCGCAGATTCCTCGCTTTATGGAGCCTTACATTGAGAGAGAAGATCTGCTGCCGCGAGGAGGGCGGGTAGAACCGATCGCGGACGTTGCGCTCGGACTGGGAGCTGCAGAACCAATTGCAAGCAGAGCTTTTGGCGATTTTTTCCTCCGGAACTGGCCCAACTTGCAATTCTTACTACCAGCCTCGCACACTCGTACAGATGTAGTACTACTGTATAGGTATATAGCGCCAGCTACTGTTGGTGGGTAATTCGCTACTGCGGGCGATCTGCAGAGTTGCGCAATCGCGCAATCGCTCCTTTCTCTTTCGCGACCCGACTCTCGACGCTTACGCGAGTTTGGCCTTCGGCGTGCAGATCAGGCTCCGCAACTCTACACGTGTGCTCAACCTACATTTAGCTCCTCACCCCGCCGCGCCCGCTTCACGCTTGAGGGCACCCACAACCCTGCACGAAGAATGACTGCTCGTGATACCTTACGCTAGCTACATGGCGTGCGTACCTGAACGCTTATAGGTTTGGAGCTCTTTGGCGGTCGAAGGTCAGGCTGCGTGTGCAGCGACGTGCTTGCAGCTTCTGGCGTGCGCTCGCACTGGCTCAAAAGTACCTCTCCAGCTCGAACGCGCCCGGCTCTTTGCTTCCCCTTTGTCGGATTCGCGTGCTCCTTACCTCATGAGATCCGCATCGCCTTCCGTCGAAGCGCTGCCGGCGCTCGCTGCCGATCATGGACAGCCCGCTTCAGACGAGACTCCTTCTCTCGAAGAAAAAGAGCCTTCGGACTACGACATCGAGAAGGATTCCGGCTACGACAACGATGCCTCTAAACCGAAGAACCTCAGCAAGGTCGCCGAGGTCACGGAACTCACTCCCGCCGAGGCGTTCGATGTCAACGTCGACGGCGACGAGTCACCATTTCCAGAGGTCAATGCCTCGGTTTCCACATCCGACGATCCCTCCATCCAGGTCAACAGTACGTAACGGTCATACTTAGGTGCTGAGCCGCGGGTTGACTCCTCCTCTCCGCAGACTTTCGAATGTGGTTCTTCGTCACCTTGACGACAATCGTCTTTGCCGGCTGCAACATGTTCTTCTCCCTGCGCTACGTGAGTCGCTCTCTGGAGAAGTGCAACTCCAACCCAGGATGCTCACCGGATCTCTTCGTCAAGAGCCGAGCTTGTCCATCGGGTACACGGTCGCGCAGATCTTGGTCCATCCCCTTGGCAAGGTGTGGGCGAGCGCCTTGCCGGACTGGAAGCTCGGCTACGGTCGCTTCTCGTTCCGTCTCAACCCCGGTCCATGGAACATCAAGGAGCACGGCCTCATAGCCTTGGTCAGTCGAAAACCGCGTGTATTCACAGGAGCCCGAATCGTACTGATAATTCTGGCTCCCGAATCCCGGCCTCACCGCTTCACTCGACCTTCGCCTGCGCAGTGCGTCAATCTCACGGGCAGCAGCGCATACGCCGCGGGCAGTCTCGTCGCCATGACGACCTCCCAGTACTGGGACCGCAAGCAGGATTTCGGCCCAGCATTCGGCGTTCTGTACATCCTCACGACCCAGATGCTCGGCTTCGGACTGGCCGGCCTCGCACGGCGCATCATCGTCTACCCCGCAGCCATGATCTGGCCCTCGGCGCTTCCGTCTACCGCTTTGTTCCGGGCTCTGCACGAACCTGAAGAGCATGTTTCGTCAAACGGCTGGCGAATCTCGCGGTACCGCTTCTTCTGCGCAGTCACCCTCGGCTCGTTCGTGTGGTTCTGGTAGGTTGCTTGTGGCTCGATTCTTGCCGCACCTCACCACTGATGCGATCTCCCGCAACAGGTTCCCCGACTATATCTGGCAATCGCTCTCGACGTTCGCCTTCGCGTGCTACATCGCTCCGAATAACCAAAAAGTCAACACTGTATTCGGGGTCAGTTTCACGGTATATAATCGATACCGCCGCCCTCCGAGCATACCTTCGCTTAAGCTGAACCGTCCCTGCAGATGAACTCGGGACTCGGCCTCATTCCAATTTCGTTCGACTGGACCCAGATCACGTACGCCGGACAGCCGCTCACGACGCCTTTCTACATCACCGCAAATGTGAGAGCCCTTCATTCATCTGCAGCCGACGAAGTCTTCCTGACCGCAACTTGTCCAACAGTGCTGGGCTGCGATCGCAATCTTCTTCTTCGGTGTCGCGCCGATCTTGTACTACAAGAACGTCTGGTATTCCGGCTAGTAAGTTCGCAGTCCCTGATCCTACCTGCCAGCCTGTACTGATGGGGAGCAGCTTCTCTTCAGCCTCCCCATCCTCTCGAGCTCCACTTTCGACAACACCGGCGCAAAGGTAAAAGCGTCACCACGAGAGCCGCAAGCTTTAGCTCGGAAGCTTACTCACTGCTGCTCCCCAGTACAACGTCACGCGGGTCATGACAAACAACGTGTTTGACCTTGCGAAGTACCGGTCGTACTCGCCGATGTACATCTCGATGGCCTACTCTCTGTCGTGAGTTTGGGACTGTATTTCCTTTCGTATTTGAGGTGCTGACAAAGTACCGGATGACAGGTACTGCCTCAATTTTGCGGCGTGCACCTCGATCTTCGTGCACACCTTCCTCTACAACAGGAAGCAGATTTGGGCTCGGCTCCGGAATCCGAAGGCGGGAGGCGAAGACATTCACCAGCGACTGATGCGAGCTTACAAAGAAGTTCCCGACTGGTGAGTTGCCTCTTAACCCCACGAGAGCGGGTCATTCGGCACATGAAGAAGCTTTGAGCTGACGACAACTTCGTCGAAAGGTGGTACGCCACACTCGCGCTCGTAATCCTCGGACTCGGCATCTTCACGATTCGGTGTGTCCTCTAACACCTTCGCTACAAGTATACCGCCCGGCGAAGGGCACGACTCGGTTCTCTGCTCCGAGGTGGATGCTGACTCGTCGACTGTTGCGCAGGTATTGGGACACGCAACTTCCCGTCTGGGGCTTCATCGTTGTCACGTGGGGCATGGGCGTGCTTCTGATCGTACCGGAGGGTATACTTCAAGGGTACGTGGACTCTCCCGCCTGACCCAGCGCAAGGCAAGGAGCCCGACAGTTGCTTGCGCCAACGATTCCCGAGGCTGCACCTGATGAACCGAGGCCGAGCATATAGCTTGTACAGCGCTGACTTTCCAGCCTCTACAGCACAACTAATCAACGGGTTTTCCTGAACATTATTACGGAACTGATCGCTGGTTACGCCTGGTGAGTATTAAATTCGGGGCGATGCGTTCTCGAATTCAGCTCACGATGCTCGCTTTCTTTGCAGGCCTGGAAAACCGATTGCGAATATGATGGTGAAAATGGTGAGCGGCAGACATCGAGGGCGTCTAGCGCTTCTACTGACACTATTCTCCGTCGTCGCAGTGTATGTTGTCGGAAATCGCGTGCACGGGTCCGACGACAACATGCTGCCCGGAGCTGACAACACCGTCTGCTCCTCTCGCTTAGACGGTTACAACAGGTGCGTCACCCTCCGCCTTTAAGCGAGATTGCTGAGCTTGACTGACCAAATCTTCTGCGTGCCGCGTGAAGGTGTGTCTGCGTTCTGATTTCCCCCGTGTAATCTCGGTGCCTAACCGGTCTGCCTACGTGTAAAGCACGGACTCGACTTTGCGCAAGATCTCAAGCTTGTATCTTACCTCAAGATCCCGCCCCGAACCGCGTTCGCGGCGCAAATATACGCATCGGTGCTTTCCTGCGTGGTTCAGGTCGGAGTGCTCACATGGATGCAGGGTGAGGCTTCTGCCGCTTCCACTGCTCAGCGCGTACTGAAGCGAGACCCCGCGTACCTGCAGGTAACATCAAAGAACTTTGCAGTCCGACAAACGCCAATCGCTTTACCTGCCAAGGCACAAAAGTGGTGTAGTACTTTGGGTAAGACGGTCTCTCTCACGGTTCCGGCGTTGCCAATCTACGAAGTTGACACTCTCTTGTCCAGGGCACGATCGGACCGCAACGCCTGTTCGCTGCCGGCGAGACGTATTCCGCGCTGCTTCACTTCTTCTGGATCGGTCCCGTCGTCACCGTCCTCTTCTACGTTGCCTACAAACGATGGCCTCGGTCATGGCTTCGCTATGTGAACGTACCGATCTTCTTCAACTCTGCCGGCAACATTCCTCCCGCTTCCTGCGCCCAGTATTCGCTCTGGTTCATCACCGGTTTCGTGTTCAACTATGCGATCCGCCGGCGAGCTTTCCCCTGGTGAAAGAAGTACAACTGTAGGCAGCACTCGTCAAGTTGCGTGAAGTGCCTTTCACCGCCCGCTGACCTTTCGCTTTGAGCTCCTTGCAGATCTCCTCAGCGCGGCGCTCGACACGGGCACGGCTCTCGCCACCATCATCATCTTCTTCGCTCTCTCTTATCACGGCATCAAGCTCGTCTGGTGGGGCAACGAGATCAACAGCACGACGATGGACGGCAAATCCACACCTTGGTTGACGGTCGCCAAAGGTCACCACTTCGGTCGAAGCGTCGGAGATTTCTGAGATTCTGGCAGCATTGAGGTAGACATCGACATTGCACGCGTGAGGCGCCTTTCTAGGTACGAGGGAGGGAGGCATGATCTGAGACTATATGCAACAATCTGTGAAACAACGAGCAGCGCAGGCGAACGTGGGAGAGAGAGAAGTCATCTAGATCACCGCCGCAAGGAGAGAGCCACGATGATGGCGATCAGGAGGGTCAGAGCAGCTAGCAAGGTAGCACCGCCGACGGCGTCGCGCAGTGTCCGGTGCGTAGCCAGCTCGCTCGCGCTGACTTCCCACTGCTTCGGGATCGGCATCTTGAGGTCGTCGAGGATCTGCGTTGTCGCCATGCGGGCGCCGGCAAGCACGATCGGGACACTACAAGAGCAAAGAGGGCTCGTCAGTAAGAGCAGGAGACACAAAGGAACGAGACGCAACCTACCCAGTTCCCGGGTGAGCAGACGCGCCAACAAAGTACGCGTTCTTGACGGTTGGGTGGCGAGTTTTCGGTCGGAAAGCGAGGACGTTGCTGCATTTCCATTTCGAGGTCAGTCCCCGGTGCTTTCGAGCAGACAGGAATACCTCACAAGAAGCTGTGACTGAGACCGAGGATGCTGCCGCGGTGCAGGTTGAACTTCTCGCCCCAGGTGATCGGAGTATTGACCGTCTCGTGCTCGATCAAGTCGCGGAAACCAGTTAAGTCCAAGCGCCGCTCAATCTCGGTGATGACCTTGACGCGGGTCTCTTCGACGACCTTGTCCCAGTCCGAAGATTTCGGCAGGGCAGCCGAGATGTGACCGACCGGAACGAGCACGATGACAGAGTCGCGGTCCTCCGGAGCAGCCCTGCGTGAATGAAAGGGGTTAAAATCGAACTGTATGATGCGGGAGCGACCACGAGAGGAAGCTTACGAGGGGTCGTGCCGACTCGGAACGTTGACGTAGAAAGAAGGCTCGTGAGGAATCTTGTGGTCGGTAAAGATCGAGTCGAACGACCTGCGGAGGGAAAGGCCTCAGCAAGAGGTGGCTGAATACTCAGGCGTGCAAGTGCACTCACTCTCGGTACTCTTCAGCGAGGAAAATGGTGTGCGAGTTGAGCTCTGGGATTTTCCTGTTTCAAACGGAGACATGTCAGGATCAATGCGCAGCGGTGTTGGCCCAAACCGTGAAGCAACGAACCGCTTCATGGACCAGTAGAACGAGATCGACGAGCAGCTGACGGGCTTCTCTTCGAGGCGCTTCGAATAACTCGTCTCCTTGTACAGGTGAGCCATCGACCAGACCAAGTCGGCATTGACGAGGACGACGTCGGCCTTGAGCTTCTCGCCATTCTCGAGCTCGACTCCACGTGCTTGACCGGCCTCGACGGTGACGCTCTTGACGGCGGAGTTGAACCTGAAATTTGCGCCGTTGCGCTCGGCGATTCGCTGCAGGGCGAGCGGAACCTGCGCAAAGCCGCCGAGCGGGTAGAGGATACCTTCGCAGTGCTCGGTGTATTGCAGGAGATTGTAGGCACCGAGAGCATCAAACGGCGACATGCCCTGTCGCAGCGCACAAGGAGACCGGTGAGCTTCTCCGGCTTGCGTTTACGAATGTCGAGGAAAGAGGCTCACGAGGTACATGGCGGCAAAGGTGAAAGCACGACGCATACGCTCCGTCTTGAAGTACTTGGTGGCGCGGGTGTACTGGGTTTGTGTGACGCTCATCAGCAACCCTATGGGATCACCCGGGACGCATTCGAAGAACGGGTGTTGATGACGAGGAGGTGGGAATAGAGCCCGACAGATCAGCAACTCGCAAACTCACAACCGAGACAAAGGGATGGAGCTTGCGGAGGTTGACGATCAAGGACGGGCGGACCATCGAGAGCAGCGAGGTGAAGTTGCGGTGCAGGACGTGGATCATCGACAACTCCATGTGCGCGTGACCCTCTTTAAGGAATCCCAGAAACCTGCATCCCGATCACACACACACATACACTGTCAGATGCGTTCTCATCGACAGAACTTCCGGACTTGTTCGGCGAGCGAGCGAGAAAGAGTCGATCGCCATCGGCAGCACGTGAAAACGTCTTGGCGCGGGCTTTTCATCGTAGCCGAGCAGATGCGCGCGGACTTGGAAGAAACGGCGTGAGGACAAAGACTCACCCTTCAAAGCCCTGTTCGCCCTCCCAGCGCTCGACTTCTTGCTTCATCTTGGTCAAGTCGCTGCTCATCTCGACGACCTCCTTATCCGGAAAAACGATGCGGTAATTCGGTTCGCATTTGACGAGCTTGATCCCTTCCTTGTCAAGACTCGTACCGAGATCCTTGAACGCCTCTTCGAACAGGCGCGGGATGAGGTAGAGCGAGGGACCGGTGTCGAAGCGATGCTTGCCCGAAGGATCGGTAAAGATGCTGCAGCGGCCTCCGGCAAAGTCGTTCTTCTCGAGGACTGCGGAGAGCAGCGTAGTGTCAGCTTGCCAGCTTCGTGTCCGGTACACTCCGATGCTCTCGATCCTGCGATAAGGGGGGGAGGGGCATACCCGTCACGTCAAACCCAGCCTGCGAGAGCCTGGCTGCCGATGCGGTTCCACCGATGCCGGCGCCGACGATGATGGCGGTCGGTTTCTTGTGAGCAGCTCTCGCGACCATCTTGCTCTCAGGGATACAGGACGTGGGCTCGGCACAAGGAGAGAAGCATCGTGAGATGATCCTGACCTCCGAACCTCGAAAACACGCGCATCCGATCGCCGATCCAGTCCGCGGGCGATCGACCCCAACTGCGCTTCCCCCTGTTCACGTGTGTTGATCACCTTTACTTTAAATTCCTTCCAAGCTTCGCACAGCTGCGCATCTCGCTCGTTCTCTCGCACATGTGCAGTGATTAGGTAAAGGTGTATCGCAGTGTCTCTCTACACTGTTCAGAGTGAAAGTTCGGGCGACAGAATGTAGGAGGCAAGAACTGCCCCTCAGACGTGGACCGACAGGACGACCTGCGGGTATGCCCGACGGATCAACTCGAACAGCTCCGGGTCGCGCTCAGCCAGGACCTCGGGATCCTCTGCGAATCGTACATCAGGTCAGCACGGACGTAGTGGCGTACGAAAAGCGAGACGAGCTCCAACAAGATGGCGAGCTCGAGCGAGTGGGAAGCCCGAGAAAACGTACCGGCAAGCGCTACAAACGTGGTCGAGACTCCGGAGGAGAGAGCGCCGTATCCGAGCGAGTAACAGATGAAGTAACCTATCGCAAAGGACTGCCAGCGAGGGAAAGGAGTCAGCTTCAGAGTGACGAGCGGGAGAAAGGGAAAACGGAGACGGACGTAGCCAACGATGACGGCAACCAGTCCGCTGCTGTTCTGAATGAAAGTCGGATTCGTTCCTTTGAGATAGCCGAACGAGATGAGCGAGCACAGCGCTCCGACCGCAAGCGAGCCGAATGCCCAGATGCTGCAAAGCGGCGAGGTGAACGTCGAGACTCGATCAGCTCGCGAGCCGGGTCCGGGACATTGATACGGGGCAGAGGTGAGCAAACGTACTTGTTGACCAAGCAGTCATTGATCAAGGCCGTGATACCGCGGTCTTTGAAAAGGCGCCACGTGTCCTTGGCGGCGGGGAGGTACGCCTTCCCGTAGAGCGCAATCTCGATGCTGCAAGAGCGTGCGTGAGGTCGTTGTTCTTGGACACGAGAAGAGGCACCGGAGCGACACTCACTATGCGTATCGGTTGAAGAACTCGACAGCCCACGCGATGCATCCGATGCAGCACTGCGCGATGCAGGCCACGATCATGCCAAAGATGTTGCCCTCTTGCGATTCGTACGATTGGATCACATGCAGAATCGCTCGGAGGAGGTCTGAGGCGCGTACATGTGCTCGTCAGTACATGATCCGTCCTGTTTGTGGAAACGCTAGGACTGACCTAGGAGCGCGACGATCAGTGATCCAAAGGCGATGGATCCGAACGAGTAGGTTGACGCGCGCTTGAACGCGCCCCATGCGACCTTCTTGGCATCAGCACCTCCGTAGTAGCTATATTCGGACACAGGTCAGCGAAGTCGTATTCGCTTCGGCGAAGTTTCGAGATGGGAAGACTCACTATGCGCCAAAGATGCCTGCCTCGGTCCTGTTTGCATGTCCACAATCGCTCAGCACAGAAGCAACCGAAGCGACGGACGCTCGAATAGGTACTCACGTCAGGAACAAGTTGCTGGACGAGTGGGAAGAAGCGTCAGGTCGGAACGGCAGAGTGAGGAGCATGGAAAGAGAAAAAAAAAACTCACGTGATGAACTGGGTCGTGTAGTACAGGTTGAAGACGGCAAAGACCATGAGTCCCGTCACAGCTCCATACGACGGGGTTCCACCACTCGTGCCAGAGCCGGCTGCGTTCGGTTCCCACTTCTGATAGATCCCTGCGACCGCGATCCCCCAGAACGCCGAGTAGGCGGCGGTCAAGAAGGCGCCAAAGAGCGCGATGGCATAGACCGAAGGGTGAATCTTGGCGACCCGAATGACATAGAGGAGTAGCTGTCTCGAAAGTGGGATGCGGCGACGCATACCGGGGTAGGCGAGGATGGCGAATACGGCAAAGATGGTCCAGATGATGGCTGGCAGCAGGGCCAACCAGAAAAGTCAGGACAGGCGGTCAAATTGGAAGGTATGCGTCTCTTCACGTACCGCCAGACCAGTATCTCTGTGTGTACATGTAAATGGCGTAGCTGTGGATGGCACGTCAGGGTCAGACACTTCCCAAATGCGGTGGAAGATGCGAGGGCGGGGACGGACCCGATGGTCGTGATGAGGGACAGCACAAGGCAAATTTCGAGGATAATCTTGGTGAAGGTTTTGACGATGAAGAGCAAGATCCCGCTGAACACAAAGCCTGCTCCGGCGATGATCGCCAGGAGCCAGCCGATGCTGGCGTTGATCGTAGTCGAGTTGCCGACAGATCCGAGGCCGCCAGTCGACTCGGAGGCGGGCAACGCTCGGAGTGAGATGACCGCGATGGCGATGAAGGCGCCGAGTTGCGCGAGGAAGATGAGCGCAAAGATCAGGTCGTTCCATCTGCGGTCATGGCTGGATCAGTTGGCGGCCTTTCGGCGATTTGAGGGCAGCTACGTCTCGCACGCACTTGGGTTTCACGTCGTCGAATTTGCCCTCGATCAGCTCTCCCTTCTGCGGCGGAGCGTTGTACCCCTGGCCGCCGGCTGCCTCACTCTGCTGGTAGTACTGCGCCTCTTGCGTCTTTGGCGGCGGCGGCGCATACTGATTGTACTGTGCACCACCATAGCCGCTACCGTTATTGCCGTAGCTGTTCCCGCCGTAGTAGCCATTCGCCTCTCCTTGGCCGTACTGCGAAGTAGGCGGCATGGACGGTGGGGCGTAAGCCGGCTGAGGAGCTTGCGGCTGCTGCTGGAAGCCTGCCGGTGGATACGGGTTCTGCGACATGGCGCTTGGTCGAGATTGCTATTCGGCGCCAGGGAAGCAAGTCGCCAGTCGATCGCTGAAATGCGAGGCTTGGAAGGAGAGAGAGAAAGACGCGTGCGTCTTGGCGAATCGGAGAGCGGAGGAGCGACCGGCGGCGAGAGCCTGCAGCTGGAAGGGAGACGACTGTAGACTTGACGGCGCGTCTCTGGATAGACAGGCCGGAAGCTGCACTTGCAAGCTCGCTCGAAGTGCGCTACGACGTCGTCTCGATTTTGTTTGGAGCCCGGGTTGACTGACTTTAGCACGCGCATCCCCGGACGTCATCGCGATTCCGTTTGCAATGAGCGCGCAAAGCTCGACCAGCTGAAGCCATCCTCAGGAGTACTCACATATGGGTACATCAGATTGTACGGCGGGATATGCCAACAGGGTCTGTCGGATGACGCTGCCCTTTGTCCCCAATCTCCGCGGAGATGAGCGAATCAAAGGTTTGGGCACCGCCTCGGCGAAAGTGGGAAACCCTCACGCGACTACAAGCGGGCAAAGAGAGCAGAAAGCTGTGCGATTGCTAGGCGCGGAATGCAGCCGTTTGTCGACCCGGCTCGCAAGCTCCGGAGTGCGCTCTCGACATGCTCGCCCACGCACCCTTCGCTCGACTACTTTATCCGCCTCGCGTTCCGCCTGCCGACCATAGACGAGAACGGTCACCGCGACTACCGCAACACCGATCCGCAAACGAGGCAGACGAGCTTGCACCTCGCAGCGTTGAAAGGGCGCATCGACGTGTTTGAATGGTTGCTCGACGAAGGTATCGACGAGGCAGAAATTTCAAGGGTCAGTCCTGTGCGGTTTCGCTCCAAATCGGCTGCCAACAAGCACTCCTGACGGTATAGTAATACAGGACGTCGTCGGCGACACGGTCCTGCATATCGCGGCTGCAAAGGGGTATGCCGAGATCGCCGAACTGTACCTCTCGCGGTACCCGTGCGTCTTCCTCCCTTCTACCCGGGCTCGCCGGGCGGCTAACGAATTGACAAATGTACCTCCAGCTTTGTGGTCGAATGGGTCAACTCGCGCGGGATGAGCCCACTACACGTGGCGGCCAAGGAGGGACAGCTGGAACTGGCTCAGGTGCGCCTCGGCAGGTGTGGCTTGCAAAGCCTCGGACCTTCGCTCACACGGCTGGGATGCGTCTGCAGATCTTCTTGGATACTGGCGCAGACATTGATGCGCCGGATTTGGACGGGAACACGCCCCTTCACTATGCTTCAGCCTGGGGAAAAGTTCCGGTGCGTCGACGCGCTCTCCGTGCAGCCTTCAGGGATACGACCTCGCTTATCCTCTTCTTGGATGACGGCATCTCAGGTCCTACGCCTCCTTGTCGATTCCGATTGCCAGACCGATTGGCGCAACAACGAGGGCTTCACCCCCGCCGAATTCGCCTTTTCATTCGGAGTTCTCAAAGAGCTTGAAGCGGTGAGAAGGCTTCTTTGTGAGCCATCGGAACGAGGCCAGTCTGACAGCGCGGCGCGTGCACAGTCGATCAAGCAACACCTCGAGGATATCCGAGACGCCCGCCGGCAGGCGCGAAAGGATCGCCGGTCCAAGCGTGCAGCTTCGACCCTCCAAGCGAAGCGAATCGGCATGGACTCGTCGCTGTCCATCTCGGTGCCCTCTGCTGACCCGGCCGTCGAGTCGTCCCCGTACAGTGTCGGACTCGGCCTGTCGAAGCAGACCAGTGCCGACTCATCCGCCGACCCAAATAGTCACGGCGGGGTCCCTCGCCTCGGCCCTGCCGTTCCGCCGACCCCGCGCCTCGGCTCTCTGAGCTATCCTCGCGACCTGTATCGCGATCCTCGCCCGCCTCTGCGCGAGACTGCCGATTCCCCTCCCGGCACTCCGAGTTCGACCACCTTCATGTACCCGAACACGACTTCGCCTCAACCCTCACCCTCCGCTTCGGTGGGCTCGTCGGCCGTCCCGATTTCGGCGCCCGTCGCAGCGAGCGTGACCGGATATGGAGAGGCGAGGGGGTTCCCATTGCGCACCGTCTCGACGCATTCTTCCCTCTCCAACAACATTGCAGCGCCAACACCCGTGCCAGCGTCTCCTGCGACTGAAGCAGTCACCTACAAGCCCGCTTCTCGAAAGCACAGTAGTAGCTTTGGAGCAGCGAGCGCCGCCCTCGTGCAGGAACAACAACCGCCGCCCCGCCGGCGCGAGATTTCGGCACCGTACAACTTGGCCCCGCCTGTTCTGGCGGCGGCGCCCGTACCGGGTCTCTCGCCGCCAGCCGAGTCGGACGCGGTCGGGGCCGAAATCCCAACCGACTGGCCACTGAACGCGACTACGCTGGTACCGCCGCCTCCGGAACCACCACATCCCGTCCTTCATCATAACAAGCTTGTGAAAAAGTCGCGCACAGCCGGTCACCATCCTCCGCCTCCTCCTCCGCAAGGGCCGCCGTCTCCGCCGCGGAGTGGCGCTCCTCCTGTCCCAGTACTAGCGCCAGGTCACACTGGATCACCCATCCTTGCGCAGAGCGGTGGCCGAGCTGACGAAGATCCGGCATCCGCGTATGATCTCGAATCGTCTCAAGGGCACGCGCCGCCGCCGCAACCACCACCTCCTGGTCCTGGTCTCGAGCGACTCGTCCTTCAACAGCCTCCTCAGCGACCATCGTCTTTTGCAGTTTCTCCCATCATGGGTACGGCCGCGGCGGGCCCCGACCGGCGGAGCGTTTCAGGTCCCGCCGCGACGGCGGTCCCGGCGAGTCACTTTCCGCGGGCGTCGTTCGAGACGGACGCGAGCGGCCGGACGAGCGCGACGGGCCATAGCAGCGTCATTATTGGACCGGGACCGATCCCGCGTCGACCTCCCGGCGTCGTTGCCACGGGGCACGATCCGCGACGCGTGGTGAGCCACGCGCAACTTCAGCAGCAACACCCTCCTGCTGCTCTTCCTCCTCCGAACGCGAGATCGTCCATGTCGATGCCGCACTCGCCGCCGGGCTCTTCCTCGACTGCGACTGCTGGAGCTCGCAACGGTGGACGGGAGCACCACAAGCTCAAGAAGCATCGGAGGGTCAGCACTGATCTGGCACGGACGACTTCGGTCTCGACTGCGAATGGGTCGGATCGAGCCGAGAAGAGCGGTAGCGGCGGCGGACGGCTCGCTCGTGCGTTTGGGTTCGGCAAAAAGACGTAGATTTTGCCTTCTCTCTCCTCTGCTCTCATAGGTGCACGATGGAATTCCGCGAGGAGGATGTCATTCTCGCTAGGTTGTACAGGTACTGCGGACAGGAAGAGGATGCGCTGCTGAGGAAAGGGAGTACTGTCTCTAGTGGTGGCTCGACTCCCCGGCCGAGGCGAGGAGGGCGTCGTCGCGTTCCCGCATCCGCAAGAGCTGCTCCTTCTTGTCGGCGAGCATCTTGGCCTGGTTCTCCCTGCAGGGGGAAGCCCAAAGAATGGTCAGCACCGGTCGCGGAGACCGACCGGTTTCGCTGGCCCGTCACGGACTCACTCGGCGTAGTAGGCAAAGTAGCCGACGCCGGCAAACGCTGCTGTGGACAGGACGTGACCGCCCGGGTCTGTAGGGAATAGACTGGACTGATCAGCAATCCACCGCGGCTGAGCATAGAGCGGTGGGGTGGACTGACTGGCAAAGATGTTGCGCTTCATGAGGGCGAGCTGGTAGCAGCGGACGCCAAAGCCGAGGGCCGCGAACCCAGAGATGTAGGACAAGAGAGCTGCCCATCCCATATCCCGTAAGGTTCCCGCGATGCTACTCTGGTCAGCGGCTGGTCTCCGGAATTCGGAGGTGGTGGGAAGAGCAGAGAGAGAGACACTCACGCATTGGAGAAAGGTTCGGTGTTCTGGGCGGGTGACGGAAACAGATGCGAGTGTCTCTTGTACCACGTCCTGCGCTGCTGCTCAAGATGCTGCGTGTAGCAAAGTCGAGGCGAGGAATTCGGCTCTTCGCGGTTCGCTCTCTCGACAGTCGACTCGGACCACGAGCCGGCATCACGCGCGGATCAGCGTGCTACGGTCAGATCTCAAGATTGCTACAAGGCAACGCCATTCTGGTGCTACGCCGAGCGTCTGCCGAGTCTCGCCGGCTACGGCACGGCCTCCGTCTCCTCTCGCGTTCACCCTGTTCACCTTGGAACTGGCGATGCGCCTCTAAGCTGCTTCGACTTGAGTAAAGGTGAGATCATCGCGCTCCCGCCTGCTTCCGCAAGGTGTCGCGCACCAAGGTGCGGGATGTTTTCGACGACGCCGTCGGAGTTCACGACAAGGACACCGCTGCTGCTCCTTCGTCTTATCGCCTTTGCGCCAGCCACCTGGTCGATACTCCTCCTCATCTGGATAGGAGCGCGGTCACTCAAGAAGAAGAGATATGCCGGCGGAGCAATCCGGCTTGTCGAGGAGGAGGACGATTCCAAAGAGGTGCGGCCGCTCTTGTCTGTCTTTATCACAGACGAGGACATCCTCGAAGCGGCAGGTCTGCTTCAGCATGTACCGGAGGCGGTCGAGGAAGATCCGCGCGACGTGGCCGCCGCAGCCGGCGCCGTCCTTCGTCCGACCCCTTTGGCAGTCGTCCTGGTTCCGCTCGCCGAAACCATGACCTGGACGGTCGTCGCGCTAGCGAACATTGTCGCCCACGGCGGTCCGGTCGCAACGCTTGAAACGCTCGTTCCCGCATCTCACGTATTCGCATGGGTGAGCACGTCCATCCGAGACGCTTCTCGTGGTGCTCCCTATTCTTTTGCTGAGAAAAGAGTCGCGCCGTAGGGCTTCGCTCTTGCGTATCAGCTCAGCCGACGCACCTCGACCGCACCTCTCACCCTGCTGTCGCTATACGTCGTCATCATGCTCGATGCGCTGCTCGCCGTAGTGCAGCAACTGCGGCGGTTCTCGAACGAACAACATGCACCGATTACCAGTCTCACGCGCGTCCCGGACTTGCTCGCAACGGGCGTCGTTATCGCATCCATTTTCAGCATGCCACTCAACCCTCCCTTGGAGTTCGTCGGCGGTCCGGAAACGCATTCGGCCAGACCGCGATCGCCCGAAGACGCCAACACCGTCTGGGGAGCCTTGTCGTATTCATGGATGGGTGACTTGATGCGCACTGCTCGCGCCCGCCCGCTTCGTCCACTCGATGTCTGGGCATTGAGCCTCAATAATCGCGCCGAAGTCCTCTCCCGGCGATTCAAGTCACTCAAGTGAGCAGTCGGCAGTTCAGAGGCGTCGGTGCCTGACTGACGCCGTAATGGCTACAGGTGCACGACGCTCACGAGAAAGCTGCTGCGCGCCTCTGCTCGCGACATCGCCATCGACGCTGTCCTCAAGCTGCTTGCGGTCTCGTCCGAGTACCTGCGACCGTTCTTCATCCAAAAGATCCTCGAAAACCTCACCCTCGCGTACCTCTCGGAACCTCAAGCGATCGCCTCCAGTTCGCTGCATCGGGCACCAGAGACTCTTCGGCCTTGGTCGCCGATCGAGAAAGCCTACCTCTACACGTTCCTCGCTTTCCTGTCCGCATTGGTGAAAACGCTGGCCCAGCAGCGACACTTTCACTACGCGCGGCGGATCGGCATGCGCCTCCGGAGCGAACTCACCATCGCTCTCTTTGAGAAGGCGCTCCGTCGGCGGGACCACGCCGGTGCAGTCGAAAAGGGAAGCGGAGGGGGAGGCGAAGACGGCGAATCGACCGAGGCCGCGTCGGTCGGAAAAGTCGTCTCGATGATCTCGGACGATGTCAACCGTGTCTTGCGCATGGGCTGCGATTCTCACCTCATCTATGGTGCCCCGCTCGAAATCGTCCTCGGCCTGGTTCTCCTTTACAAGTCAGTCAATCTCTCGCCGAAACCGCCCGTATGCAGAACTATCCCTGACTTTGGTGAGTTTTGATATCCTCAGTCTCATGGGATGGAGTGCCCTCGTCGGGGTTCTGCTCATGGTACTCAGCTCGCCGCTCAACTTCCGACTCGGCAAATGGGCGACCGGCATCGTCCGAAAGCGACAAAGCGCCCGAGACGCTCGCCAAACCGCGCTGCAAGAGCTCTTGAGCGACATTCGCACGGTCAAGCTTTTCGGCTGGTCGGCTGCGTGGATCGCGCGCGTAGAAGAGAAGCGGAACGAGGAGCTGAGGTGGCTCCTGCGAGGTGAGTCTGACGCTGACTCGAAGAACTGGCGCCAGCTTTCGTTAATTACTTGATTGCACAGACTGGCTGGCTCGCTTTTCGTACACGGCCATCTGGGCCGTCGTCGCGATGCTCGTCCCGCTGTCCTCATTTTGGGCGTACACCAAGCTACAGGGCGAGGATCTCACCGTCGCGGTCGCATTCACGGCCTTGTCGCTCTTCTCGCTGTCAGTCAACGTGCGGTCTTCCAGAAAGTGCGCATACTGATGAGACCTACATGGATCACAGCATTCGCGGACCGCTGGACCAAATCCCCGGCTTCGGTATCCGTATCCTACAGCTCGGCGTATCGATCTCCCGAATGGAGAGCTTCCTGGACGAGGACGAGGTCGCTCCACACGCTGATGCAGAACACCGACGACGCTGCAATCGCCTCCGCCTCACCGATGCGACCCTACGCTACGCGGGGGCTCCGGCAGGCAAGGTCGCGATCGAAAACGCGAGCATCGAGTTTCCGCTCGGTCAATTGACTATCGTCTCGGGTCCGACGGGCAGCGGCAAGACGTCCCGTGCGTATTGCTTCTCTCCACCTTATGCACTCCCACCGCCCTGACAGCGTCTCCATTTGGTGGCCACAGTTCTGCTTGGCCTCTTGGGCGAGCTCGAGGTGGTTCACGGCTCTGTCGATCTTCCCATGCCGGTTTCCTACGCTGCGCAACACCCTTGGCTCGAATCGCTCACCGTGCGAGAGAACATGTAAGGTCGACTGTTCAAGACCAGTCTGATTCGGGAAGTTGACTTGGTGTTCTCGCAGCCTTTTCGGCAACCGCATGGATCAGCGGCGGTATCGGCAAGTCCTCGACGCGTGCGCACTCGACCGTGACCTCGACTTGCTGCCAGACGGCGATGCAACTTTTGTGGGCGAGCGAGGAATCTCTCTGAGTGGTCAGTCTCGCGGCCCGGACTTTAACTCCCTTTCCAGCTGACTGGGGATTTTGGATCCGCAGGAGGACAGAAAGCGCGCATTGCGTTCGCCCGTGCGATCTACGCCCCCACTTCATTCGTACTGCTCGACGACATCTTCTCGGCTGTTGACGCTCACACCGCCCGCCACTTGCTCGACAAAGCGTTGCGCGGTCCGCTGCTGCGCGATCGTACTTGCGTTCTCGTCACTCATCATGTCGACTTGGTCCTCCCGGCAGCGAGCTATCACGTCCAGCTCGACCGAGGCCGCATCGTGCGACAAGGACCTGTTGAACGTGCAGCCGTCTCAGGGGTCGACAGCGACACGGAGAGGCTGCATTCGCGTGTTCCAAACGATCTCAAGACCGCCCGTCCGAGCAAGGACACGCCGAAGTTGGCACTCTTGACTGGTTCAAAAGTCGAAGGCTGGAGCAGCGGGGATGTCAAGGTCGACATGTACCGAAGGTACGGAGCTCGAGGTTCACCAAGGCTCGCAGAACTCCAAAGCTAACGAAATCTTGTGGCGGCAGGTATCTCGCCACATCCGGTCCGTTGCTGTGGTCACTGGCTCTCGTCTTCCTTATCGCCCGGCCCACTTTCGCCTTCTTAGAGCAATTTTGGCTCCGCCGTGCGTCATGTGCGAGACCTTTCTTAGCGTTCTTCCGCTGACCGTTTGTTCCGCCCATGGCACAGGATGGGGCGAGGCCTCCAGCGCAGGCGAGGTCGATTCGACGTACTTCCTTATCGGCTATGCAATCATTAACTCTGCTACAGCAAGCACGACCCTCCTGAACGAGATGTTTGGGATTGCTGCGTCCATGTCAGCGTCGCGATCGCTTTTCCGCCAGCTGTTGACCCGGGTCGTACACGCCCCTTTACGCTGGTTCGATATCGTACCGCTCGGCACGATCAGTAATCGATTCACGAACGACGTGTCCGCGATTGACGACGACGTGGCACGGAACGTTGTGAGCCTCGCAACCTCTGCAGAGCTCGGAATGAGGCGTTGCTGAGTCTCCTTGTCCCTGCGCTTCCTGCAGAACATGTTCATGTCGAACATTTGCAAGATCGTCACCGCCCTCATTGTCAGCTCCCTAGTCCTACCTGCGTCCCTCGCATCGACTTTTGTGTTCGCGGTCATCTACGTTCGCATCTTCCGCAGCTTCCTCCTCCTTTCGCGCGACGCGAATCGCATCGCCTCGACGACGGCGTCACCTCTTTTTTCGAGCTTCGGCGAGGCGCTGCGCGGGATCGTGACCATCCGTGCATTCGGCAAGCAGCACGAATATCGGAATCGCCTTTGCCACATTGTCGATGAGACTCTCGCGTTCTGGTATCTCACGGCGACGCTGGACGTACGTCGCTCTTTGCGTCATGATCGATAAACGTAAAATTCAGCTAAGTTGATGTCCTGCGCACAGATCTGGCTCTCGATCCGGACTCAGCTCCTCTCCGCTTTTTGCTTCCTTAGCACGGCGGTTTTTGCCACCTACTATCGCGTCTCTCCCGGCCTCGCCGGAATCGCTATCACGTCCTCGCAGCTGCTCATACAAGCGCTCGACACGCTTTGCAATTCGTATGGTCGACTGGTACTTTCGATGAACAGCCTCGAACGGATTACCGAATACCTGGAGGTGCCGCAAGAGCCGAGCGGAGATGCGGAGCCACCCGCAACCTGGCCGTCGTCCGCGGGATCGTCGCCAATGATAGAGGTCGCCGACCTGTCCATCAGGTGAGGATTTTCAGCGTGATCCTTCTGGTTTTCGGCGCCTTGCTGACCCTCGGGCCCGAAAGCTACGATCCCTCTTTGCCACCGGTCCTGAATGGAGTGTCTTTCACCGCAAAAGCCGGCGAGCGGATTGGAAGTAAGGCATGCCGCTTGCTCTTTGAAGTGGGATAGACAGACTGATTCGAAGCGTACGGCGTCACTCAGTCGTTGGGAGAACCGGATCCGGAAAGGTACGTGATATTCTCCATTATTTATGAAGAGTTGCTACCCTCCTACCTGCGTCTCTGATGTCGGTTCCCTCGCAGTCGACCTTGGCCATGGCGCTGTTGCGTTTTGTCGAGCCTCTCGGCGGCAAAGTCATTATCGGCGGTGTGAGCGTCTCATTCTCGCCGCCAGCGTCCGGATCTCGAAGTCCTGACGACCACGCTTTCACGCCCAGCTTGATATCACACAGGTATCGATCGACTGTCTGCGGCAGCGCATCTCGCTGGTCCCGCAAGATGCGTGCCTCTTCGAAGGCACCTTGCGCGAGAATCTGGATCCTTTCCATGAGCATGAGGACGAAGCGTGCATGGCGGCGCTCAAGCGTTCGCACCTGCTCGAAGACGCTCTCCCGTCGACCGAAGGGACCTCCGCGAACCCTGAAGCAGCTCCGTCGCCACACGCACACTTGGGCCGTTCCAACAGCACACTCGATACGCGCGTTGCGGCTCGCGGAGCGAACTGGAGCGCCGGTCAGAGGCAATTAGTCGCGATGGCAAGAGCGTGAGCTGCTGGTTGCGACCGCTGTACTGGACAAATCGGAACGAGACGCTGACTCGTCTACTCCGGCTTTCCGAAGCCTACTGCGGGACTCGCGCGTCGTGATACTCGACGAGTCTTCGGCATCCCTCGATCGCGAGCTCGACGAAAAGCTGCAGCTCGTCATCCGTGAAGAGTTCCAGGGCTCCGTCGTCCTGACGATTGCCCATAGGCTGCGAGTTTGACCTTCCTTGTCACCCATGCTTCCTTGCCTTCAGTCCGCCTTGCTGACCTGACTGCTTCTGTCCGCAGCCGAACCGTCATCGATTACGACCGCGTTCTGGTCCTCGACGCTGGTCGTATCGTGGAGAACGATACTCCGAGCAACCTGTTGGCTCGAGGGGGCGACGGTATCTTCAAGCGGATGTGGGACATTTCGGAAAGCGCTGCCTCGACTCCGCCATGCTGATTCGGTAGCCGGTGAATTTTGCACTGTTTCGGAACGTTTCCTATGTAGAAGCAATCAGCCACCGAGCGTTTTGACCTGCCGATCGGCCGACGGACCGGCGAGAGAAATTCCTCATAGCACGTAGACCGGTCCGGATGAGCATAGAGCGTTTTCTCATTACAAATTCAGACTTCTGGTGTACTGTACTGCAATCCTGGACAGGTTTGAGGGAGGCGAAAATCGGGTCCCAGCGCAAGCGCAAGTTCAGCGAAGCGAGCTGGCTTTCGACAGACCTCACACGCCGCAGCTCTAGCGGCTGCTTTGACTGTACAGAAATGGACTTTGAGCTAGCAGGCGACGATCCTGCGTTCGACCTGCCGTCTCCCGTGACGGGGTCGGCAGCCTCGCCTGCACCGCATTCGACAGCATCGCTCACGAACGGAGCATCGTCCAGGCGACGCAAGGGCCTGCCAGTGCACCGCTGTCGATTCCCGGACTGGAGTCCCGCCAGCGTGACGGCGCTCGCGATCACGCCGGACTCGTTCGATGCAGGACTGCTCGGACTCGGAGGTCACAGTACTGAGCGAGGCGTTCTCGCAGTCGGCAGGGCCAACGGCGACGTCGAATTGATGGTCTGGGGTGGACATCAAGGATGGATCTCGTGGCGGGTGCGTTACGAGAGTCAGCGCCAGCAGAGGGTGCCTCCGAGCGCAAGCTGATCATCTTTCTCGTTTCCTTTCGTCCTGCAGACTCTCCCTTCTTCTTTCCCGCTGCCAAAGGAGCGAAACTCCCGCAAGCCGACGTCTCTACTGTCACACCTCGTCTTTACGCATCAGACGACACTTTCGCAGACGGATCTGGATCTGTACGAGGGCGATGTCGAGGGAGCAGACCGCGAGATCAGGCGGTTGCAGCGGGAAGGGGTCCGGTTGTTTGGAATTGGTGGCGTCGGCAGCGAGCTCGTTGAGTGGGACTGGGGCGGTCCCGGCGACGGAAGGGCGGTTGGAATGGTCAAGGTACGTTCAAGCGCCACTCTTCATTTCAACTCGATCATTTCAGCTGATGTGATCGCTGCAGTCGACGCTACCGACCTTGCCGCCCATCTTTGCTGTCGCAGCATCTCGAGCATCGTCGTCGCTCGCCATCGCGTGCGAAGACTCGACGATCCGCATCCTCAACATTCTCGACGGCGAACTTGAGCTAGTCTCAAAGATCGAAGTCGGCGGTCCCGGCAAGGTTCGCGCCCTGTCGCTTGCATGGGGTCCTCCGATCGATCCGAACAGCGTCAAAGGAAAGGAACGCGAAGCTTCTCCCGATGCGGCTTCGAGGCTCCCGGCTCATTACGCCACTCCCGCGGAATCTTTCTTGGTTGCGGGATGCTCCAATTCTACCATCCGCCGATTCGACGTACCTGCTTCGGGCAGCGTTGTCGGCATCTGGCGTGGCGGTCCTCGGATGACGCTCGACCGTCTCAAAGGCGAGCATACCGTCGTCTGGACGGTGTCGGTTCTCGGCACCGGCTCCATTGTCAGCGGAGACTCGATGGGCAATGTCAAATTCTGGGACGCCAAGATGGGCACGCAGACGCAGAGCTTCCGCGCGCACAAGGCCGACGTCCTCGCCATGGCCGTTGGGTCGGACGGGACCTCCGTCTTCACAAGCGGGGTGGACCAGAAGACCGTCGAGTTCCGCCAGGTCACTGTCGCTTCGTCCCGCGTGCACGACGTACCCGCTGGACGGTGGATCCAGGCTTCCGGTCGACGATTGCATTCGCACGACGTTCGCGCGATTGTCATTTCGCCGCCGTACGCTCTGCCGCTCCCCACGCCTGCTCCGTCCAGTGCTCCCGGCGTGAAGAAGAACCTCGTCCCGATCATGACGTCTGGAGGGCTCGACCTCTCTCTGATCCTGACCCCCGTCTCGTCCGCGACGACCGCCTCCTTGAACAAGAAGCGAAGTCTGCCGAATCCGGTCTCGGACGCGCCATCGACCGAGTTTGAGTCGACCATCCACCGTCGGGCAGCATACATTCCTCAGAGAGGTCGTCCGTTTGCGGTTTCTCCGGGCTCGAGTGCTGCCGATGCGCCTCGCTTGCTCGTTTGCCGACGGGACCGCGGGGTGGGCATCTGGCGGCTCGATGACCCGAAGCGCGGCGGCAGCGCCGTCGGTGTCGGCGCCAACGCTGCACCTTTACAAAAGCCCCGATGGGGACGTTCGGCGTTCGAACTCGGCCTCGACGGGCAAGACCACCGCGCCGACGAGGAGGAGGACGTCGGCACGACCGGTTACGAGAAAGTTGTGGAACTCGACCTCAAGGTGAGCTTGACATCCCATCACCTGCTTTTCGAAACAAGACACTGACCCGCTATAACATTATGCGCTAGGTTCAAACCAACCTGATCGCCTCCGCTATTTCGCATGACGGGAGATGGCTCGCGGTGTCGGATCTGTACGAGACGAAACTCTTCCGCCTGTCGTGGAAGAACGGCGAGATGATCCCCCGCCGTCAGAAGACCTTCAGCGACACGTTGGCCACTGGTCTCTCGTCGACGACTCTTGGCACCGGCGCCTCCTGCCTGAGTTTCGCCCGGGATTCGCAAAGATTGGTCATCGCTTCGGCTTTCGGCTCTTCGGTGGCCGTCGTCCAGCTCCCGGCCGGACGGAGTGAAGAATTTGAGGTCGTCGCCGCGTTCGGACACGGCGCATCACGGTCGGCACTGCGAAGCAATGGCCTGAACGGCTCTGGACACGCGAGCAACGGCGACGTCAGCATGAATGGTGCCGAATCTGCCTCGGACGAGGACGACTCGAGCAGCTCGGAGGAGGACTCGGCACCGTTGTCGGGCTCCGCACGACGCGTTCAAGCTGCCGTGGCGTGCTTGGCCGTCTCCAATGACGGTCACTTTGTCGCGACCGCTCTCACGGATCGGAACGTCCACATTTACAACGTGCAGACCTCTTCCCTCCACGCCACGCTGCCGACTCCTCCAGCCGTGCCGACGTGGCTGGCGTTCACAGGGTCTCCGAAATCGCCTTTGGAGACGACGCTGATCGTCGCCCTTCCGTCGAACGCCCTCCTCCTCTACGGCCTCAAGTCGAAGCGCTTCCATTCTTGGGCGTTGCCTCTCTCGTCGCGTCGCTACAACACCTTGATGGACATCCGCGAGCCGATTTTGGGCGTCAACCTCGAGCCGGCGCGGCCGGAATCTGCCGTCTCGTCCCCCGTCGTCGCTGCTGCCCAAGACGAGCACCTTCACCCTTCGCGCCGCGCCGTGATGCAGTCTGCTGGTGCCGAGTCGACCGTGGCCGTCGTCTGGGGTGCCAACTGGGTCGCCAAGATCGACTTGGAGATCCTTCGCCGGAGCGGTGGATCTACCGCGGCCGCCAACGGCCTCAAGAGCAACAGCAAGGGCCAAGGGCGTCGTGACGCGGACCGCAAGCGGGCTCGCGAAGACGACGACGATCTTGTCGCCGCCGCTCAAAATGGAGCTGCCGACGCACCGAAACCGCTCGACATCCGGGTCACTCGGCGGTACCAGCCCCTCGTTTTGTTCGACTTTGTTGGCCAAGGCGAGCTCGTCGCCGTCGAGCGGACCTGGTTCGACGTCGCTCGCGACTTGCCCCAGGCGTGGCAGAAGGCTGGCCAATTTGGCACGTAGACCATCCTGTCCTAACATAGCCTTGCTGGCATTTCGATTCGCATTTCTAGATCTTTTCGCTCTCGAGTTGTGACGAGTGCCACCAAAGATGATGATACAAAAGGGGTACTGCCTTACAGCGCGCATTAAGCAATAAATGTTCTGCTCTCGGTAGACGAGAAGAGGACCTAGGCGGACGGATGTTCCTGCTTGTACTCGAACCAGCCGAGTGCGCCTTCTGCCGAGAAAATGGCACCGAGGCCGACCGCCACTGCCGAAACGATGCGCCTGTCCCAACGCGGGTGGTGCCAGTTGGTGTAGGCGTAGTATGCCGGGACAGCGACCAGGAGGGCGTTGGCTAGTCAACGGCGAGCAAACTGGTCAGCTTTTCGGAAGTTTTACTCGGTGCGCACCGGAAGCTGTCCCTAAGGGCGACTCACCGATACCGACGATACCGCTCGCAGCATACGGGTACCGCTTGGCGAGGTCGCGTCCTTCGCGCTCGAGCTCGCTGGCCTTCCGCTGCAGCTTCTTTGCCTGTGACAAGACGCAGTTTCCGAATGAGAAAGTCGTCTCCCCCGAAAGTGTACAGGAGTTGAAACTCACCTCGGCCTTGCCTTCACGCTCGAGCTTGGAGGCGATCTCCTTGGCGTCTTTCTTGCCCTCGGACCATGCCTGCTCGGCGTTCTTCTTGCCCTCGCTGTACAGCTCCTTGGCCTCCTGCTTGCCCTCGCGGTAGACCTCTGCGGCCTTTTTCTTGCCGCTCTCGGCTGCCGCCTTGGTCTCGTCTGCGATCTCCTGGCCCTTGTTAGCGGCGTCCTTGGCGAGGCGCTCGCCCTTGTCGGCCGCCTCGTCGGCGACGGCCTTGCCCTTGTCGGCAGCCTCCTTGGCGACGTTCTCACCCTTGCGGGCGGCCTCTTCGGCGGTCGCGTCGACCTTGTCGGTGGTGCGCTTCAGCTCTGCCTGCGCCTGGCTCTTGAGGCGCGCCTGGTCGCGTTCGGCGCGGTGTTCGGCCGCCTCGGCAAAGGGGTCCGGCTGGACCTCGTCGGCGTGCTCGACAGCGTCGCGGAGCTTTTCAAAGTCATCGCGGTCGACCACTGCAAGAATTATACATAGATCAATCTTTCGCTCGGACTGTACAGTACGCTCTCGCGAGCGCAAGAGGGAGAAGCCGCGGAAAGCGGTTGATGACGCCCCGGCTGCAGACCCGCAGCAGGACCCGCCTTGCTCGCTTCGCTGCACTCGCGGGCAGGACGAGGGCGACTTGAGCGACTCGCGGAAGCTTACCGTGAGCCTTCTCTGCGGTCAAGTCTTCAGGAGCGACCGTCGGCGCAGCGTGAGCGACGTCCTCGGCCGTGGTCAAGAGCGACGTGTCGGGGTGAGCCTGGCGCTCCTCGGGCGGGGCGTTCTTGGCGACGACTTTGGCGTAAGACATGCTGTAGTTCTGTACTTCCGAGTCCGGAGGAATTGGGGGGAAATGGTAGAGACAAGAGCGACTTGAAGACCGGCACAGGCGAGATCAACTTGCCGCGAAATCGAAATGACGTCGAGTCGGCGCGATCACTTTGGATTCGACACAAGCATTGCAAGCGAAGGGGGCCCTACTGCGATCACCCACATGCGGTCCTCGAAAGAAATGCTACAGTGTATACATGGGGACACACGCGACACCGTACAGGAAGCTGGAAAGCAAAAGCGAAAAACAATTCATGCGTCCGGGCGAGCGGGAAAGCCTTTTTAGGCAACCATTTCGACGAGGTGATGGACATTCACCACGACAGGAGCTGCCGACAAAACGAGCTGTCAGTCTTCGTCGAGGGAGCTTGATAGGGCGGCTTCAGCTTACCCTTGGTGCGCAGCTCGACCCACCACTCGTCGCCGTCGCTGCTCTTGGTGACGCCACGTTCGCCGCGAGCGTCGCCAGCGATGACTGTCGAGCGCAGAAGGATCACGTGTGTCAGTTGTTGTGCGAACAGCGGGACGAAAAGGGCGTGGTGAAGAAGCGTACTGAGGACTTGTTGCTCCGGCTGATACGGCGGCATCGGCTCGACGTCGGCGATCGGGAAGTCCTCGATCAGATCACCGTAAGGGTCCAGCGTAAAAGTGCACGTCGTAGAAGTATGGCTCTTGACAATACCTGCAGTGACCCGGCACGAAGACAGAAGGAGTCAACGCGCAGCCCGGTCAAACCGAGACAAAACTATCAGTCGAGGCTTGCTTACCGTGCTGACCGGTGAGCCGACCACCCTGGAAGGCACTCTCCTTGACCACAACTTTGACATTCTCGACGACCCACTCGCTCGGATGCGGCACCGTAACCGCGTTGGCCGCTGCCATCTCTCGCTCCTCGAGCGGCTCGGCCGCGTTCGTCGCCGCGCCCGCATACGGAGTCTGGTAGTAACCCCCGGCACCTCCTCCACCGGGCGTCTGAGCCGCAGCGCCGTACGAACCCGAAGCGCCGGGAGTCGGTCCGGAAGGGTACGCAGACGGCGTCGGCGCTCCGAGATAGGCGCCAGGCGTCGGCGCACCCGCTGCTGGCGTCGGCGCACCGGCATAAGGCGTCGGCGCTCCGTTGTAGTCTGGACCGTTGTCGCGACCGGGCGCAGGAGTCGGCGCGCCCTGATGAGCCGGGGTCTCGCCCCAGTCGTCCTCCGCCCACGCTGCCGTCCCGCTCCCGCTCGCCGCCGGCGTCGGAGCTCCCTGCATATTACCCGGGGTCGGAGCACTCGCAGCCGCGTAGCCGTTCTTGGCGCCATACGCGGGCGTGCGCCCTCCGCTGGCGATGCCGGCTCCACTTCCGTACGCCGGCGTGCGCCCGCCCGCGAGCTGACGAGGATCGGGGGTCTTGCCTCCGGCGAACCCTGCACCATGTGGCGTCCGAGACGACGACGCAGGAGCTCCGTACGGATTGGGCGTCGCCCCCATGCCCGGCGCGGCACCGGCTCCTCCGGCGTAATGGGGCGTGCGGCCATAAACGCCAGCGCCGGCATAGGCGGGCGTCGCGCCTCCCATTCCACCCGCACCGCCCATGTAAGGTGTCGCACCGCCGTATTGGGGAGCGGGCGTCTTGCCACCGCCGTACTGCGGCGCCGGCGTCTTCCCGCCACCGTACTGCGGCGCGGGAGTCCTTCCGCCGCCATATTGCGGCGCTGGCGTGCGCCCACCACCATACATGGCCGCCGCCGGAGTCATGCCGCCACCTGGGGCACCTCCAAACATCGCTCCTCCTCCTCCTGGCGGTCCCATCCTCGCACCATAGCCTGGCGCGCCACCTCGAAGCGGTGCCGTGTTGGCGGCCGTCGCGCCAGGGGCGCCTCCCCCAAAGCCGTTCCGAGCGCCATAGCCGCCCGCACCTCCGCCGCCGCCCGGGCGGTCCATGAGCGGGATCAACTCGCCCGCGTCCGTACGTTCCTTGAGCGTATCGATCGGGACGGTGACGGTCTTGCTGATCGAGTGCAGCTCGACCCGGGCCGAGTTGCCCGTCACGTCCTTGATGACGCCGTGGTTGCCCTTGTACGTACCGCGAGTGATGGCGACGCGGCGGTTGACTCGGTGGTCGCGACCCATCTGCACGCCGGTCGCGACTTGGACTTTCGGGACCGCTGGTCCCCCGCCCATCATGCTCAGCCGATCGGGGTTCATGCCCATCCCGACCGACGGCTTGTTCGGCCGCGGAGCCGTCGATTCGAGGTTGCGCGCATACGAGACAAACACGCCGCCGTTCTCGGTGATGTCGCGCGAGTGCAGGAACGCAAACATGGAGCGGTAGACGTGCAAGACCTTGCCCCTCCGTTCGATCCCCGAGTTGTTGTTCTGCACATCAACTCGCGAGCACGGTCAGCTCCGAAAACACGATCGTTCGTTAGCTATGGAAGACGCACCGGGAGTGACTCCTTCATCACCTCGCCCGGCTTGATGTCGAACCCGTCCTTGTCGGTCGCGACCGCAAACCTCGTCTGCACTTTGCCACTGAGCTGGTTCGGCTTGAGCGCGCGGACCGAGCCCGTCTGATCGAGCACGCGGAACTGGTCGCGTTCCATCTTGATGATGACGCCGGCCGTCTGGGGGTCGAGCTGGACGAGGTCGTGCAGCTCGTAGCCGGCAATGACGTTAATGCCGGACCCGACCTCGGCCGCTTCGCGGACGTCCTTGGCAAAGACGCTGACTTCGGTCGACGACAGGTCGGACAAGAACGTGACGACGTCGCCCTCGACCTTGACGACGAGACCGGTCTCGTCGGCGTTGGCGCCCTGCATGACCTTGACGTGGTCTCCTTCCTTGAACCGCTTCCGAACGCTCCGCGCCGGCACTTCGATCTTGGTTCCTTCGAGGTCGAGGTCTGCGTGCGGCGTCACGACCACAACCTCGTTCGTGACCGAGTCGACGGTACCGTAGACGCCCTTTTGGTCCCCTTCAAAGATGTCGACGTGGTCGCCCGGCTGCAAGATGGTCTTGGACAGGGTGCGAGCAGCATCGGCGATCTGGGACAGGTCGAGCGCGCCGCCCACCTCGGCCGCCGCATCGCCCTGGAACCGCGTCAGCTCGTCGATCGTCGGCGTCACGTCTTCGACGTTGAGCGACGAGACGCGGACGTCCTTTTCGCAAAAGCCGTCGTGGTACTCGTCACCCCTGAAGATGAGGACGTTGCCGCGCTTCTGAACCTCCTTTTGGCCATAGATCTTGCCGATCTCTTCGGCATTGAAGAGGCGCTGAGGCGGTCGGAAGGCGAGCGGCATCGTCGCGCCCTTTTTGCGCTTACGTCCGTCCGGACCGACGCCGAGGGCGTCGTCCTTTGGGGCGAGGTCGATCCGTGGGATAAACTTGACGGCAATCTCGTCGCCGTTCTCGGACGGGGTGAGGATCTGCGCCAAGTCGCCCGCGTACTTGCCGCGCTTGAAGCGGACCCACCCTCCCGGCTGCAAGTCGACGCGCTTCTGTTTCGTCCGAAGGAGATCGGGCATCTCTTCGACGTCGACGAGGAAGATGCCGTTCGGGCCGTTCATGTACAAGCCGACGAGGCCGTGCACCGCGGTCCGGACGTCCTGTTCGGACCGCGCTTCGATGTAGATGAAGCCTTTGAGCGAATCGCGCTGGAAGGCCGAGATGATGGCGAGCGGGATCCCGTTGTCGGCCGCTTCGAGCGCGACTGCCTTGCGCGAGATCGACAGGATGAGGTCGCGTTCTCGGCCCGTCTGGTTTTTTTTTTTTCGCGGTGGGCGACGCAACGGAATCGGTCAGCTCTGTACGTGCAATAAGCCCCTCGAATCGCGAGATGTTTTTGTAGAGGAATGGACGCACCTTGCACTTGATGCCCCAGATCCGCGGGTCCTTCTCGCTCGGCATGAGCATGGCCTTTGGCGCCCAGTCCTCTGCCCCGTCCGTCGTGTACTTGTTCCGCCTGTACCTTTGGTTCAGCTCGGCGGCCAACTCTGCCGCCTCCTTGTCCTTCTGAGCCATCCGCCGCCGATCGAGCCGCCGGTGCGACGCGTCGCCGTCAAAGTCGCCCTGGGCGAAATCGGCATCGTCGCCGTCGTCGGCGCCTGCCGGACCGAGCGAGCCGTCCCGGTTCCTCCGCGCTTCACGCTCGACGATGAAGTTGTCTGTAGGGCAGCGCATGCGGTGACGATGAGACTCGGTTCCACCCGCAAGAGAGAGCGAGGGAGGGAGAGACTCACCGTTGGCGACAAAGCCCTCTTCTCCCTCTTCTTCCTCCTCGTCTTCGTCCTCGTCGACATCAGCCTCGATATCGAGGAACTGGGCGCCTCCGCGTCGTCGTCTCTGTGGGTTCCGGATGCGGTTTACGGACGGACGGGGTCAGAGAGAAGTGGGGGGGGGGGGGGGCAAGCAAAGCCGTCTGGAGACGCGAATGAACGGACCCGTTTCTTCCGCGGACGGTCGTCTTCTTCTTGGTCCTCCGATTCCTGGTAGGTAGCAAGGGCGAGAATGTCAGCCGCGACGACACACTCGGGGAAGTCGGGGTGGAGCAAGCCTGACCTCGTCCTCGTCGTCCTCGTCATCGTCGTCCTCTGCCTCTCCCTTGCCAGTGGTAGTCGCGACGTTGTCCTTGTCATCCTCGTCGTCGTCTTGCACGGCGGCGTCTTCCCCTTGAGGCGGTGGTTTGGGGTGTGCCTCTGGGTCGAGGTCCAGTTGCGGGTCATCGCCCGTATCCTCTGGCTGGTCGTCGCTCGGTTCGCCTTGCTCGTCCTTTACGTCGTTCTCGTCTGCGTGTCGCTCAATCTGGCTCAGCTTGGCGGGAGCAGCAGCAACATTGGCGTCGTTGTCCGAGTCGTGGTCATAGTCCGAGTCGACGGCGGTGTGGCCGGGGACGTACGCAGCCGGAAGGGGCGCGCCGTCGTCGAGGCCTTGGTTGGCTTGCGGAGATGCGCTCATCCGCGCTACACCTGCGCTCTCGCTCGTGTCTCTAGTCGCGAGCCGAGGCGAGGCGAGTGACGGGCTGGGCGAGAGAGAAAGTTGAACCAGTTGTAATGGAGCAATACAACCATTACAAGAATTCGACGGCGGGAGAAATACAAATGGCGCGCGTCCGTCGCCTCGTCTTTGCTTGCTCAGCTTCGTCTCACCCTCGCCCTCGCGTTTCGCTTCAAGACGTGAGCCATTTCCCACCCACGTGCACTATCCTCACGAGCAATCCCGTCCAGCTCCCACCGCGCCAGGAGGGTCAGCGGGTCGAGGGGGGTCCCGCCCCCCTGTGAGCCAGGGTCACGCCTGCTGCAAGGCCACGCCGGCGTACGGGCGCCGCTGGGGCAGGGCAGAGCACAGTCCGAGGCTCGTAGTTGATCCTAAGGCGTAGGGCATGGGCAGCTACAGGCTGTGCGAGGCTTTGAGGACCACGGGGACTTTTTCGGCGGGTGGTACCCAGCTCGGGCGGATCTCGATTCGGCGAGCCAAACTCAAGACGGCAAAGCACCCTCTGGCCTGGCCTGGCAATCCTTGACTGACGCAACCTATACTGCCCACATCGAATAGCGTCGAAATGGCCCGCAACAACACTGAGCGCAAGACCCGCAGCGCCCTGACGGACGTTGTCGCCCGCGAGTACACCATCCGCCTCCACACCGCCGTCCACGGCAAGGGCTTCAAGCACGTAGGTCCCCATGCTTTCTATAGCGTTTCCGCGGTGGCTTCCCTCGTGAGGGGGCCACGCGAGAGGTCGGAGCATCTTTACTGAGCTCCGACGATCCCCCCTTTTTCCCCCTCCCTCCCCCTCCCTTCCCCTACGGCCCAACGCTGCCTTGCCGCAATCACCTGCGTTGCGCGTTGATTCTTTTTCACATCTGCACCTCGATGCTGGGCACGGTGTGGAAAAAAATCTCGCTCGCCTCGAAACCCCGGCTTGTTCCGCAAACCAAAAACCGCCATTACCGCCGCCCGCTCCTTTGCGAGTATATACAGCGCGCTCCCTCGGCGGTCAAGGCTGTCCGCACCTTTGCTCAGAAGACGATGGGCACCAAGAAGGTCCTCCTCGACCCGTCCGTCAACTCTGCCATCTGGGGCAACGGCATCAAGTCGGTCCCGCACCGCATCCGCGTCCGCCTCCACCGCAAGCGTAACGACAACGACGACGCGCCCGCCGACGAGAAGCTCTACACCCAGGTCTCGGTCGTCAACGTCACCGAGTTCAAGGTGCGTCCATTCGGCGCTTGGTGTCCTCGAAGACACGAGTGTTCCAGTGAACTGATTTGCCTCCTTGTACTTGCAGGGTCTCCAAACCTCGGTTGTCGACGCCGAATAAATGTTACGCCCCTCAGCATAACATTTAACCCTCTTTCGACGGTCTTTCCCCCCTTCCCAAAACTCGAAACGCGGTTCCAGCGAGGTTGTCTTGGGCCTTTTCGGGGTCGAGGTTTCTTTGTTGGCTTCATGAGAGTGCTGCGGCCTTTGTAGAGTTTTTTTCTTGATCTCCCTGATCGTCGCACATGCGTGATGCTGCAAAGCTGCCTTGCTGGATCCTCCACCCCTCTGCGCATGAGCCTCGGACGAGAGTTTCTCCTCGAGTACGTTCAATAATGAATCGAGCTGCACGGGATGCACTGCCCTGGGAGCTTGACAAAGGAGCAAAGCGACGAATGCCGAGCGTGGTCCACGCGGTGCTTGCATTTCGCCTCCACTCTTCTTGCGGCAATCCGCCGACAAAAGAAGAGTGCGATCGACTTGCTCGCTTGCAGCCATGTAGAGCCATGCGCGTTGCTCTCCGCCGTGCTGTTCAGACCTGCTACCCTCCAGCTACCTGCAGGATGCCCGTCGCTGTCGCCGCTCCTCCTCCTCTTCGCTCCATGTCGCTGCACTCGAGTGCCCCACCTGCGCCGAGTCGCACTATCGCCCTGCCGCCTCCTTCAGGCGCCTCCTCCAAAGGTTCCGCACCGGCGACGCTCCTCCTCTCGGCCGAGGACCGTGCCGCCCGCAACGCTGCCAAACTCGTCGCCATCTCGCGCGACTTTCGGACCGACACCATCACCGTCCCCACGGACGAACAGCGTCAAGCTCTCGCGCTCGCTTCGATGGGGGACAGCGTCTATGGCGAGGACGAGGACACGCGGGCGCTCGAGGAATGGATCGCAGAATTGACCGGGATGGAGGCGGCACTCTTTTGCGCTTCCGGAACCATGGCGAGTCTTTCACAAAAAATTTTGACCCCCTCTTTCCAGGAGCAAGAACTCTGATGTGTGGCTTGCCGAACAATCACACCCGCAGACGAATCAGCTCGGGATCCGGACTCATCTCTGGCAACCCCCCTACAGCGTCGTGACCGACTCGCGCGCTCACGTCCACATGCTTGAGGCGGGGGGAATCGCCTCCCACTCGATGGCGAGCGTCAACTCCGTCTTTGCCGCCAATGGCCACCATATGACTGTCGAAGAGGTGCTCGACAACTGCACGCTCGGCGAGGATATCCACACGGCACCGACCAAGCTCGTCTGCGTCGAAAACACCCTCAGCGGGAGTGAGTGTACCCGTTTCCTATTCGCATCCCCCACGCCGTCTAGCCTGCACGTGCTGACTCAACGGGAAATTGTCGCCTCTCGCTTGCTGCACGGTTCAGTGATCTACCCACAAGACGAGCTCGTCCGCCTCCGCCGAGCGCTCGACGAGTTTGACATCAAGCTGCACTGCGACGGCGCCCGCATGTGGGAAGTCCTCGCCGCGACGGGCATGTCTCTCCAAGAGGCCTGCGCTCCGTTCCACTCGGTCTCGCTTTGCTTGAGTAAAGGCCTCGGCGCGCCCTTCGGAAGGTGAGTTTGGCGATTTTGCTCCGAGAACCCCGGAACCTCAAAAAGAGTCTGAGAACTCTCTCCTTTCCCCTCTTGCAGTATCTTAGCCGGTCCAGCAGACTTTATTGTAAGCGAGCATGTCCTTGCATCTGACTTTGGGGATCGTTTTTGGACTCATGCGCATTTTCTACCCCGCCCGCCGCATCCTCGCCACCTGCCAGAAACGCGCCACCTGGCACCGCAAAGCCTTTGGCGGCGGCGTGCGCCAGTCCGGCTCGCTCGCCCTCGCGGCGACCCTCTCGCTGCAGACCATCTTCCCGCAACTGCCGCGCACGCACGCCCTCGCTCGTCGACTCTCGCAAGGCCTCGTCGAAGCCGGCGTCGCGCTCGACCTCCCGACCGAGACGCAGATGGTTTGGATCGACCCGGCCCCGATCGGGATCACGATGCGGCAACTCAAGGTGGCGGCGCGAGAGCGCAAGGGGATTACGATGTGGGAACCGAGGGGGAGGTTGGTCGTCCATCACCAGGTGGACCCCAAGGCGGTCGAAGACTTGATCGACCTCGTAGGCGAGTTGCGCGACGAGAACCGCGAGCGGGCCGAGAAGTGGCGGCGCGAGACGGGCGACGAGCGCGCCGAAGAGATTCGACGGAGGAGCAGGATGTACGCCCTCGGTCAATGGCAAGGTCGCATCGAAGGACCGCCGAAACGGTTGCCGGCTTACAGCAAGGAATAGACTCGGACCGGAAAGAGATTTCTCGAGGGACTAGACTTTGTTTTGTTTTGTTTTGGCGTGTTTGGACATGAGGTTGTAAAGAGGACCCGTTTTGTGACACTCTTGAGCCTCTTTCGGAAAGCAGCAAGAGAAAGCATGCAAGGCGAGCATCTTCTCCTCGGGGCGCAAGTCGCGCGTTGACTACAGCGCGCGCTCGCGATTTGTTCATCCTCGACCCTCGGCCGTCGGTTTGCAAATTCAGGAGGAAAGACAGCTATAGGACTGAACAGCGCTTTCCGCCGACTCGACCGTCGGTGACAAGAGGCCAAGGGAAAGTCGTCGTCGGTGTAAGGGGGAGAAGGAGAAAGAAGAGAAGAGAGAGGGTGTAGTAGGCGGGAGAGTAAAGATTCCACAATGCGGCCGTGGCCGAAATGCCGATCCCACTCTATCACACAACAGGCGCACACAACCGGAGGATCCCAACCACATTTTGCACTCGGCGTCGTTCCATCGCTTAGACTGTAGAGCACGCGCAAGTGGGGTCAGTATCACATCGACGACGTCGACTAGGAGGGGCGGAGGGGGGGAGGGGGGAGCAAGACTGACTGTTGGACGGGTAGAGCATCTGCAAGCGCACGCAAAAAACGCAACGAGAAGTAAACAGGTCAGCGGGTCGTCCCCGAGTGTGGGCGTGCCGAGGCGATAGCGGATCCCAGCAACTCACGATGCGGACGGACTGGCCGAAGGCCTTGGGCGGGAGGTTGCGGCGGAACTGGGCGCGGACCATACCCGACTTGCCGTGCGGGCGGGTGACCTTGCCCCAGATGACGCGGACCTTGGAGCCGCCGACCTCCTTCTGCGCCGTGTAGACGTAGGCGATGCGCTGCGAGTGGCACAAGCCGAGTCAGCGTCCTCTCCCGTGGGTTTGGCCTTTTCTCTTCGTCGTTGCTAGAGTATGCCGCCCTCTGCCCGCCCGCGTGTCCTCCTGCTCCCTTTGCGCGCTCGAGGTCCCGCTCGACCCGGTTCGCCCAGCCGCTTCGCCTCCTCAGCTGACAGCAGACCTCGAGGCGCGTCCCTCTCAATCCTCGCGTCGCCGTGTGGACGGCCGGTTGTGCGTGCTCGGTGGTGACCTGACCCATCACACTGCCTCCCCTTCCCCTGCCCTCCTCATGCGTTCCCCCTACTTCGACATGTACGTAGCTCGCAACAGGCGGAGTCAAGGCTGACCTTGCCGAGGTAGAACTGAGCCTCCTTGGCGTCGGCGACGCCCTCGATCTGGACGAGGTTGGTGTTGGTGCGGACGTTGCGCTTGCCGCGCTGCTGGCCCGTGACACGGCCCTTGGCGTACAGACCTGTTTTTTCAGGCAGGCAAAGGTTCGGCAGGGCGAGAGATGGCGGGTGAGGGCGGATTGAGGGCGGGCGGCGGCGACGAGGACGAGGACGAGGGCAGAGCAGAGCACAGACGAGGCGGGGCGGGACGGGGCAAAGGCTGGTCAGCTCGGCGGGGGGCGGGTAATCTAGCTGGGTGCACGTACGAGTCGACGACATGGTGGCAGGAACTGGGGGAAGAGTCCGACGAGGGGAAACCAAGAGCGGAGCGAGGACCGAGGCGAGCTTGCGGGCGAAACGCGCGCGTTCGAGCTCTCGCTGCCTGCTTTTGCTTCCCGTTCTCTCCCTCTCTCTCCGCCTGTCTCGCCTCATGCACTCGTAGCCACCATACACACACTTGCAAGCTCGTATCTGCATCTTTAGTCTCTATCCTCCGCCAGCGGTCTCGCTTCCCCCAAGAAGCGCTGCGATCACGAAAGGTGGCGCGCGCGGTTCTAAATTATCGTGGGTTGCCCTATCATAAGAGCCAAGTCAGAACTATGGGTATATCTACACAAGAGGGTCAGCCGGCCACACGGGGGAATCATTACGGAGGTGGCGGAAACGGAGAGATCTTCTATAAGGGAGGCGGGCGGGGGGAATGTCTGTCGGTGAAGGGCTTGGGTGGGCGTGTGTGCGGGAGGTGCGAAAGAAAACAGAAGAGAAAGAACAGCGCGTGCGGTGTGTGTATGTATGTTATCGCTTCGGAGCAGACCCAGGCGGCGGCGGCGACGGCGACGGACTAAACCCCCTCTCGGCGCTCTTTCGCCGCGACTTGCCAAACCCGAGACCGATTCCGAGTGTCCGTTGTTGATGAGGAGGCGATGACGCGTGGTCGTGACTCGAAGAAGAAGAAGAAGAAGAAGAAAGTCGAGAGGGAGAGTGCGCCTGCTTTGCGGCGAGCACCGCTTGCGAGTAGGTCGGACCCGGGAGCAGAGGTGCCCTCGCGGCATCGGGCGCTGCTGCTGCTACTGCCGAGCTGGCAGAAGTCGAGGCGGCGGTCGTGTTGGACGGGACGAGCCGCACCGCGTCAGGCATCAAAGACGTCCTCGTCGTCGTCGACTGACCCGTCCCAGGTCGGGATGACCTCTCGGCCCCCGCCGGTTGCGGTTGCGGTCGCGGGGATGCATCCCGGGACGTCGCCGTGACCGGCGGCTCGGGCGTCATGGACCCGGTCGATCTCCGTGCCTTCTTGACCGATGGGCGATACCCGAGCTGGGGCGAGCCGGAAGAGGCGCTCGAGGCGGGGGCGTTGACCGATACGGAAGGGCCAGTCGGGGCGGGCGTCGAACCGTCAAAGGTGCTTTGAGAATGCAGGGCAGGCGAAGCTGACATGGGCGTTACACTGGGCGAGGCTGCGAAGGAGGAGAATACAGTCAAGGCGTCAGTGACAAAGTGTTCACGTCCACAGAACAAACGAGCTGCGGACGGAGACTCAACGAGAACCGTCCCTGCCTTCGGCACGCTTCCGCCTCGCCGTACTGCCCCACGTCTTGCTGCGTTTGACTTGCGCCCCGCCGTCCTTGGTGTCGACATTCTTGCGCAGCTTTCTCCGCTCGACGCTCTTCTCGCTCCCGCGCCGCTGCAGGTTGCCCCCCGCCGCAGCCGACGCCGACGCCGCAGCCCCTCCGCCCGCCAGTCCCGTCGCACCAGCTCCCATGAGCAGGTCACGCTGGATTCTCGCTCGTTCCTGCCGGTCCAATTCCGCCTGGGCAGCCGGCGACAGAGGCGAGATCTCGACGCCCTTGCGTTTCTGCCGTTCTTCGTCAACGGGCGGCTCGAGGCCGAGCATGAAATGCGCTTGCTGCTCGATGAGGAACTCGAGTACCTCCTTGCCCCGGCCGTGCTCGCCGGCTTGCTCCTGCGCGCCACTCGGTCGCGCGGCAGCCGAAACGGCGGCGGAACTTCCGCCGGGTGGGAGTCGCCCGTCGACAAAGCCAGGGAAGCCGAGCAGGGCGTTATTGCCGCCGCTTCGAGGCGAGACGAGTCCGGGTTGGAAGACGACGGCGAGATTGGAGGCCGTCATGAGGTTCTTGTCGGAGCACCGAGCAAAGACGGACAGAAAGTCGAGAAGGTACAGGAGGAGGTATCGCGAGGCGGGAGGGAGGAGAGAGATCAGGTGGCGGTAAGCGGCGATAGATGCAGAGATGGGTTGCGGTTTCTCTGTTTGCGCGCGAGGAACGAGGTTCAGTTCAAGGCTCGTGGTGGAGAGGAGGATTTGAGCGGTCAAATTCTCACGCAGGACGGCGGTGAAGTCGAGATACAAGTTGGCTGGGATGACGGGATCCTGAAGCGATGCGATAATAGCAAGAGTCAGTTTCTTGCGCGACGGTTCTTTCACCGAGACAAAGGACGTACAGGCAGCGAGTTGAGATATCGCCGCAGGACACTCGCCGCATCGTGGACGCTGTAGCCGGTCCAGTCAAAATCTTTGCCGTACCGCGGCGGCTGGTCAAACACAGCTTGCAGCTGGTTTATGCGCTTGTTGGAGCCAGACACGCGAAAGATTCCTTCGGTCTGGGTCGCTACGGTCGGAGACGGGTTCATCAGCAACACGACGAGTTGGATGAGGAGAGCGAGGTTCAAAGTACCGGTCTCCTTGAGCATCATGCCACACTTTGCGACGACGATGGGGACGTAGCCGTAGACGTATTGCTTGCCGTCCGGGGCGACCATGGAGATGGCAACCGAGGCGTACTGCAAGCTCTCCTCGAGGCGGACTCCAAACACCCTCCCGCGCCCGTCCTGACCCGGTTCGAGCCCTCGACCTGATGGAGAATAGAAAGGCGCAGTCCTGGCGGTCGACGGTCCGGCGGAAGCGGCGAGGGCAGATGATGCGCCTGATCCCGGTTGTTTGTTTGCTCGTGCGTGGCCGGACCACACCCGTGCGAACGCGTTCCGCCAGCGCACGAGAGACGCCTTGGTCGGTGGCGGTCCCTCTGCATCGGTCATGGCCTACGGCGAGCTTGCCGCGCAGACGCTGGAACGGCTCGACTCTGGCGAGGATGCGAGGCGAGAGGCGCGTGCAGGCGGGCAGCTCTGGAGCTCTGTCGAGGGCCGTGATCGAAGCGGAGCTGTATGAGCCCTTGTTACCAGCAGCTGGGACCTTGTTCGCGTAGGCGCCGGGTGTCAGTCGTGTTCGCACAGAGAGCGTCACCGCGATCACTCGCAAGAGGAAACAGGGGCAACTGGAACCTCGTGAAATAGATGTACTCGCATTTGTACTCTCACGGATGTGAAATGCAATACTGTAACAATATCAAGTCGGGTGCAGCTAACCTTACTCCGAGATGATCCGGACGCCAGCGAGATCCCGCACTCCGAATTCCCGCTCGCCCTGACTGCCGCCGTCCGCCGGAGCCCCCATCATCATGCGCCCAGTCTTGATCCCAAGCTGATGGCCTAGAGCATGTACACAAGCAGGTGTAAAAGGTGCACGGACGAGCACCAGGTCCTGGAACAGAGTCGGATGGAGAAAGTCAGCTTGCCTGAACAACATCATCGCAGAACGGGAGACAGTCGGAAGCATCGAAGGCTGTAAACATACCACAGTAATGGAAGGGAACGCCTCGTCCAAGACTGTAAAAGGGGTTCCAACAAGTCAGAGAGGTGATGGTGTGCAAACGAGCACGAATGGCGGGCCCTCACTCATCGCGTTCGCTTCGAGCTCACTCGGAATCGCATCGAGTTCGGCGGCCGAACGTATGTCGGTCTGTTGAATGCGTTCCTCGTCCAACAGGACTGGGAGCTCTGACTGCTCGCTGGCGACAACTGGCTTGTCCAGGTCGGATGGAGAACCTGCTGCCGACATCGCGCGGTCGCCGTAGAAGTGGACGAGCGTAATATGCGAGGTCGCCTCGTTTTCCTCGACGTATGACATGCGCCGAAAGAGCTTGTTGATCTGTCGGTGGCGACCAGTCCAAGGTCAGCCTTGTGTTTTCGACTGGCGTCGACAATCTCGAGCAGCTCGACAACTCAGCGGGAGACGGAGCCTCACCTCGTCTCCCTTGACCAGGATGACGACATCCCGTCCTCTCCTCGCGCGCCGGATCATGCGGACGCACCACCGTGCGCCGTTCTTCCAGTCAAGCCCGTGCTCCGCGACCCACCAGGCCCATCGCATGCCTCGTCCCCACCACGCCGCAGTCCAGGTGAGCAGCGTCAGGACAGTGCCGTACGCTGCCAGGTATGCGATGGACATGGAGTCGTGAGCGACGACGCCGCCGAGCAAGACGAGGTCGAGCAAGAGGGTGGCGACGATGAGTAGGAACGACGATCGCCGGGTCGAACCCAGAAGAGTCGGTCTGTTATAGAGGAGCAGTAGAAGCGAGAGTGGGTAGAAGAGCATGATGGAGAGGAAGACGAGCGCAAAACTGTTGCATGGTAGACGGCGCAGCGTGAGCAACAAGTCGAAAAGCTCGAGAGATGAGAATGCGTGGCTTACAGACTGGAGACAACGCTCAAGCTCATCCCGCTCGTGACGTAGACCAGTACTGAGAGAGATGTGAAGAGGAGGACGACAAAAGCGGGGACTCCGGTGATCGGCATCGGCTTGAGTAGACTCGGGGGCAAGAAGCCATCGAGAGAAAGCCGCTGTAAAAGCTCGAGCGCCGCCACCAGACCTGTCCGAGTAGGAGAAGGATTGTATCTCAGTGAGCGCTACGTCACTTTGAGCGCGCCCAAGCGCGGCAGAATGAGTAAAGAGCACGGGTCAACAGACTGACCGGAGAGAATCGTCGCGAGAAGAATCACCACCGCGTCCACCGTGACCCAAATCCCGAGCCACTTGCCGGCGCTCGTCCGCCCCAACTCGCTCAATACGCTCGAGACGCTCATGATGCGCTCGAGCGGTAGCACGGCGAAAGTGCAGAGGAGGAGAGGCGCGTTGATGGCGATCGCGATGTACTGCAGCGACCACAGCACAGCCGGGTACACGTGCGGAGAAGGTCGGAGCGCAGAGGCGTAGTCCGGTGCAGTCTCGAAGCTGGTCAAGGGAAGATGCCGAGCCGAGTCAGCTCAAGAGACGGGAAATGCAATAACAAAGATGTGCCAGACTTACCCCGTGACGCCGAGGAAGGCGACGCAGATCCCCAGATAGATGGCTTTCGCGATCTCGGCCGCGGATTGGAGTTGTCCGGCTTCCCAGTTCGACTTGAGCGTTTCATTTCCGTGCCGGCCCCAATGCACGAGCGAGCAAACGATCAGAACGGCGAGCGTAAGAAGCTGCCGGCGCGGTATGAGTCAATCCGCCCTTGAAGCACGCTTATCCTCGTTCTGAAAAAGAAAAGTTCTTACGTGCAGGCCCAGAGTGGCCAAGGTGACGCCCGCTGACCCTCGCACGCCGATCAAGCCGACGGCGGCGATGACCCCGAGAAGAACGATGGTCATCCAATCCGCAGCGACGATGCCGCGCGACTGATCAGAGATGTAGACGGATGCAGTCGCGGCTGCAACCACCGAAGTTGCGATGTCGTCGAGGAGCGTGACGGCTGCTCCGATGAGCGCGAACGGAACTGAGGTTGACACGTTCAGACTGGGCAGGCAAAGAGTATATTAGCCCAGGCCTCAGGTGCGCATACTTTCTGAAGCCGTTGTACACATACAGGTAAGCATAATTTGCTCCGGATATAGGCAGGGCAGCGGCGAGATCGGCCATAATTGGTCGCCAGAACGCCAAGAGCAATGTCGCGACCAACAGCGAGATCGGCGAGCTACACACGTATCAAGTATCAAAACTGTCAGTCTGAGGATTGCCTGAGCGGAAGTCAATACGCACTAGACACCGGCAACCGCAACGAGCGAGGGAAAGGCGTAGAGAGGCGAACCGGCCACGGCGACGCCGGCGACACCGCTCGCAAGCCTGACGCGTCAAGCCTGCGGTGTCAGCTAAAGCCCAGACCTTCTGCGCAAGCTAGGTGAGGATTTTCTCACCACGCCCCGAGCATTTCGTGCCCATCGCGCTTCTTTTCTTCGCCTCGCCGCCGCGCTGCCGCCTCGATTTCGTCCGCCTTGAGCTCGACAAAGCGTACACTGCCCCAGCCGGAGAATTCCCACTCATTTGCGAGTTGAGGGGGACCTTTTGACGCAAGAGGTGGGTAAGTCTGGCCTACATCCGGGTTCGGCGACCCGGGAGCGGGAGAAGGAGCGGCACTGGAAGAGGTGTTTCGCGGCAGCTTGAGCGCTCCGGTTCCCGTTCGCGCCCCTGGGCGGTCGCGAAAGCATTGTGTGTAGACGATGTCAGCGCAAAACCTCCTAGGATGGGGTCTCGAAGGCTCACTTTGTCTGCGAATGATTTCGATCCATTCGCTCTCGGCGTAGCTGGGCGCCGTCCCACCCGCCGCGCTGATGCGCCTGCCTCTGCGCTGCCGCATTGTAGTGCTCGTCTGTTGACCTGCCGCGCTCGTCGTCGCCAATAGTTCGACGTTATCTGGCGGAGTGTTGGAGTTGCGGTGCATTTTCGACTCGAAGCGGTGCGAGGCTGTTTGCGATGCTTGAGCCTATCGAGGGTCCAGTCTGATCATATGCAACGCTAAGACAGAGCAGATACTGAAAGCCGTGCGCGCGCCCAGCGCAAGGCTCGCAGAGAATGGTGCAAGAGCTGATGAAGTTGCAAATCGGAAGCGCGTGAAATTCGAAAGTGCAGAACCCAAAACAGACTACAGAGACCAACATGACCCTAAAGCGAAACAAACCCAAAACAAAAAGAGAGAGCGATACGACCAGCGTATCTGTGATGGAGGGACCAGAGGAGGATGTAATCAACCCCAGCGGATGGTGATGCCCCGTGCGGCCAGCGCAGAGTGCATCGCCGCCGAGGCGGTCGCCCCGGCAAGGCAGCGAGGAAGGACAACGTGTGTGACATCCTTGCACACGTCGAACGCCGGCGCGTAGCCCTCCGAGTTTGCAGCCCTGTGCGCAAATGCGCGCGCAATGTAGTCGGCACTAATGGCGATGGTGGCAAGGTCGAGCAATCGGACACTGTCCGGCACTGATTCGAGTAGGCCCTCTTGTTCAAACACGTCTGCGTCGAACGCTTTCGTCACGGTGTAGGCCGGTTCAAAGATTTCGAGGTGGAGGAGGGGAACCTGAGCCTCCTTGATCCCCCGGAGGAGGCGCCTGATTTGTCGAAGGCAGCGCGCTTCGTCCCTCGCGCCGTGCGGACGAGGGAGACGAGGATCTGGACGGGTAGGTATCGCTCGCCGAGCGTGAGAGTGAGGCGGTCGAGCGAGGAGAAGCCAGTCAAGTCTTGCGAGATGAGGCTCGAGATGGGTACGTCGAGCGAACTGAGGCTCGATTGCGACGACGACGTCAGGAGTTGAAAGTTGGCCGGCAAGGGCGACGTGCCCGAGTCGAAGCGTTTGAGGCGGAAGGTCGGGCGGCCCGGCCCTGCAGACGGCGAGGAAGGGCTCGAGCGGCCGGACGAGGGTGGCGACGGAACTGCTGTGGCGGTACCGACATTGGGGAACTCGATGTAGCTGGCGACGAGGGTCTCGAGATTGGGCAAGCGCCCGAGGAGGTCGTACAGGCTTTGCGACTGGTCGGCGCGGAGGTATCGCAGTCGAGGCCAAGTCGACGAGATCCACCAGGTCAAGTCCTCGACGAAGGCGTCGTCAAAGCAGTGGTACGCCAAGCTCGTGACTCCCTCACAACGTGACAGCGCGGTCTGCAACCGATCGAAGTCGTCTGCGGTCAACTTGCCGCCGGACAGAGTTAGCTCGCGAACGAGCGGCGGCAAGTTCGGGTTCGCCTCGAGGGCGTCGAGGATTCCGTCTCGGGCTTTCGAGTCAACGTAGACGTTGCGGTAGAGGAGGGGCGTGGCGGCGTCGTGCCAGTCACGACTGACGCGGGCAAAGGCGGCAAGGTCCGGAGTGCGAAGCGCGTGCGACGGGGCCGACTCGACGAACGAGTCGAGGATATCGGCGACGAGTTCGGGAGGGAGTCGGCGTGGACCACGAGCTGCTGCGGTTGGCATCTCGGAGGCGGCCATCTCGGTGGCAGTTGCTATGGCGGAGTGGTTGCCGAGAAGGAGGTGCGGCTGTGCTGGTGGGCGAGACTGTGCGGGACAGAGGCGGTCAGTCCGGTGGAGGAGCACTTGCCAAACTCGACTGGGATCGAGCCTTGTAGCGTACACCTTGGGAGTGGCAAGAGGATGGGCGGGTGCGCGGGAGCGCGGCTCTCGGGAGAGATAAGCGGGAACGCGGGTGCCGATAGCGCGAACCAGGGATCCGAAGAAGGCCTCGTTCAGACCTGTGAGCAGCGGCGTGGCAGATGGTTCGGTGATGAGGTGCGCGTAGGTCTCTAGTCGGAGCGAGCAGGAGTGTAGCGGCCGCGGTCCGAGTCAAGCGAGGCGCGTGCGGCCCGCGCTGGACCGTGCACCGGTCCAACGCGAGCAAGGACGATCAGCTTGCCGACGCCACGTCAGGAGGGCCTAAGCGCGGCCCACACCGGGAACCTGGTGCTGACGTGGCGGGTCAGCGGATTGCAGTGTGTGAAGCGGTGGCGTGGCATAGTGCAGCCGAGTCGACTGCTTGTCGTGTCTTAAGAAGGAGACGACGGATGAAGCTGCAGTTTGAAAGAAGGACGAAGCGGTTCGGCGAGCGAAGGAGAAGGGTGACGGTGACGACAGCGGTGGGTGATCGCAGCGGGCGGGCGTTCTGCTGTTTGGGCACCTCGTCTGTGATTCAGGAGGTCATTTATGAGCCCACTGGGTGTGTCAGCAGGGTGTCGAGCGTGCGGTAGAAAGAGAAGCAGCAGTTTCGGTGGATCGAGAGCCAGCTGCATCGCGGTCTCGGAGGATCGCTTTCCGAGCTCGGCGTGGGCGATATCGCGAGTCTTCGATCTAGTGTACAAGATCCACATCTTGATCGATGCAGCGAACCTAGCGCTCTTGTTCCGGCCAGCAGCGGTCAGCTGTGCAACTTGGAAAGAGCCAGACAATATTGCCCGATCGGCTTGCGCGGTGCCAAGCTCCACCTCGATCATTGGTCGCTGGTGATTCGCTGGCGACAAAGCCGACCTCAAGTTGCATGATCTGCGTCCGTCGCGAGTTCTCCTTTTGTTAAAGTGGCACGCGACCGAGTCGCCACTACTGCTTCTTGTCCATCTCGTAGCCACCTGGTGGCGTACCAGGATACGTTGCCTCCAAGTCCGTCCACCAGCTCCGTCCGACACACGCTCGACGACTCGGACGCCTCGGCCCCGCAGCTCCACTTTGGCGAGTCGCCGGTAACCTTCATGGCTGCGCTTGCACCGACCTATTCGAGGGAACAGACCGACGAGCTTCTTGCGCTCTACGACCCGCACCTGTTTACGCCGCGCCATGTACGCCGCGAGTCCAACAAGCCGTCCTCCGTCCAGACCGGAGTGACCTCGCTCGCCGCGACGGACGCCGTGTTCGGCAAAGAGCAGTCGCTCCATCGCAGGACCGCCAGCATCGCCTCGAGCGTCCGATCCTACTTTGCAGACCGAGTGGCGACTCCGCGTCAAATCACCGTCGTTGGTCAAACGCCGCCACCACCGACGACGACGAGTCGTCCGGGTTCAATCCGCTCGCTCGCTTCGCGCGGCACTGCACAGCAGCTCGCTCCCTTGCTCTGCCTGCCGTCCGAACTCCTCCTGCATATCCTCGACTTTGCCTTCCCGGCCGAACCGCACTCGAGGTGGACTTCATCGGAACGGAACCATCTCCTGCGCACTCTCTCGCTCGTACACCCCGTACTCCGCGGGTGGGCCCAGCAAGAACTATTCGGAGGAGCGCCTGTCTACCTCACGACCGATCTCGCGATCGAGCGGCTCGGGAAATTGACGAGCGCCTCGCCCGGGACACGCGGACACGCCCTCGCTTCTCGGATCAGTCACGTGCGCGTCTACGGTCGCCACGATACCGGGGATGGCGGCAAAGCTCTTGCCAAGGTAGTCCAACAACTTCCCGGACTCGAGCAGCTGCACCTGGAAGACTTCGATGGGTTAGAGTTACGCCAGTTCGCCATCCATCGACGTGAGTCTTTTTTCACCTCTTGTCTGAACAGGTCGCCATGCAAGTGATTGACACCGCATCTGCCTGCAGCTCTCCGCAAGCTCTCGGTGACGCGCTGCGGTTTCCGTTCCCGGTTCCGCTTGGTCGCCGCCGCTCGCCCTTCTCACCTCGAGTCCCTCTCCCTGACGCGGTGCACGGGTCACCACGACTCGTTCTCTGGATTCTCGCTCCCGCGCTTGCAACACCTCACCATCTGGAATCTCTCCCTGCCGCCCCCGAGCCCACTCGCGACATTGGAAGGAAGCGAGGCGTTCCGCCTCCTCGCGCACGAGGTTGCGCCGCGCCTGCGCTCGGCCGTCGTCGACGAGCAACACTTCCACTACCTGTTCCCCATCGCGCTTTCGGACGGAGGTCGAGTCTCTGGTTCGCAGCTCGAAACGCTCACGATCGTCCGGCTCGGTCACTTGCACACGATCTTGGACCAGCTCCGATTCCGCGCCCCGGCATCATCAGTCCGCGTACAGTCGATAAAGGAACTTCGCCTCGTTCCCCCGCAGTCTTTCGTACCCGGTGCGACTTCGCCGGAACGCGCATCGGCCCATTTTCAGGCCCTCGTCGCGCCTTTCCTCACGACCTCGCACGTTTCGGCGGGTCAGGACGACTGCCCAGCCGCACTTAAAGGTGTCGAGATGATCGCTCTCGACTGGAGGTACGGCGCGTGGCTCGCGCTCGGTCCCTCGAAATCGGACGAGAGCGCCAAGTTGGCGGAATTCGTCGCCAAGTGCGAGCGCGCCGGCATTCGCGTCGTCATCGAAGAGGCGCCGGATCCGAGTACCGGAGGGGAAGACTTCTACGGTCCGATTATGGGTGCCCGCAGGGGTACGGGAATGACTCGGTCTCCGACGAGTGACCCGATCAGTCTGGCGCGGACTCGGAGTGGCTGAGCTTCAGCGACGTCCCTTCAATCCGCACATACTTCGCTTGCTTGTATCCCTCGTTAGTTTCCTGTCCCTTTTGTTGTTGTTTGCGTCTCGGTCCGCCGTATACCTCCGTCTTGACGCCAAATCTCGGGTTGTCGTCGATCATCCCTTGTAACGATTTAACAAATCAACACTCTACCGCACATGCCGTTCGAGAGCGTCTCCCTGATTCATTGCTGCGCACTTCTCTGGCCTCAGGGCCCGAGGGCCACCATCAGCTATATCTACCGATCTGCGTGAATTGGCCGCACGTGCGCGCCGCTTCGGCTCGACGCTTCGTCGATCTGCGTCGCCTTGTGCGCGCGCCATGAAGCGCGACTGCTGCATATGAATGATACAAGAAATGCTCGAACCCGGCTCAGGCACTAGCAGTGCCGCTCATCAGCTGTCAGAGCCCGACAGCTTCGGCTTCCTGTCGTCATCGACCACCGCTTCGTCTCCTCCGGCAGCGCGGACTGCAGCACAGGCGGCCGAGCTTGCGTCTCCCTTGGCGACCCCTTTAATAGAATCAGACGGGGCAGACGCAGGGCTCGCTCCGGTCTCGGGTGTGGATCGGTCGCCGACGCCCCGGCCGTCAACGGAGGAGCGGAAGTCGACCCCAAAACCAGCCTTGACGGGTACCCCGCCTTCGCTGGAACGCTGGGGCAGCTACACCTCAGACGACAGTATCGGCGACGAAGACAGGAGTGTAGGCAGGTCGACTACCGGCAAGAGCGGCGCCGTTCCGAGTTTCCACCTCAGCTCGCCGTCTTCGGCTGCGACCGAATCAAGACCGGCATCATCACGCTTCCTGGTCGAGCCTCCAACACCTCTCGCGCTTCCTGGAGGATGGACATCACGCGATCCGAGAAGCGCAGCGCGGGCACGACCGGAGGCAGGCCTCGGTGAACGAGCAGCTCATGATCTGCGGTGGCGGATCGTCCGGAGTGGCGCGAACGGAAACCGCCGAGGCTTGAGTACCGACGAGGATTCGGATGGGGCGGCGGACGAGGCGCTCGTGCTGCCGCCGCCGTTTTTGACGACGGATTCACCTCGCGAGAGTTTCGACGGTACGCCGAGTGCACTCCCCTCGCAGCTGATCACCCGTGAGGTTCTTGAGCCCGGAGTGACAGGCTGACTTTGATTTCAATCAGGTCTACTCGGCGCGCGAAGCGCTCGACGTCAAAATCGAATCGCTCGGCAGCACGAGCGCCTTCTCGCCCAAGGTCGCGCTCCGCCTCCACCCTTTCCTCACAATGTCGTTCGCGCAGCAGTCAAAGTCGCCCGCCTCCTCGGTCCTCCTGGCGGCTTCGACGAGAACGGACGACGTATCGGCGCCGCGGAAGCTGCACAGCGGAGGCGAGCAAGGAAGGGAGCCGACAAGCATGATTCGCGCCACGATGGGAAGAGTCGAGGCATGTCTCTGGACGAGGCGGCACAACTCGTTGAGAAGGACGATACTACAGGGCGGCAGATCGAACGACAAAGGAGGCGAGTCAAGCGCGCCGAAAGCGGAATCAAGGTCTACGAGATGGGTGCGAAGGTCGGACGGCGGGTCGCGGGCCGGCTTGAACGCCACCGTAGTCAGCGAGCAGTGCCCTCTACTGCCGACTTTGCGGAATTGACGACCAGCGATCGTGACCGCACGACGCTGGCAGGTGACTCTCTCGCTGCCGTCTCGCCTGCGCACCTGCTGGGTACGCCGCCATCTCCCGAACCTTCCTCCTCCAGTTCCCTGGAGCAGTACGATCTACTTCCACTGGACAACGAAGTCGCCCTCTCGCCTCCGTCCGCTCCGCCTTTACGACCGACCAACCTGGCAGATCCGCTTCCGACAGTCTCCACGCCTTTCCTCCTCGAAGATGCTGCAGTTGCTCCGGACTATTTCGGCATGCGACATCGATCTACCGTCTCGTCACGGCGAGGGTCGCTTCCGCGAGCAGAAGTTGGCAAGCCCTCGGCGGGTCGCGATTTCGCCGCCGCCGCCGCCCTCATCCCGGAACGACCCTTCACTTTGAAGGCACATCCGTCGCGATTCTCCAAGACTCGCCACATCGTTGTTGACTGGATCATCTGGATTCTGATCGGAGCTCCACCTGACCCTGCCACGGCAGGTCTCGATACTTCGATCGCTTTCGTCGGCGGTCTACTCGGAATCGCGATCCACCTAGTCGCTTTTGTCTTCTTCGTCGTCTACCACACATCTGCGCTTCTGGTGGCAAGCTGCATCGCCCTGCGCGCGACGGCCGTCTTTCTTTACTGGCTCGGGCTCAACTTTTCGGGCCGGACCGAAGTCAGCCGGTCCGTCCTCGAATACTGGCGGACATGTCGCAGGGAGTGGGACAAAGTGTACGAGGAGGAAGGCGAGCGTCCGATTGGCCCTTGGAGCGTCGTCCGAGGTCTGGCCGAGTTGGCGATCTTGCAGAGCAGTCAGTTGAGGGCCTTTTTTTCTCGCTGATGATCAGCGTGAGGCCTGACGCTGAGTTCCACCTACAGTGACGTACGAAAGGTGGCTACAAGAGGGTCCTGGCGATCTCGTCTTGCTCAACGGCCTCGAAGAGGACGGTACCGTGATCGCCACTCCGCGATTCGGTCCGGTGCGTAGACGCGCCAGTCGGGAGCGAATCCGTCCTTCCATCACGCAGCGGATGGACTCTTACCGCTGGTCGGGCGAAGACGGTGCCGAGGAAGACGGCGAGGGCCTTGTCTTGACTCGCTCCGTCGACGGCGTTCTGGAAGGCTCAATCATCAGTCGTGATTCACGGCGACAGCCGCCCAGCCCGAGGCGGCACCATCCACCGGTTGTGCCGTCGCCGACTCCGAGCATCGCACAGGTCCTCGATGACGAGCCTCCGCCATTCGTGCTCGATCCTGATGGCCCTGAAGACGGGAGTTCGACCCCTCCATCATGGATTCCCTCCTCTCCTCCGTTGCAACCTATTACGGACCCGCTCGAACCGCTCGAAGAGTTTGTCTCGCTCGTGAAGCGACACTGCCGACTCTGTACGGCGTCGTACGGCCTCCACACTCTCCTGCCGTCTCCGCCGACACCGCTCCTGACCCCTTCAGGGCAAACCCTCCCGCACCGACTCTTTGCCCACCTGGGAGGACTCAACGATCACCGTAACGTGTTACACGTTGCGCTCCAGAAACGTTATGACGGCGTACCGGTGTCGGAGGAGGAAGACGAGATCGAAGCGACGTATGCGCCGCAGTTCTACGTCCTCCGCGACGATGCGCGGGGTGAGATTGTCTGTGTGATCCGTGGAACGCAGTCATTGGCCGACGTGTGGGTGTCTTTTTAGCCTACCTCTTCTCTCTACAACCCCCAAAGTGCTCACTCGTTGGCGCTTGCAGGCGTACCGACCTCGATGGCTCGCTGGTCCCGCTTGACCTTCCACCTGTCGACGGCGAGTCGCAGGCCCATTCAGCAAAGTACCGGATCCACTCGGCCATCCTCTCGGCGGCGCGCTACCTCCTCTCTCCGTCTTCCTCCTCCCCTCTCTACTCGCACCTCTCGCGCATCCTTGCGGACCATCCTCGTTACGCGCTCGTCTTCACCGGCCACAGTCTCGGCGCCGCCCTAGCGAGTACGCTCGCTCTCCTTGTCGGAACGTACGATCCCGTCGAGCGGCGGTGGATGGTTGATCCCTCGAGCTCGCTCGGGCACGGCCACGGAGAGGAGGCAGGTCCTCCTCGTCGGCCTGTCCGCGCCGTGTGCTTCGCGCACCCGACGACGCTCAACGTACCGCTCGCCGAGCGCTGCGCGATCCCCAAGCAGGCCCTCCGACCGGAGGAGCTACTCGCGGAGGACTCGAGTCGCGGTACGCCGCTCGTCGTCAACGTCTCGCTCGGGGCGGACGTGATTTGCAGGATGGGCGTCCCGCAAGTGCGCGAGATCCGCCGGACCCTCGGTCGGTTGGACCGGATGCGGAGTTCGAATACACACGATGACGCCCGTCTGGGTGTTTTCAGCAGCTGGCGTCGCTGGCGCAAAGTCGTCGGCTCGCTGCGGGAGCTTATCGGCGTCGCAAGCTCGGCGGCAGCAGCAACGGCGGCAAAGGACTCCCACGGCGAGGAAGAACGCGCAGCGCTCGAGAAAACTCGCGCAGAGCTCGAGACGCGAGCATGGCACTGGCGCAGCGAGGCAGAGGGCTGGGACCGCCAACGCAATGGAACCCTTCCTGAAGAAGCCGACGTCGAGGTCGCGATTCCGGCGGGCCACTGTTTCCACCTCGATTCGCTCCCGCCCCGCGTCCACGAAGCTCACAGGCGTCAAAAGTTCAACGAAGCGCGAGACGAGGTGGGTGATCATGACGAGGAGGAAGACAACGACGACGAGTTGCTCGGGTTTTACGAAGTGCGAGACCCGACTCGGTTCTATGCGATGCCGATCCTGTCGGCCGACTTGTTGGGAGCACATATGCCCAAGGCATACTTGGAAGCGACGCAGTCTCTGTAGGCCCGGCCAGACTTGCACTTAAACCCATTCTGCTTCCTCCCCTTTCAGGGCGGCGCAACGATGAGGGCGTCTATGGCGGGTTTCTTGCTACTGCTGGTGTGAATCATGAGAAATGCTACAAGGGTGTTCTTTCGCGTCCGTGCGAGGTGCAGTTAGGCGACGAATTTCTGGCCGGTGAGTTGCTCGTACGCCTCGGAGTATTTTGCCCACGTCGCCTCGACAATGTCGTGCGGGATCTCGACGGGGTCCTCTCCGATCCCGCCTCCCTTTTTGCCCCACCCGCCTCCTCCCGACTTGAGCCACTCGCGGAGGAACTGCTTGTCGAACCCGACCATCTTGTTCCCTTCTGCCCACTCGCTCTCGCGCCAGAAGCGGGACGAATCGGGCGTCAGGCACTCGTCGACGAGGGCGAGGGTGGGGTTGCCTCCGGGGGTCGCAGGGGGGAAGAGACCGAATTCGAATTTGGTGTCGGCGAGGATGAGGCCGCGCGAGAGCGAGTGCGCGGCGGCGGTGCTGTAGAGGGCGAGGGCGTACTGCTTGATCGGTTCGGCGAGGGTCGGATCCGGCAAGTACTTGGCGACTGCTCGGGAGTTTGCATTAGCCCGGATGTGTGCATACACACATCTCCGCAACATGGAGAGGGAGGAAAAAAAGGGGGACTCGCGATCGTCGGGGTGAATGTTGATGTCCTTGTCGCCGACTTCTGCCTTTGTCGACGGGGTAAAGAGCGGCGGGTCGAAGCGGGTCGACTCTTTCATGCCCTCGGGGAGTTTGATACCGTGCATGGTGCCCGACTTTTGGTACTCGGACCATGCAGAGCCTGCGAACGAGCGGAAGCGTTCAGTGTTTGCGAGCGGAGAGGAGAGGAGAGGAGAGGAGAGGGAGGGTGCACCTGTGATGTAGCCTCGGACGATGGCTTCTACGGGGAGGATGGATGCCTTCCTGACCCAGATTGAGCGCCCCTGTAGCTGGTCCCTGTACTGGTGGACGAGTTTGGGCATCTGCTCGAGGTCGCTGGTGATGACATGGTTTGGGATGTGCTTGGTGTCGGGGTGGGTTGCGAGGTAGTTGAAGAAGAAGAGGGACAGGCTGGTGAGGAGCTTTCCCTTGTTGGGGATCCCGTTCTTCATGATCACGTCGAACGCCGAGACGCGGTCGGTCGCGACAAAGAGGAGAGCGTCGTCGTGGCCGGGCACGGCGTAGATGTCGCGCACCTTGCCCCGCGCGAGCAAGTGCAGCGCAGGGCAGTCGGTCTCGGTCAGGGCAGCGCTCATCCGGGTCGACATGGCGAGGGGTGCGAGGGAGAGAAGAGGAGAGAGAAGAGAGAGAGACGTCTCGCTGGTGCAGTTCACTCGACCGCATAGTCGACTCTAGGAAAATGGTCAGACATGCGAGACACAACACGTCAGTCCCTATCTACTATGCACCCCCTACAGCCCAGCTTACCCCCGTGGCATCGCGACAGGAACGCCGCCTCGTTCACGTACCACGAGCGGCAGCAGGCCAAGCAAGTCAGCGGGACCCAGTCGGGCGTGTTTGGACGAGAGTCGATGAAGGACTTTGACGCGTGCTCGCTCTGCCTCTTGCGCGCGAGGGACCCGCGCACCTGCTCCGACGGCCACCTCTACTGCCACGAGTGCATCATCGCCAACCTCTTGGCCCAGAAAAACGACATCAAGCGCCAGTCCTTGCTCCTCGAACGCATGCGGGCCGAGTCAGAAGCAGAGATGGCCGCAGCCCGCGCAGCAGCTCGCGACAGAGTCCTCCGCGAATTCGAATCGACCCAGTCTTCGCTCGCCAACTCGTCCTCCGGCAAACAGTCCGGCACGGAGAACAACGGCGACGACGGGGCACGGGTAGCACTCCGCGGGACAAAGAGGTCCTTCCAACTCGACGAGGATGAGATCGAAAGGTTGACGAACCAGGCTACCGACGAGGCACTCCGAAAGACAACCCAGGAGATGGCAGACGCTCGCAAAGCCAAACTCCCCAATTACTGGCTCGTGCGTCGACGCCAGCCCCCCCTGGTTCATTTGTGTGCTCCCACAAGTGACTGACCCGGCTCGAAATCACACACAGCCCTCCCTGACGCCATCAGCAACCCCGGACGCCGTCATCGACGTCAAGCTGCAGACCCTCTGCTATGCTACCAAGACACCGCATCCGATCAGCCTCAAGAGCCTGACCGAGGTCAAGTTCACTGAAGAGCCGCGCGACAAGGACGACAAAGGCGAACCCGTCGTGTCGTGCCCGTCGTGTCGGAAAACCATCACCAACAACGTCAAGTCGTACGGTGAGCGGAGCCCAGTTCTCACAGAGGGACTCTCTCACGAGTGGAACCACTGACGGGCACCGCGTAATCAATAGTACTCAAGGCATGCGGTGACGTCCTCTGGTCAGTCCACTTTCAGGCCCAGCGCGCATTCTCTCTGTATCCTAATCCCTGACAACTCTTTTTCTTTCATGCAGCTCAACATGCGTCGACACCCTCTGCCGGTCCGACAAGGCCTGTTCGCATTGCGGCACCGCCGTCGACAAGAAGAGACCGTTCATCGAGATCCAGCGCGAAGGGACCGGGTTCGCGTCGGGAGGTGGGGTCGAAGTCAAGCGATACGACGTCGCGTTCCAGGCTTAGCGTAGCGGGAGGGGGCTCATACTTTGGAAACATGTTGCTGTCACTCATCCTCGGACATTGGAGCGCATCTCTGTATGGGTCTTCCCGGGGGTCGGGGGGAGATTCCGAGGAAAAAGGTTGCATGGACGGACAAGTACAACAATCAAGGGGGAGATCTCTTCTCACTACGTAGCTACACGATCAGGCCTCCAGTCCTTGTCCTGGAAACGACGGCAGAAGGTTCCGGGCGATTCTCTCCCTCGCTAGAATGCTCTCGATCCGGCTCGCGCAGTCCTTCGGCCTCGCTCGGATCGGCGTCCGCGTCCGCAGCCGCCTCCCTGCTGTCCTGCTCGAGATCGCTCTCGTCCTCGTCCTCCTCTTCATCGCCGATGACATGATACCCGTCTCTCCCGGTCTCAAGATCCGCCGCATCATTGCGTTCGCCGGCCCGGGCTGACCGCGGCGGCGCCCTCGACGAATCGGCGGCGTCGCGTCCCCCGTCCATGCCGACTTCGCGCTCAAAGATGGTTCGCACTTCTTCGAGCGTCAGGCCTTTCGTTTCTGCGGGCGGACGGGCGCGTGATGGGGTGGGGGGGGGGGCGCAATCGAAGCAGTGTTTGTCAGTTTCTGGGGAGGAGAGTATCAGACGTCTAGAGGCTTTCGCGAGAACGAACGCACCCGGCAGGTATCTCCAAGTAAAAAGCCAGGCGATGCCTGCCACGATGGCGTAGATTCCGAACGCGCCGGCGGGAGTCGCGGCTGTGTGCACCGGTGCAAAAGAAAGTACGCCAATGAGGGAGGAGCTTTTGTCAGAGTTTTTCGCGGGGGAAAGGGGGTCCACCAACGTAACGTACCATGCGAGAGATGCAGGAAAGTCGATGACACGATCAAGTTGGCGGACCAATTGACGGCGGTAGCGGCCGCGTTGCCGAATGCTCTCAGCTCTTGATTAAACACCTTTTTCGCCGCTCCAAGAGATTCAGCTCCCGGATCGCCGGCCCCGGTCAAATACGTTGGCGCGCTCACCTCGGATTGTACGACCCACGCGACGTTGCCGAGCCCGAGCGCGTACGAAACGCAGAACATGCACATGGCCCACACTGCGACGAACGCCCACGGGCTCGCTCCTGCCTCGTTTGCAGCCAGAGTCGTCTCGGATCGTGGCGATATGTGTATGAAGAGGAACGCGAAAGAGAGGAGGGCCATGCCGCCGATCATGCCGAGCAGCGTCCGGAGGAGGAGCGCTCGTCGACCGACGCGATCAATAAGGCGGAGCGCGACGATGGTCGAAATAAAGTTGGACACGGCGATGAAGACAGCAAAGGCGGCCGGTTGACCGAGACCGGTTTGGTCGATGATTTTGGCGGCGCTGTCGAGGAGGCGAAACCCCGAGTCAGTGGCGAGCGCTGTTCGTGCGACTGCGACTCGGAATCCGGTCACCCACTAGTACATGAGCGTGTTGAAGCCTGTCGCCTGTGCGCAATTGGTCAAAATGTGAGTGGGAATCACAAAGAAGGAGGACGGGGAGGGACGTACCTGCTGGAAGAACTGTAAACCACACGCAACGAGGAGTGCGCGTCGATTCGCTCGATCCTTCCATAGAAGCCCCAGCTTGCCGTCTTTTATCGACGACGGTCGCCATTGTCGGGCTTTCTCGCGCCATCCTGACAACAAGCGCTGGCGATCTGGTCCGCGGGCAGCGTCGCCCGGATGATCCTGCACCTCGGCTCGGAGAAGTTGGATTCGTCTCTGCACCATCTCGCGTGACCATGAGGGGTTCAAGCGCTGTAGCGTCTTCTGCGCTGTGACGACGCGGCCCTTGCGGAGGTGATATCGGGGAGATTCCGGGATCGAGAACGAGAGGAGGACCTGAGAAATGGCCGGTACCGCGCCGAGGCCAAACATCCACCGCCAGCCTTTCGTGACGTGAAAGAAGGAGGCGCCAATTACGTAGGCGAGGACTTGTCCGCCGGTGATCAGGACGACCATGGAGGCGACCACGCGGCCGCGAAATTCGGATGGAGCAATCTCGGCGAGGTAGATTGGCAGAACCATGGAGGATAGTCCGACGGCGATGCCGACTAGCACACGACCTGCGACGGAAGCAGTGTCAACGGTCGTTAAGAGTGCGCAGGAAGCCTAATGCGACCGATTCTCTCTTCCTCCGTTGCTTCACTCACCGAGAATAACTTCCTTGAAGAACTGCGCAGCAGCCTGTTCGAGCGCGCCGAGGATGAAAAGCACGGCCGCCGCGATGATGACGGGTTTGCGACCCCAGACATCGGCTATGCGTCCGGCGACGAGGCTGCCGACCAGGGCTCCGTAGAGTGCCGCGACGACGATGCCCGTTTGCTCGCCGAGCGAGAGCTCTCGTCCGCCGAGGGCAGTCCCGATGGCAAGGAGAGCACTCGAAGTGACTCCGGTATCGTAGCCGCTGCAGATGAGGGCGCGAACGGCGCTGCGTTAGCGCCGTATCGTCTGTATTGGTGCTATGTGGGGGAATAGTGAGCGCACAACAGCAAACCTGCGAGTTCATCGAGTCAGCAAGCGCATACGGACACCGCTGCGCGTGCGTCACTTACCACCGAGTCCTGCAACTGCACTCGCCCGTATCAGCTCCGGCGTCATCTCGCTCGCGGCGGGTGTGCCGTCGTCTTCATCATCCGACTCGGACTCTGCCACCGGTCCTCGCTCATCATCTTCGGGGGCTGGAAGGGCAACTGCGGACCATGAGAGCGTAGCAGCAGCTTGTTGAGGGTTCAGCGACTCGGACGCAGAGCTCCGACGCGAAGCTTGATTGGTCATGCAAACTGGAGAAGCGAAAGAGGCAGATCTGCACGCGCCAGGTCAGGACACTCGCCTTGCAACCCGGTACGATCGTGTGCATGTCTTTCGAGCTCTGATGAGAGGCAACCGACGGTCAGACTCTCAGGAAACGTCTCGGGTTCGGCGAACACCGAAGGGAGAGAGCCAAGTCCAATGTCCATTCGAGGGTCCAGGTCTAGATACACAGCAGTCGGGGTGGCCCGCTCTGTCACAAGCGAGCCGCGCCCCTTCACGCCTCCACGAACGCTCGGTACGAGACGACGCGGCCGCCCTGGGCCGCAATCTCGACCTTCTCTCCCGCTCCGATGAAGAAGACCTGACCCTCGCGCGCGACCTTTACCTCTCCCTGCGACGACTTGAGGCTCGCCGACGAGCCTTCGCCGCCGTCCAGCTGGGTAAAGATGAGGATGCTCGGGCCATCGATCGCGTCGAACGACTCGGTCTCGCCGTCCATGAGGTCGGTCAGGAGGACCGAAAACTCGTCGATGGGCGGGTCGTACAGGGTCGTGTGCTGCGTCGACCGGAATCCGACCGGGTCCATGATTTGCTCAGACGGAGGCGAAGACGTGTAGGTGAGCATCGAGACGAGCGTCGGGACGTCGCGCAGCTTCGGGGTAAGGCCGGCTCGGACGACGTTGTCTGCGCGAAAGTAGTCCGGTATGATGAGTACAGCCGGGCAAAGGGGGAGTTATCCGCGCAGGGGCTAGCGTACCGGAAGTAGCCATGCATTCCATGATGTCTGTTGAGCAAAGGTGGGAGGGTGTCAGCACTGGTGAGGCAAGCGTGGGGCTCAACCGCTTGAAGCCCGGAGCAAGGTTACGCACCGCCATCCAAGTAAGCGTGCGGCTCGTCCGCTCTGAGGAAAGCTGCCTCGCCCGGCTTGAGGTGCACAATGTTGAGCACAAAGGTGCAGAAGATGCCGACGTCGCCCTCAAAGTCGCGGTTCAGAGTCTGGATGAGCTCGCGCTCGACCTTGTCGAAGCCGGCGCCGTCACTCTCGACGCGCTTGACGAGCTTGGCCGCCTGCTCTTGCACCAATTTGTCGTCCGCCTTCATGAGGGGCGCGAAGACCTCCTTCAGACCGGCCTTCTTCTCCTCTTCTGACGGCGAGCCCGACAGGAACTTCGACTTGAACGAGTCGGCGACCGAAGAGCCGACAACGGCGGCAAACTCGGGCACCTTCTCGAGGAACGAGGCGATCTCGGATGGCGGGCGGAAACCGCAGAAGCCGGAGAAGTCGGTGAGTGCGACGGCCATTTCGGGCTGCGCGAGAGATCACGTCAGTTGGCTTTTCCTTCTCGGCGCAAGATGCACCCTTTTGAAGTGTACCTTGTGGTTCGGGTCTGATAGACAAATAGCACAGAGTCAGTCAACTCGGCTCGACAAGATTCGAACGACTGTACGCTCACCTTTGTAGACGTCCGGCTTTTCCGCGTGCAATTTCTGAGCAAGCTTCTTGTTCGGGTGCGCCTGGATAGAGAGAGCTTTGCGAATTGCGAGGACCTGGCGAGCGATATTTTACGGTACATCAGCTTGGGCGGACGGGTGGCGGTTTTCTCAGGAGACAGGGGAGGCACCTTGAAGAGGAACGGCAGGTCGTCGCCAAATTTCTCGACAACCTTGTCGCCGAGGAGTTCCGGATGAGCCTTGACGTAGGCTTTCAAGTCTTCGCCGGAACTGAGCAACTTTGAAGGGCAGGACGGGTGCGTTCCCATCCAGAGCTGCAAAGCGGCAAGCGAAAACGTGCCGCATGAGGTCAGCTGGGTACCTCTCTAAAGGAGCTTGGAGTGGGACATACCTCTGCGTATGGCTTCTCCTCATCGTACTTGAAGTCCGGCAGTCCCTGCGCAAAGTGCGAGACCTTGGATCCGTTCTGCAAGACGATTGTTGCATGACGGCGACAAGACTTGAGCTCCAGCGCGTCCACGCAGGGGGTGGAGAGCTTCTGATTGACGTACCTTGCCGAGCTTTCCCCAGTCATAGCTCTGTGCACCGCAGACCTGTTCACCACAAGGAGCGAGTGCTGTAGTGAGCCAACTCGGATGGATTTCCGATCGAGACGAGCCATCTCGCGTCGTGTCGTGTCGCGCAGCTGTAGAGCGGAAGGCAGCACACCAGCTCGAATACGGGAGATACAGTCATCGTGTTGGTATAGTCGCTCGATTCAAGAGATCGTATGCGAGTGCGAGAGTCAGAGAGCGCGTGAAATCAAGTTGCTGTCTGATCGGATCAACAGAATGCGAAAATTTTCAGACTCCCAACACTGTAAGTATTGCGCTCGAGCACCATTGCTGTCCAGTCAAACTTCGAGACGCGCTGGAAAAGCGCAGTATGCAGATGGTTCTCTCTCTTGCAAAACTTTCACTCCTCTCGAGCCTCGAGACTTTGAGCGATCCTGCGTTGCCTGTCGATAGCTCCCTCGGCCTCGGAACATAAGCGGATGCTGGTATGCGTCATGTGCTTTTGCGGTGCGTGCTATATACGACATCGGGGCTACTCAAACATGGTCGGCGAGTCCAGTCCGCTCGTCATGCATCCTTGCATGATGTCGGCGCTTCAGGAGACGACTCGTACTAATTAGGCGGTGCGATTTACTTGTCCTTCTTGGCAAGGAGCTCCTCCTCCTCCTTCTGAAGCTGAAACGGCGAGAGAACGGCGAGGTCAGTCCGCTGATTTAGAACAACGAAAGGAGACGGAAAAAAGGAACGAACCTCAGCATCGATCTGGGCTCCCCGGGACGGCTTGTTGCCGTGAGCCTCGGCGGCTCCGACACCGGCGTAGCCGTTGCCCGAGTCCTCGTCCTCCTTGTCGGCCTTCTCGGCAGCGGCGAGCTGTCGATGAGATGGCGAAAATAGCGTAGGCGCCGGGACGGGACATAAAGAGAATGGACGAAACACCGTCAGCAAACACGGCTACACGTTCATTGCATAGAGGCCTTCGAAGGAATGGCCAAACACTCACACGGTTGGCAATGCTCCGCTCGTCGGTCGAGTCGAGCGCCTTGTGGCTGTTCTCCTTGCCCTCCTCGAAGCGCGGGCCGCCCTGCGGAGCCTGGTAGCCCTCACCAGCGTCGCCGGCACCGGCGTGAGCCTCAGTCTTGGCAATGGTCGACACTATTGACGATGCAGGCGAGGAGCGGGCGAGGCGAGAAAGCGATGACGCGCAGCAAAGGGAAAGAGCTTCGAAACGTCAGCGAGTGGCTTTCCTGCAGGATGTGGGGGCACTGGAGCAAGACGCACTGTTTATTGTATGAGGGGGAGGGTTGGGTTGGGATCTGCGAGACGGACACGGCGTGATTGAGGTCAGTCGACGAGATCTCCTGGCGCAGACGAGGGGAAGGGCGTTGTGGCCGTTTCGAGGGAACGGGTCGGAGGCTGTTAAGTAAACAGGGACGCACAAGTGAAGGCGTAAGAAGTCGCGGAACGAGTATGAATAGAAAGAGAGGGAAAGAGCAACGACGACAGCGAGGACGAGCAGCTCGACAGCTCGTCGGATCTGTACTGCGTCATCGCGCGATGAAAATCGACACGTCACCGATCGGCCGCAGGAGGCAAAAAAGTGCGGAGAGGAGAAAAGCCTTTTGCAAACTGACACACGCGCAGCCCACAAGCGCTCTGGGCGTCCTTCAAGCCATATAGAGTAGTCCAGATGATGATGTTGCACAAAAGAGTATTTGCCCTGGCGAGCGTGTACGCTCTGGCCACATCCGGCGCAAGTCCTCCGCCACCCGCGTACCCGTGCTCTTCAGTGCAGCTGAGGAGTCACGGTAATCATGAAGACCGAAAGAAGTTGTGACTTGATCAGTTGGCGAGGCACGCGTCTGTACGGGGGGTCAGGGGAGGTGAATTCGCAAATACCCAGTCGCGAAACCGACCTGAGTGAAGTCCTTAAGCTTACTTCTTGTTCACTTTCCCGGAGAGCGCGTCGCGGAGCTCGGCAACGCTCTTGTACTGCCTTTCGCGCGTCAGTGCGTGCTGTCGCCGCTACGTAGGACATTAAGAACCACACACTCACCCGGGGTACTTCTTTGGCAACATCTCCGCCGCGCTTGATCACTTCCAAGTACTCTCCAACGTCAATGTGAATGGTGCGCAAGACCTTCGCGCACTTGGCAACGGATTCGGGAACGCGACTCTGAACCCTGAGATCTGTCGGTGGTCTTGACCGGGTCAGAAGTGCGTGGCTTTCAGGAGCAGTGGCACACGTACTGAACTGCAGGATCAGAGACTGATACAATGCCAGCCTTTCGGCAGTCGACCGCCAGGAGAATGGCACCGTCGGCCCTTCAGATGACACCGAGGCGAGTACGACTGTGATGGCGAATGCGACGGCATCCTTGCGGCTGAGAAGGCTCATGCTTACGCCGGTTCCCAGGACACTGTCGTCGTCCTCGGCCCAACCTGCGCTGCTGGCTGCGGGGTGCAAGTTAGTCAGTGATCCGAGCGGACCCGCAGCGTGTTTGCCAGTGGCAGCTGGACCGTCTCTCGCTGTCTCCGCTGCTTCGGTTCAGCCGTATCCCAGTGGCGACGCCCAGCCTGGTTCCTGCTCTGATTGCGGCCCTACCGAGGAAGGAGCTGTGGCAATTCTGATCCTGTTTTCAGAATCAGACGTACGCCTAGGTTCGGTCTCTTGTCTGGCAGACGCGGTCGGAGTCGAGCCGAGCTTCGAATGAGCACTTGCGAGGGCATCGTCCGCCTCCGAGCCGGATCCACGGACAGCACTGGCAGGTGACATCGCTTTGTCAGGGAGGCAAATGGGTGTACAAGGAAGCGATCGTGCGGATGACCACGGAAGACCCAGGACGGGCTGTCCGCGGACATGCAAAAGTTGCGAACGTTCGAAAAGGACGTGCTTAATTGTGTAAGGAGGGCTATCAACTCCTTCCCAACGAGGCCTGTAGTGAAAGGGGCGTTTCGGAGTACATTCCTAAAGGAGAAGCTGTTCAAGATGGAGTGTTCACAAGCCTGACCGATCCAAGCTACACAAAGCGCAAAGCCATTGATCCTTAACACATTCGCGGTCGTTCAACGGAAGAGCCTGACCATGAAGACGGTGAGGAGTTGCGACTTGACGAGCTTGCGAGGCACGCGTCTGCTCGTCGGCGATCGTCAGCGACGAGGACCGCAAAGAAGCGCGAAAACGAATCGAAGGAGAGCGCTCACTTTTTGCTCTTCTTTCCGCACAGGGCCGCGCGAAGCTGAGAAACGCTCTTGTACTGCCGTAGGACGTCAGCACTGGGTCATGCACTCGCCGCAAGCACGCCAGAACTCACGCGAGGGACTTCGGTGGCAACATTCCCACCGCGCTTGACCACGTCGAAATAGTCTCCAATGGCGATGTGAACGGTGCGCAGGATCTTCTCGCACTTGGTGATGGAACCAGGAAGGCAACTTTGCGATCCGAGGTCTGTGGGTGTCCCCCTGAGACGTCAACCCCCGTTGCCTCGCGGAGAACAGCGACGAACGTACTGAACTGCAAGACAAGCGACTGATAGAACGCCAGCTTATCGGCGGTCGACCGCTTGGAGAAGGGGACCGTAGATCCTCCCGGAATCAGCGAAGCGAGGACGATCGAGCTCGCATAGGAGACGGCGTCGTCGTGGCTGAGAAGGCTGACGGTGACCTCGGATCCGAACACGCTGTGCGCGTCTTCCGACCAGTCGACTGCGCCGGAGAGGGAGGTCCAAGAACCCAGAGGGTCGACCGGTTGCTGTTGTTGTTGCGCCTTTTCCGCCTCTTCCTCCCGGCGGCGACGCCTGGCCTCCTTCCTCCTCTGATTGCGGCGCTTGTTTTCCTTCCTCTTCTGCTCGGGGCTCTTGCGGGGAGGCGGAGCACTCGTGTTACCCTCTTGAGCACCAGGCGGGCGCGCGGGTTGGGCCTCCTGATTGGCTGGAGCAGGCCAGGTCAAGCCGAGCCTCGAAAGAGCACCCGCGAGGAAGCCTGCGCGGGCGGCGTCGTCCGCCGCACCAGAGTCGGACCCGCGGACCGTACTAGCAGGCGAGTCCGAATGTGACATGACTGTGCTCTTCGGTAGCAAGGAAGTCAAGCGAGAGAGCATGTCATGAGGAGAAGGGGAAGAGCCGAAAGCGGGCTGTCCGCGGACGCGGAGGGATGGCAAAGTTTAAAAGGGGCCGTGCTTTGAAAGTCAGCAGACCCTTCCTATCAGGACCGATTCTGTGACAGTCGTACATTGCTACTAACAGCGGCCGAAGTCTACACAGTGTCTGCACCGAGGTGTCCTGCCTGCTGCGGAAATTCTGATTTGACAATCCAAACTCCGACGCCGGTTCGTCCGATTCCACCTCGGACCAGCTGATCCAGACGATCCATATCGACGTGCACGCCGAAGCTTGGTTTCTGCGGCCACAAAGGGTCGATGCATATTGACCTCTGCAAAGTTCCGATTGCAGCGGCGGTTCGTTCGGCCGAACAAGCCAGCTCGGCGAGTCCCGGCGAGTAGACCGGGGCGGCAAGGATAGCATACCGTCGTTCGAGTGCCTCGGAGGCGTCTGGACTCAGGAGCGTGAGAGTTCGGTACAGCTCGAGCTGTTCCGCACCGGCGAGATCTGCCACGCGCACGATCGGCGCCTCTCCTATCGAGGGCCGACGACATCAGCCAGTGGCAGAGACACCCAAGAGAGGGAGAAGGCGTACTCACGCGACAAGAGTGGGAGCAGAAGATGCCGAGGCGGCATGAAAGTCCGCCAAAAGACGAGATCGACCTCTCGAAGAGCTCCGAGCTGACCCTCGGACGTCTGGCGCAAACTCGAGTTCAGCTCGAAGAGGGTGGGGATCAACCCTCCTTGGTGCAGGAAGCCAAAGAGGGCCGTAAAAAGGACAGAGTGGAAAAGCCAGAGACCCTGCGGGGGCCGTTGCGGAAAGAGAGTCAGAACGACTTTGACCTCACGCGCGCAAAAAAACTTCTTCGCAGCTTACCCAGAAGATCCGGCGTCGCTCAGATGGTCCGTCCACATCGCTTGTGAGAGCCGAACGTCCGGCGATGAGGACCAAGGGGATCACGAGGGGGATCAGAAATCGCGGCTCTTGGTGCGGCTGGACCGAAAGTGCAAGGGTGGGCAGCGCGAGCGTCCACAGATATACTGCAGCCAGCCGTGTCAGCGCGTTTACGTCCGAGCACTGAGCTGCCAGACTTACGCAGCGTGGAGCCGCTCTGAGGTCGGGTATGACGCGCTTTCCGCTGCGTCCAGGCGGACCTGACTGCAGTCCCGACGGCGACGATTCCGACTCCGAACAGCATCGGCCAATTGACAAGAAGATGCAGATATCTCGGATGGAGGCCATGGTCCTTGAGGTTCTCGGACGCGAGGTTGTACCGCAGGAGATTGAGCGGCGTGAGAACGAGCGGAGGCGAGGCAGCTTCGGCCGAAGTCTCGCGAGGGAAGTACCATGTGTCGATCGCAACGCAGGCAAGACTCGCAGCTGTAGCACCGAGTGCCATCAACGATAGGCGGTGGAGGAGGACGGGGAAACGCCTGCGATGAGCTCACAACGAGTCGGTCAGCCGTCATGCGATCTCTGAAGTTGTCAGTTCTCAGTCTCCGGGCACGACAAGTTGAAAAGACTGCGGAAGCGCGCACCTGGTCCGATATGCATCGGCGAGTCTAAGGATGTACACGCAGGCCGGCAACGCGAACGAGATGAACGTCACGCGCACGAAGCACCCGAACGCGACGATGGCGCCGACGTGCACGAGAGTTTTCCCCTGTCTCCGAGATCTGTCTAGACGGGATGTCTGGTAGAGAAGCAGTGCCAGGCAAAAGGTTTCGAGGCTGTTGGAGAAAGGTCGGAGGAGGAAGGTCAAGGTGATTGGCGAAGTTGCGAAGAGGAGCAAGGTCAGGCGGTGCGACCGTGATGTGCGCCAGACGAGCCAGTCTGTGAGCGATGGCAAGCACAGTGAGTATCTGCCCCCCTTTCCATAACGAAGCTAGGGGAACACCAGCTTGCCCATGGAGAAGCTCAGCAGCAGCATGACGGAGCGTTCGGCGGCGAAGAGGACCCGTGCGGACGGTTCTGCACGCCAAGGCAGCTCAGCACGGGCAAGAGCGTAGCGAAAGAGTGTCCAGCGCATGTGTCTCACGGTTGCCACATAGCGTTCGCACAGTCCAGAAAGCGAGCCCCGTCGATCCAAAGACAGGAACGATGCTCCGAGCCGGTGTCGGTCCGCGCCATTCCCAAGTTCGTAGCGGCTCGTCTCCGCCAAGCCTTGCATCGTACTCAAAGACTGCATCTGCTGCGATTTCGGGGTTCTGGAAGTGCTCGTCGGGGTGAATGATGGACGTCGACGTGAAGGCGATGAGGATGCGGAGTAGCGCGAGCGCCGCGTAGACGAGAGCGAAGCGTCGCCCCGGCGATCGAGCCATCCTATGCGAGTGCTCTGCTCGAACCAGCGGGCATTCCGAAGGTCGGCAGTATGAGAAGGGAGCAAGAAAGGTTGAGGGAGCGATCCACTACTCTTCCACCGAAGGCCACTGTGCCTTAGCGCTGATGCTGACAGGGCTGCCCGACGAGGTGCTCCAGCGAATCCTCGACTATGCTATTGCCGAGTCTCCTCCGCCCTCCGCCGTCTCCCTCTCGCTTGTCTCGCGGCGGTTTGCCCTCGCCGTCCATCTTCGGAATGTACGATTGAGTTCCGGCAACGCAGCTTCCAAGTTCGAGCAGATCATAGCAGCAAATCCAGACGGTGCTCGACGAGTCAAGACGCTTGTTCTCGAAGCTGAGCGAGAGCGGACGAGGGTATCGCCGCCGACGAGACGGCAACGACGAGGAAATGTCCAGCGGACTGAACTGGATGCCGACGCGCTCGCGAGGCTTTGCGCGCACCTGAGTCAAATCGGCACGCTCGTCCTGCGCGAGCTGGACCTGAGCACTGTGAGGCGACGCCAACTCGGGTTCGCGGCTCGGCTTTCCCATCTTCACTCGCTCGTCCTGTCCTCTCCACCAGCCGAATCCGGAGACAGCGATCCGGCGCGCCGACTGAACGTATACACTCTCGGCAGGATCCTGCAAGACTTGCCTCAGCTCGAGCATCTCGGCGTGCGCGGACTGCGCGGGTCGCCCTCCGCCTTGCGCGGCCTGACGCCACCGGTCTGTCGACTCGTCTCCTGCGGGATCTTGTCGACGTCAGGAGTGACCGGCGCACATCTTCAATGGATCCTGTCCGCGACGACCGCGTCCGACTCGCTCCGCACTGTCGCGTTCGATCTCGACGACTCGACGCGCCCGGCACAGCTCAGCGCCGTCAAGTGGGCGCTCCTTCCGGTTCGCCATGTCTACATCACGTCGCGCAGCACCTCCGCGATAGCTGCACTCCCTCAGCACTTCCCATCACTCCGGACGTACGCTTTCCGCACGCCCTCAAAATTCGACGCGTTTCCCGAGCTGCTTAGCAGCCTGCCAGCAGGGCGGCGTATCGATGCCATCGACGCTTCGACGCCTGACGGGGGCTTGTTTGCATCTCGTCGCGCAATCGGCTGGCTCCTGAACGTCCTTTCGACCGCCAGCAGCGCCCGGCAATCGCACGGGGTTTCATCTGAGAACGGAGCTTCACTAAGCTACGCATCTCTGCGTCGGATTTATCGACGACTTGGCGAGCTCGAAAGTCCGACTCGCGGTGCACTCAAGCGTGAAAAAGCCTCGGAAGATCGCGGACATGCAGATCAGGTAGAACCGCTGCTGCCTCCGCGGTTCGTCTTTCAAGTCCTTCGTTTCTATCGATCGCGCAGCAGCGATTGGGGTGCACAGATGTGCTGACTCTGCATGCTTTTCTTGCGATCAGCTTTCGCGAGCTCCGGCACATCGCGTAGGCGCCACTGGGAACAACGCTCCGCAACAACCCGCCGGCCGTCCCTAATGCCGGCACAGTCTTTTCGCAAGATGAACGCTACAGCGTCACCTCGATGCGAAGGCGAGAATGTCACACCATCGAGCAGAGACCCGGGGTCGAACGAAGAATTCCTCTGCGTCCCCACGAGAGGCGAGAGGGAAGATAGCCATTTTTGCTTTTTGTTCTGAGCGCAGTCGCATTCCAGCTGGGTATCGTGAAGCTGCGTTTCCTTCCAAACTCTGCAGTCTTCTATGGTACGATCAAGCGAAGGATCAGCGAGCCCGTGGAATTAGTCATGCTCATCGACATGCGACAGCTGCTTCGCGTGAAAGTGACCTCAAAGATTCACTCGTCGCGCTCTTGCCTCGGCATAGCCAAGCAGCAGCAGGGCCAGCATTCCACCATGCTTTCGAGTCCGATCAACATCCCAAAGTGGCTCGAGGAGAACGGCCACTTGCTGGCTCCGCCGGTCGGCAACAAATGCATGTCAGTCGGGAACACTTCTCCCGCTTCATCGTGGTGGAGCACAGAGCGACTGAGACTGCCCGGCACAGCTATGATGGCGGAGACTTTACCGTCATGCTCGTCGGAGGTCCAAACTCCCGGAACGGTACGTGACGAGATTGGCGATAGCGAACGTCTCCGAGTCACTGAGTCCTTTGGCCCTCTTATCGCAGATTACCACTTGAACGAAACGGAGGTTCGTCAGACACGTCCGATCAGGTCTTGTGTTCCCGGCTGGTCTTCCATGTCGGAAGGAAAAGGACTGTTCCTGGAGGCGCCCGGTGCTGACGAAATGCCCTTGGTGCTCCGCAGGAATGGTTCTACCAGTACAAGGGCAAGATGACCCTCAAAGTTATCGAAGACGCTACGGTCGGCCAGCGGGTCACGACGAAAGAAGGCCTCGAGGCGGTGTCGGTCGAGGGTGGACATTTCCGCGAAATCACTATCGGCGAGGGCGAGATGTTCTTGTTGCCCGGTGAGCTTCCAATCGATCAGCCCTGGGCAATTGGGCATCTTACGGAAATCTGACCGAGTGTCTGTTCGCTGCGACTGTGACTCTTCAGGCAACACACCGCACAACCCGTGCCGTTACGCAGATACTGTCGGAATCGTAGTTGAGCGCGTACGGCCTCCAACCGCTGTCGGTAAGCAAAGCATACGGCAAAGTGTCAGTTTGACTCGGAACGCCTCGCTGACAAGACGGCTCATCAGATCGCTTGCGTTGGTACTGTCAGAACCCGGAGCACGCCTCACCTACGATCATTCGAGAAAAGTCGTTTCACTGCACGGATCTTGGGTCGCAGCTCAAGCCCATCATCACAGTACGTCCGAGCACCAACTTTGTTGCCAGAGCTGGGGCGGGAACTGAAGCATTCAGCGCCGCACGCAGGAATGGATGTCGAACCCGGAACTTCGAGTCTGCCCAGACTGTGGAACACAGGCGGAAGCTAAATAGAAGCTCGAGGATTCGAACATGACCCGGTACTTGTTGTAGCAACAATGCATGCAGTGACTCCGTACTCCTAGGATAAACGAGAGACTCGAGGACCCGCCGTCCGAGTCGACCTAGTCCTCCTCAAGAAGCGTTCCTTCCTCAGCCATATCGCCAAGCCATTTGAAGAACGCCTGCAGCGAAGTGTGTATCAGCGCATTCTCCCTTGATGTGAAAGTCTAGCAGCGAGACGCCCGCACCTGGCCGGGGAAGCCGACGATGTTGTTGTAATCGCCCTCGATGCGCTCGATCAAGAGGCCGCCCATGCCTTGAATCGCGAAGCCTCCAGCTCTGCAGTGAGAAAGCTATTAGCCAAGACGAGCGAGGTTGCGAATCGGACCCGACTGACCGATCGATGCCTTCGCCGGACTCGACGTAAGCGTTGAGCAAATCCGGAGAGTTTTCGGCAAAGACGACCTGAACCTCGGCGAAGGTATCAGTAAGGCTTCGTGAACTGGTGCTATTATCGGGCTCGCCTTGCTAGTCACAACGAGCGAAGTACAGCTGTATCCGGGCGTGGCGAGCTGAGGTTGCACTGCAATCGGTGGCGGAATCTCAGTTCTCGGTCCGCAAATGCCTGTCAAACCGAGCAGAAGTAGGTCCTCACCGAGAGTGACCCCCGTAGCAACTCGGACATCGGCGCCCCGGTAGCTCTCGAGCATGTCTAGCTGGTCGCCTTTACTTGAAGGTTTCTCCAGAATGGCCGGATTCGTGCCGCCCAAGATCACGACCGTATCGGCTGCGGTTTAACAGATCGTCAGCACACAAGTAGCATAGTTCAGATGGCTTCCACCTTACCGCCGATGACCAAGTCTGGCGAGTCGTTCGGATCGTCGTGGACCAACTTCTCGTAGACTTCGATTGCCTGTGCGGACAGGGTATCGTCAGTCGGCGGACAAGACAGCGTTGAGCGAGTAATAGTAGACCTGACGCACCTTTGCGGACCCTGTCGCGACCGCGTACTGTGCTGGATCCTCATAGTCGGCATGGCTGAGAGTTTCCGGGAACGTCGAATGACAGACAACGGGATCGAGCCCGTACGTCCGCAGGATCTCTAGTCTTCTGGGCGAACCACTCGCAAGAACGACATGCTTGCCTGCATGTCGCTTGGAGTCAGTTTGAAGACAGGGGAGGCACGCGCTTCAGCTGGTGGGGGAGCCGAGCCTGTTGACGCACCTCGCAGCTTGTTGAACAGCGGTACCTTGAGGGCAGAGTCAAGAACTGGGTCTCTCCTTGTGCTCGCCATCAGAGTAGTGTCCAATCCCAGCGGGTTCACGCGTGAAGCGTCTCAAGGTCAAACAGAATGCTGCGACTGATGAGAATGAAATCCGACAGCTCATGAGTGTAGCTTCCTTAAGTCGTGACACTGGCGAAGCAGAGCATAGAGGCTGCATAGGTCTACATTTGTAAGCACTTTCCCGAAGCTCGCAGATAGCGTCAATGTCTATTGACAGTCTTCGTCGCGGCAGAACTTTAACCACGTTCGATTCTCCGGCCAACAGCTGTGCACGACATCCTTCACCGTCTCCCGGTCAGTCCCTCGTTCTTTAACTTGGCGAGGACTGTTTGGCGTTCTTCCTCCGCCGATCGGGATGACGAAGGGTCGGCATAAAGGATGAAGACGGCGAACATGGCGCCTGGGACCCATCTGCGAAGCCGGAGTAAACCGATCAGGACCGGATAGAACATGTTCGCATGTTTTGGACGTGACTTGCCCGAGAAGAGTCAACTCGATACATCTGTCGAGCGGTGTGAGCGTCATGCAGGCCGGAAGCGCACGGACAAGAAAAGAAAGTCTGTGTACGCACATCCAAAAGTCATGACCGTGACCTCGCTTACGCATGACGATCAAAGGAGGCAAAACGCAGCATAGAAGCAGATCGAGAGACTCCCGGTGGAGCCTCATTCATATCCTTTGCACAGCGCACGGCACGGTACGCAGGCTGGTTCGGTCGGCCGGCGTGTTGCTTCGATATCAGCTCAGGCTGGAGAGTCGATGACCGCACTACTGATTATGAGACTTGTCGGGCGGCGAAAGAGGAGGATGCTCGAGGATGGAGCCGAGATCGAGAGGAGGAGGTCGTCGGGATGTCCGCGGAGCTTTTTATGTCTGCTTCGCGCGATCCGTGCGCATGCGGCCGAACGTGGCCAAGGTAGCCGCTCCAGCGCTTTCGCCGCGTCTCTTACATCGGAAGGGCGCGCGGAATTCACCGATTCCAGGTCAGTACTCTCGGGAGCCCCGGGAAGGGTACATTGCAGAAAAGGAAACGACGCGCCTATCCGCGGTACCGCTCCTTCTCCCACGCTGCCCACATGGAGCGTAGAATACCGCGCTCTGCTTCTTCCTCTTCTCCGAGGAGACCCTTCATGAGCGCCTCGCGCTCCCACTTGCCCATGGCATCCATCACTTCGAACCAACCGCCTTGAAGCTCGGATCGAAGCGCCGACGGAATCGGACATGTTGAATGGACGCAGGCGCGCAGGTAGTTGAGGAGAAGGAAAGGGGCGTGCTTCGAGAGCGGAGCGATCAGAGACGTGGTCGAAGCCGCGTCGTCAGTCGAAAGGTGCTTCCGCCGGCTGCCGCCTGTTGAAGTTGTCTTCGAGCCGAGCGAGCCCAGCAACCTGCCGAGCGCCTTGGCTTCCGTCTTTCCAATGGCGTTCAGCCCACCGGTCCAGATCCAGGCGGGGAAAGAGCCCTTCGCTTCCCGCTCGGCGCGCTGGCCGACGTTGACTGCCGTCTCGGCGTCATCCAGCGACGTCGAGTTCCCGAGGGATCCGAAGCCTGAGCGCCGAAGGATGGACAAGAAGGCGGAGACGACGGCCATCAAAGAAGGAAAGAGGGTGACCAGATGGTCTTTCCGATGACGAACGACGTGGCCGATCGCAGCGACGAAGCTGCAGTAGATCTCGCCCGCGGGCGGCAGAGTCGCCGATTTCGACGCAGGTACCGTGGCCGAAGAAGGGCGTACGCAGAGCGCACCGAGGGAGAGGATTGCACTAGTATTGAGGCGGGAAAGTAGGAGAGGCTGAACTCCGCAGAACGTCAGGATCCGTGCACCATCTGGACGAGAACATAGCACTCGACTTACGCGCTCTCCGCAGAGTCCTTCAAGGAAGGAGGCAATGTGCAGCAATATCGTTGACGCGTGTGAAGAGGATTCATGGCGAATGACGAGCGCAGTAAGATTGCGCAATACGTCGGCCAACGAGCTTGTCGCAGCTCGTCCCGATCCTGTGTCAACACGGGCGTCAGCTTAAGCTGTCTCTGATTCTTTGTATCCGTTTCGACTCGCCTTCCGGTCCGGACAGCAGCAGAATGTACATGGTGGACAACAGCTGGTCAAGGAGTCGAGCTGCTTCGGCCGTGGGAAGTTCCGAGGTCGCTAGCGAGCCGAGGAGCGAGTCGACCGCCCGTAGAGCATGTTCGTACTCCGGTACTGTTGTGTTGGTAACCCCTGCCGACAGAACTTCGTCTAGTTGGGACCAGTCTGTAGGGTCACGGGAAATGTTAGCTTCCGTGCACCACGAGGCTTGAACTTGGAACTCACTGTGGCGGGGCAGAGCTGACTGGAATGCGAGATGGCACGCCAGAACCGAATCGAAAGCGCCAGGCTGACCAGACCCGCCCGTCGTGATGTCTCGTGAGACGGATTCAGCGCGCAGTACCAGCAACTTGAGCAGGACGCGGGCGATCGCGGCGGCGTTGTCCTCCGCCTGGAAGCTCTGAATGTGCAGAAGCGCCGTTGACAGCAGGTGGTCCACCCAGACGCAGAGATCTGATGGGGAAGCGTCAGCTGATGGCTCGACACTCCGATGGAAGAACCATCGCGCTTACCGCTGTGCGAAGTCTCGGAGCGCAAGCGAACCTGAGCACTCCAGATCTCGAGGACCACCAAGAGGGCGTCCTCGTATGCGAAAATACCGCGAGGAGTCTGCTTCAGCCCAGTAGAGATCTCGTCGGTGAGCTTGCCGACTTGCTGGTCGGCGCTTCGAAGTAATGCATCGACGAGTGTTGCGGCAGGGCCCGAGGTGCTTTGTGGCCAAGATTGTCAGCGAATGCATTCCATACGCGGTACGGACGAGGTCTGCACTCACAGAGTCGACAGATCACCAGATTTCGACAGAAGGTCGATGAGCGAAAGTACCGATCGCTCTGGCGTGCTGAGTTCGAACGTTTCTGGCTGTTTCGCGAATCGCGCGGCGAGATCGGAGAGCCCGGGGTTTCCGAATCGCCTGAGAATGCCGAGCATGGCACTGGCAGAGGGATCGTTCTTGCTCGCAGCCAAAGCGGACCTGAGCGTGCGCGGTGTTAGCAGTTCGCCCCACCGACCGTTATGATTTGATAACTCACTCGAAATGCGCTCGGCAGAGCCGAATGGTCGCTTGCCGAGCCGAGACCACCGTCGTTTGAGCCAGTCGAAACGCGATCTCGGCTGTGATCAACTGCAGCAGACGACGTCAGCGCTCGTACCCGACCCTTTTTTGGACGCCTACCAGACGTACCGACGGAGCATCAAGCGACGTCACCAGTTCGCGGAGAACCACTTGAGTGCGGTGGAGCAAAGCCTCGTCGATCAAATCCCGTTCAGACGAGACCCACAGGTCGAGACCGAGGGCGGAATCTGCGAGAGCCACCCGAGTCGTGGAGTCGAGGTACTCCCGAGGCACGCGGGCGGCGACCGCTGTCAAGGTCGCGAGCGCTGACGTGATGGCTTCGGGAGTAGGTTTTTGCGTATCTTTCGACTGGTCAATCTTGCGTAGCACAGCGTTTGCGGAGGCCAGCGAAGAGACCGTCGCGGCCGTCCGGATGGTCTGCGAGAAAACAGCTGGACGAGGAGAAAGAGAAAATCAGCTGCTAGGAACAGACGCACGACACCATGTGAGCTGACCTCGGATGCGTGCAAGCTCCCAGAAATCACTCCTGCGGAGGAGGCCGGCGGTAATCGAGGCAGTCGTGTAAGGAGCTGACGAGGGCGCCGAGGAGGAGGCGCCGTTGAGGATCAGGCGGGAGAGCTCAGCGAGCTGATCTTGCGTAGACATGCGACTGGATCGTGGACGAGCCAATTAGCCGACTAGACCTCCTGTACAACGGGTGAGATCGGGACGCACTCGACGACTTGAAGCCAACGCCGCGAAAGAGACTCGTAAAGCGCGAGGCCGACCTTGTTCGTCGCCATGTCCCGCAGCTTTCCATCCCAAGTCACGCCAGGCTGGACTTTCGCAATGCGTTCGACTATCGCTTCGATCGTACTTTGCGCATCTGAGACTGCGACATGGTCGTCCTCGAGTAGTTCGGCATGCTGCATCAAGACGCGAGCCTGTGGACATGTTTCAGTCAGCTCGGCGACACGAAACGCGCTCAATACGATCGTCTCGGGCTCTTACCGCGACGACCACACTCGCACCACCACCAGACTTGACGACGTCCCGCAATGCCTCCCGTCGCTTGCCTCGCAAGGTCCACCATTTTCCGGTTTCGACGTCTGCCTCGCGGGCGAGGAGGTCCTCCCTGCGCAATCGCTCGACGGCAAAGTAGCGGAAGTCGAGCATCTCCACACCCAAGGCTACCACGGAGCTGGTCTGCTCGGCCACCTGAGCTCCGCGCTCGGCAGTGACCGGCGCCTTGAGGCCGGACTTCTTGGTCTTTTTCGCGGGAGTTCCGCTGCCTTCGCCACCAACGGAGAGCTGCGCAGCTTCTTTGGCGAAGCGCTTGACGTGCTCATCCACGGACCCAACGACAAAGTCCCGAACGGTCGTCGAAAGTGCTGAAACAGCGGTTTCGGGTACGTTCTGAACGTACAGGATGAGAATCCGCATTCGCGACGCGGCAGAGAACTGGTCTGCATCAGACACCACGGCGCGCTTTCGCTTCTTCGACGGGGTCTCGACTTGCGGGTCGGCGACTGCGTCGGCCATCTGCGAGTCGTCCAGAGCGTTTTGGACCGGTGCTACCAGCGATTCCCACGTTGATCGCACGGCGGACGAGCTGCTTGGCGAAGCGGCGATGGCTTGCCCGAGTGCGCGAGTAAAGTCGGAAGAGGTTAGGAGGTTGTTGGCGACACGGTGCAGAGTGGAAGAGGCGAGAGCGTCGGCGATTCGGCCGAGCAGGGTTTGCAGGGTCAAAGATCGGGAGTGATAGTTGATGCAGTACTCGAGAAGGTTCGACACCGTTGGCGAGGACGTCGGTACAGCGTCGGTGCTCGTTTGCGCCAGCTTCGCGAACACGCGCGGAAGATACGCCTCGACGTCGCTATAAGCGAGGCGAGCGCAGAGGGTGATCACGCTGAGGTGCGCGTCGAGGGCCTCGTAGGCGGAAGCGGCATCGATTCGCTCAACCGCACCTCGTACCAGGTTGTCGAAAACGCCAGCCCAAGCATCGGCCGCCTGTCCTGGACGGTAGAGATCTTGCGCCTCGACCTCTTCGAGCACCGCGGCGAGTGATTTCGCCGCCTGAAGTTGCAACGCCGCTGCAGCGTCACCTTCCGCGGCGCGTGTGGCCGCTTCGTTCCATCGAAGGAAATCCAGAACGCCGCGAACCCACCGGCCGGCAAGTTCGCGCCGCTTCGTCAGGCCGAGCACCTCGAGCGCACTCTTCTGTGCGCTTGGGGTAGGGAACGTCGAGCGGGCAGGGAGGGGAAAGAGGGTAGTCGAGTGAGAAGCGAGAGCGGCGAAGTAGATTTGTGTCAAAGCGGGAAGAGCCGAGTAAGCGGCGGCGGAGACGTCGGGAGACAGCGATTTCAAAGCTGCGAAAAGCTCGGTGTCGACGGTTGAGACCCCCGACTCCGCGCCCGACCCGCCACCCGCCGCATACGTTTCCCGCGCGAGTCCTCGTCGAAGATTGTCGACGTTGAAGAGCGCGAGTTGAATGGTCTGCAGAAGGGAATTTCGCAAAGACGACGAAGGCGGGAGCATCGCGAGGAGAGGAAGAATTGTCGGCAAGAGCGACAGCGTGTGGCTCGGTACCTGATGACATGTTCTCGTAAAGATCAGTGCCGAGACACGAGCAGCAGGCCAACTGCAGACCGATAAGACCCACCTTCTTGCCGCCTTTCCCAGCCTCCAGGACGATTGCTCGCAACGCGCTGAGCCACGAAACCGCCAAGCCCTCCCAACATTCCCGCTCCTCTGCGCTCGTACTGCCCTCTTCCAGATGAACGTGAACGCTGGCCTGCAAAAGCTTTTCGTAGCTGTCGAGACCTGCGTCGACCGTCGCCTTTCGCATTGCGACCATCGCGATCCGTGCCCACACCTGCGCGACGCTTCGGAGCGCGGCCACGCCGGGACGCTGAGTCGCGTACCGCGAGATGAAGGCGACGAAAATGGGCAAGGCAGGCGTAGTCAGGTTGAGAGACGGCGTAGCGAGAGTCGTTCGCGCTGCGAGCGCCCACAAGTCGGCATCGCTCAGCGCTTCCGCGAGGCTCTGAATCCGAGTCGCCTTGAATAGGATGTCGAGAGCCCAGTCTCGGACGAGCGGCGGCAACGTGTGCGAGTTCGGGGCGGCATCGAGTGCGGCACTCGCTCGCTGGACTTTTTCGATGAGCGGGGTCGTCGGCGACCGCAAGGCGTACAAGAGCGCCTGCTCCGTCTGCGCCATCCTTAGAGCGCTTGGATCTTGCGCCTGGTAGCTTTCACTTGGTCGCTAGGTCGCGGTATGCACGTGCTGATCGTTGTCCAAGCGCCTCTCAAGATTCGACTTCGCGTGAAATCGGGCTTTGACGTTCGCTTTCGAAATTACGGGCGAAAACACGTGCGGGCTGGCGGGTTCTCACTGTGCAATAGAGTGCAATACCCTCCCGCGCGAGTGTATATACGAAGAACAAAAAGGAAGCAATAAGCGTTGGGTACGGGAGCCCGAAAGCCCCCCTACCCGTCCTAAATATTGTGTCTCTGTGCAGCCCAGTGGACCACACGCGACGATAGCACTCCGTAGGTCTGAAGTCGCCGTGCAATGCGGAGCGCCGTCGAAGAACGCCCGTATTCATGAGACGAACGCCGAAACCAGGTAAGTATAACTCTGCGCTGTCCTGGTATTGCGCTGGTAACAACGTTTTCTGCACGCTGCACGAATAGGCGGGCAATGCGCTGATGGACTGGTTTCTGCACTCTCTGGCCGTCCACGCTCCGATACTGGTTATGATCGTATGTGTCGATATTCACGTCGATAGCTCATGACTGGATAATTGAACTTTCATGGCATCAGAAGCAACGGGAAGAGCAGCACGCTGCAGGACTGAGTGCGTGAAATTCGCCCCTGGACGGATTCGGTGTTGACCCGCTCCAGCTAGTGGTCCAAATCCATGCCCGACCGAGGTAGCACGTGGACGCTTTGAGTAGCATTGACTCCGTGCGCATGGGTAGAGCCGAATACTAAAAAGAGAAGCGGGGCAGAAAAGCGAGCCTGCCATCTCGGCGAGGTGGCAAAAGGAATCGATAGCTCATGACTGGATAATTGAACTTTCATGGCATCAGAAGCAACGGGAAGAGCAGCACGCTGCAGGACTGAGTGCGTGAAATTCGCCCCTGGACGGATTCGGTGTTGACCCGCTCCAGCTAGTGGTCCAAATCCATGCCCGACCGAGGTAGCACGTGGACGCTTTGAGTAGCATTGACTCCGTGCGCATGGGTAGAGCCGAATACTAAAAAGAGAAGCGGGGCAGAAAAGCGAGCCTGCCATCTCGGCGAGGTGGCAAAAGGAATCGCCCAATGTGGGGCTCGAACCCACGACCACCAGATTAAGAGTCTGGTGCTCTACCGACTGAGCTAACCGGGCTTGTTAATGTTGGGCCCAAAATTAACCATATCACCTTATTTTGGCAGACTATCAAATTTCGCCCGGTTCACTGACCCAGCCACTCCTCAGCAGTACTTGAACTTACAGCTACAGACAATGCATAATTCGGCGAGGCATATGCTTTCCGGGTCCTCATCTATGAGACACGCGACGAGTATTCCTTGTCCCTCCAGCTCAGAAAACAACCGAGGGGGCTCAACTCGAGCTCCTTCTTTCGCCGGGTCTACACGTTGACCCGGGGTGTATGGGGGGAGCACCCAAGTTTGACGCGGACAAGGATCAAAAAAAGGTGAAAAGCCAGTGCCGACAGCATGGCCGCAACGAGCAAAAAGAAACGGGCCTAACCGGGGATTGAACCCGGGACCTCTCCCAAACGGTGCTTAACCCTAAGAGAGAATCATACCTCTAGACCATCAGGCCGTCACGTTGAAGCGTCTCCCCAATGCAAATACGTAGCATAAATCCAGTTCCAGCCCCTCGCTTCATGTACAGGGCCTCGGGGGCGCGTGGAGCTCAATTGGGGAGTGCCGAATGACGCTCTGACCTCTTTCTGTGCTCGCCAGGAAGTAAGTCCGCGACAGTGCCCGCCGCGGGTCTCATTTCAGCGCTGCGTCTGCCGGCTCTTCGTCCCCAGTTGAGCGTCGCCAGATTGGCACCTTTCTCCGGAGCGGACTCGAGTCCGGAGCCCCCATTTACGCTTACGAGAAGCTCGCCTTGGGTGCAGAGGCCGAGTCGGAGAGCCGTCGGGAATGGCCAAGTTTGAGCGCCTGCCGGCAGGTGGCGTTATGACCCCGGGGTCTTGCTTCGACGTCTCACGCGTGTCAAGCTCCTGTCGGGAATGCGGGCGGCGAGACGCCACTCCTTGCGACTATGTGCCAGGTCTGTGCGCGGGCGTGAACGCGTCTCTGCGTGTCCACTGCTTGCGTCATGCGTGGCGAAACAAGGCCTTGCGATTCGAACTGCAGTTTGACGCGCAGATGAGGCGGCGGCGATTGAGCAAGTCTGTCCGCCACCTCGATTTCATCCCTCTCCGTCTATGCACTCACGGCACTTTATTGCGCGGACTTGCAAGTTGCCCGGCGGCACGTCGCAAAGCTGGCCAGCAGCCACTTCCTCTCGCGCAACGTAGCTTGCACGGGCACGAGTTCTGTCTCAGGAAACTGAGCGGTGATACTGATTGTGTGCATGCGTATAAGTAACAACAAGGGAAGGTACGAAATGCGCGGGCCGAAGGCGCGAGTGCTCAGTCGTAACGGTGGCGCACAAGAACCGTCACGAGAAGTCGAGGAGCAAACCCGCCAGGATCTGTTCCAGATGCCTTGTCTGTACAAGCGAGGCAGCAGCGATCAGCGATCAGACTCCCACCCGCTCGTCGTGCGCATAATCAAACGAAACCCACCTCAAGCATACCGGGAGGACCTCCCTTGCCGGCCTCCTTACTCGCCTCCCGTTCCTTCTCCGCGACTTCGGCGGCACGGTGAATCGCTTCGGTCGCAAACAAGCGCAGGTACTCTGCACTCAGATGCGTCGCAGCGGCGCTGACTGTTGCCGACCGAGACGGGTTATAACGGTGTCAACGGGGATCGAGCGCCCAGCAATGGTCCGGAGTGGACCGACGTGGGAAGCGGCCCGACTCACTCCGCGTGTTTGGTTCGTGCGAGAGGCGGAGAAGCTCCTTTACGGTCGCCTGTAGGAAAGCCACGGTGGATCAGTCAGGGCAAAGTGGGGCTGCAATCGCTCAAGTGCGCGTACCTGTTTGAAAACTGGATGGTCGGGTTGCTCCTCGTCTGCCATGTCTACCTGCGCGACTCTCCTCGGGCGTGCTCCTCTGGCGGGACGCAGCTGTGAGGTGACCTGGATGTTGGACGACCTTGCGACTTGGTTGATGAAAACTGACCAAGTCGCAGTCACGCGGAACGATCGCGAGCAGCGCTTGGACGAATCGTCGCTGTTTTTGGTCCTTTCTTTGCACATCACTCGCCAGCCATGGCGGGCCATTCAACACCAGCACGCACAGACAAGGGGAAGGCGAAAGCAAAGCCGTCTGGTCGCGGTCAGAAGAAGGAGCTCGAACGGAGAGCGCTCGAGGAGCTGCAAAGGGCAGTCGACGAATTCGTACGTCTCCCTCCTCTCCCTGCAGGGGCGCACGAGCAGAGCTAGACGACCGTACTGACTTGCAACGCCTGCTAGGATGGCGCAGGCGCCGAAGAGTTCAGCGATCTGCCGCTGTCGAAGCAGACTCTCGCTGGGCTCAAGTCGGCATACTACACGCGCATGACCGACATCCAGCAGCGAGCATTGCCGCTCGCCCTCAAGGGCAAGGATGTGCTTGGTGCTGCACGAACTGGAAGCGGAAAGACGCTCGCCTTCCTGATCCCGGTCCTCGAGGTGCTCCTGCGGAAACGATGGGGACCTCAAGACGGACTCGGAGCGCTTGTGATCTCGCCGACCCGAGAATTGGTACGCTCTCTTGATCGTGCGGTTTGTCATCGTGCTGACCGAGTGCGCCCTCCCTCGCAGGCTGTACAAATCTTCGAGGTGCTCCGCAAGATCGGTGGCCACCACCAATTCTCGGCTGGTCTCGTCATTGGCGGCAAGAACCTCAAGGACGAGCAGGAGCGACTGTCCCGAATGAACATTCTCGTCGCGACGCCGGGACGCTTGCTGCAGCACATGGATCAAACACTCGGCTTCGAATGCGATCATCTCGAGCTTCTCGGTGAGCGGGTTCACATCGACCGGAGCCATGCAAGCGGGACTGACCATGAAGCAACTCTACAGTCCTCGACGAGGCAGATCGCATCCTCGACATGGGTTTCTCCTCGTCTCTTAACGCCATCATCGGTCACTTGCCGAAATCTCGCCAAACCCTCCTCTTCTCTGCCACCCAGACCAAGTCCGTGAAAGACCTGGCTCGCCTCTCTCTCAAGGATCCGGAATACGTCGCCGTCCGCGAGAACAACCCGGTGATCAACGGCAAGGGCAAGGAGAAGGCAGAGGACGGTGACGAGGAACCGTTGGGCGAGGTCCCCGCCAATCTCGAACAGCACTACATGGTCGTCGACCTGCCGAACAAGCTCGATCTCCTCTGGAGCTTCATCAAGACGCATCTCTTTACCAAGACGATCGTCTTCTTGTCCAGCACGAAGCAGGTACGTTTTGCCGATGCATTACCACCTCCCCGATATCCCTCGAGGCTGACCTCCCTGGCGCACCAGGTCCGCTTCGTCTACGAGAACTTCCGGCATATGCGGCCTGGTGTACCCCTCATGCACATGCACGGCAAGCAGAAGCAGATGCAGCGACTCGAGATTTACCAGCGTTTCCTCACGTCGAAGCATGCCGTCATGTTCGCCACCGATGTCGCCGCGCGCGGACTCGACTTTCCGGCCATCGACTGGGTAGTCCAGGTCGACGCACCGGAAGATGTCGACACCTACATCCACCGCGTCGGTCGCACGGCCCGGTACCAGGCCAAGGGCAAGGCGCTCCTGTTTTTGCTGCCGAGCGAGGAGGAAGGCATGTTGCGACGACTCGCGGCCAAGAAGATCGAGGTCAACAAGATCAAGGCGAACGAGAAGAAGAAGCAGTCGATCCGGAGTCAGCTCCAGAGTGCCGCTTTCCAGTTCCCGGAGATCAAGTTCCTGGCTCAACGGGTGCGTGTCTCTTCTCGAGTCTCGATTTTGCGCCCCTCGCCAGGACACTCCGCCTCGACGGCACCATATATGATGAACACGACACTTGTCATTTATATTTGCTACTTCAGAGGGACTATCTTCCCCTATGAGAACATCAATTTATCCACCAAGATCGCTGATCCCTGGTGTCGTCGAGCGCGTCATACCGGAGGGGACCGCAAACAAAGTCTTGACCTTTCGCCGAAGCAGCACTGACGCCTTTTCTTTGCGTCCACGTTCGCTAGGCCTTCATCTCCTACGTCCGCTCTGTTCATCTCCAGAAGGACAAGACCATCTTCAAGGTCGACGCGCTCCCGCTCGAAGAGTACGCCGCCTCGCTCGGTCTCGCCGGTGCACCCAAGATCAAGTTCACGAGCAAGCAGGAAGCGAGCGCGCAAAAGAACAAGGTTCGACAGGTCGAGGAGCTCCGCCAGGAGATCGAGCAGAAGAAGGAGGACGGCAGTGACGAGTCGGGCAGCGACGAGGACGAGTCGGACGGGTCGGACGGCGACAGTGACGCCAATGTTGACGAGGAGGCACAAAGTGGCTCTGAGGAGGAACAGGTCAGTCGACGCTTCTGGACGCCAGTCTACTCTTCCCGCTAACTGATCTTTTGCGACTCTTTCCAGAATTCGAAGGCGGCCAAGACCAAGTACGACCGGATGTTTGCACGAAAGTCACAAACCATCCTCTCGGACCACTACAACAAGGTGGTCGATCACGACGGCGAAGACGATCGATCGGGACTGCTCGGCCCCGCCGGCGGCGACGACGACGAAGACGACTTTATCACTATCAAGCGGCACGACCACGAATTGAACGAGCGCGAGCTCCCCAGCTCGAGCTTCCTCTCGAAGCGAAAACTCAAGCAGGGCATGTCGAAGAAGGCCATGCTTTCGACCAAGGGCAACCCGACCAAGCTCACGTTTGACGACGAAGGCGGCGCACACGCCGTCTACGAGCTCGGCGATGAGGAGGACTTTGCGCGCCTCGGAGACGCGGCCGAACTCCGGAAGCAGTTTGTCGAGAAGGAGGGCGAGGAGCTCGCGAAGCAGGATGTGCTCGACAAGCAGCGCGTCAAGGAGAAGCGCCTCGAGAAGAAGCGCAAACGCAAGGAGATTGAGCGCGAGGTGAGCACTCGTTGCAATTCTTTTCGGGCTCTACTTGTGGCGACTCTCGCTGACCTTGGGGGGGCACATTTCCGCTGCAGGTCCACGGTCTCGGCGCGAACGGCGACGACAACTTTGAACCGATGGACGAGATTGTCCATCCCGATTTCTCGGGTGTCGAACTCGGGTCCGACTCGGGCGGCGACGACAACGACGACGACCGCGACACTTACGAGCGGCCGGCGCGGGCCCCCGTCGTGGCCAAGAGCCGTCGCGCGCGCTTCGAAGACGAGGGCGACGGCGAACGGGAAGCGAAGAAGCCCAAGGTCGACCTCGAGGCACTTGCGCTGCAGGCTCTCTCGCGGCGATGAAGTTGCCGTCTACTCCTCTCATCCTCTCCTCTCCAGCACATCAATACTCGTTGTCCCCATTTTTTCCTAGTCAAGTCTCCACAAATGTTGTCGTCATTTTAGCTTTTTGAAACCGTCGCAAAGAACAATGTTACGGTTCTCCCCATCTCTCGTCTCAGAGCTTATGGACTGTGTTTCTTGCCGCCACCGCCACCTGGTCCGCCGTCCTTCTTCTCGAGGTGCGCCATCATCTTTTGGTAATCCTGGTTCGCCTTGTCCGCTTCCGTCATGTTTGCCCGCCTCGCTTCGGCTTTCTCTTTCGCCATCAGTTTCCGCTGCAGGAGGGAGGCACCCGTCCCCGTCACAGGAGGTGAGAGTCAGCGATCTGATCTGACGCGGTGCGGTGCGGTGCGGTGACGCGCAGCCGCCATCACTTTTTCTGGCTCGGATCAAACGACTCACCGCCTGGCGTTTCTCCTCCGCCTCGGCCGCCTTGTCCATCTCGAGCAACTCTTTCACGCTCGGTCCCGCTCCACTCAACCCTTCAAGTCGCATCGGCCTGTCCTGCCCCCGCTCTTCATCCTGTTCTGCACCGCCCGCGCCCGCGCCCGCGCCCGCACCCGCACTGGGCCCTGCGCCGCCAGTAGCAGCAGCAGCGTTCGCAGCCGCTTGCCTCGCCGCCAAATCTTCGAGCCCAGTGGGTGCCGTCGAAGTTCCGATGGTGTCCTCCTCGTCGTCGTCATCGAAGTATTTTCGTTTGCCGGTGCCGGTGCCGGTGCCGGTCGAGGTCGAGGTCGCAGGAGCGGCAGCAGCAGCACTACCACCTTGACCTCCTCCAGCGTCCGACTCTTCGTCCGTATCGAGACCTTTGTAATCGCCCACATCGCCAAAGATGTCCATATCGTCGTCGTCGTCTGGCACAGGTGCGGGTGCAGGAACCGACGCTGTCGGTGCCAAAGACGGAAGCTCCTTCGAAGGAGCGGACGCAGTCGCCGAGTCTGGCGCGGTGGACAGGGTCTGATCTGCCGCTGCCGGTGCCGCAGTCGGAGGAGGGACGACCTTGCGCTTCTTGCGCTTCTTCTTCTCGCGACCATCATCACCGACACCGGCGCCACCCACCGTCTTCCATCCCCCGCTCGCAGTTTCCTTGCCCTTGCCCTTCTTGTCCGTGCCGGTCGATCCGATCGGCTTGAACCGCGATTCGGACGCTCCCCCTCCTCCTCCTTCCGAAGCACCCGTCGCCGCTGCTTGACCGGCTCGCATCGCTTTCATCTCGGCGATGAGCTCGTCTCGCGTCTTTTTCCGCTTGGGCAAGGTCTGCTCGCCTCCTCCTGCACCGCGCGCCGTTGACGTGCTCGGTCTGGGAGGAGGCGATGTACCAGACAGTGGTGGCGCGGCGGGGTTTTCGTTGAACGCGGCGTCGAGTTCGTCTTCGACGTCGTCGAGTTCTCGTTCGGCCTTTTGGGCGAGTTCGGCCTTTTTGCGTTCGAGGAGCGCAATGTCGAGTCCTTTGACCAGAATCGAGTGGTGTTCGTCACCTCCCTAAACAGGGATCAGGGTTGGATCAGCCGGCGGAATACGGAGAGAGGAACGAACACCAGCGTCTCTCGTTGGTCTGGTTGGGTGTCTCGCGTACCAGGTACTTCATTTGATCTTCGAGAACATCTTTCGAGACCCCTGCAGTTTCCGAGCGCGTTTTAAAGTCCTGAAAACGACGGGGGGGGGGGTCATGTCATGTCAGGAGCGACAGCAAAACGAGGGGTGGAGCGGGCGCCAGGCGCGCACCTCTAGGAGTTTCTCTGCGTCTGCAAAGTCGCCGTCGCGGCCTGCCCTCCTTTCTGCAGCACGGTCGCGGTACAGTGAACCGTCGGGGTTCCTTCGAGGCTTGGACGTCGACGACGAGTTGACCTTTCTCGGTTTGAGATCGGTCGAGAGGTCTTTGCTGCTGCGGTCCGGTCCGGTCCGGTCCGGGTTGGGTCAGGAGAAGCGCGCTCGTTCAGCACTGAGGAGATGGGGACTCAACGACTGCGGGAGTGCACGTTTTGGAGGAGCGATTCCGAAGCGAGAAGCGGCAGGAGCTCTTGAGGCCGTGGGCGAGCGACCGTTGTCAGAGGGCCGGGCGGGAGTAGCGAGTAGCGAGCGGAACGCGTCCTGATCCATCCTTTGCAGCTCTAGCGCGTTGCCTTGCAAGCACGCGCGCAGATCCGGTTCCGACGTTGACGGTCAGAGGCGACGAGGTCAGTCAGTCTCTCTTGCTCTCTCCGATCCCCCACCCGCACGCGATCCAATCATGGTGAGCCAGCTCAAGAGTGCGAGACAGAGTACAAGCTCAGCATCTGACTCACTTGCGCGGCCTACAGGACAAGATCAAAGAGGTGAGCGAGCGAGCGAGCGACACGCCGTCATCAACCCGCACACACCCGCACACACACACTGCCGCCGTGTATTCGCTGCAAGGAGAGACTGACACTCGAGTACTCCGGCTACAGCGTCTCGCCTCCCTCCGCAACGAAGCCGACCAGAATGCCACCCGCGCCGAAGAGTCAGTCGAGTCGGCACCTCTCTCTCTCTCTCTCTCTACGTGTACGCCATGGCCCCCTCCCACTGACGCGTTTTTTCACCCAAACAGAGCCGAGGCAGCCAACAAGAAGCTCGAGCACGAGTTGATGACCAAAGACCAAGAGATTGTCTCGCTCCAGCACCGCATCGCCAACCTCGAAGCCGACCTCGAAAAGGCAGAGGCGAAACTCGCAGAGGCAAAGGGCGCGACAGAGGACGTCGAAGGCCACCGCACCGAGAACGAAATCCTGAAACGCAAGGTCGACAAACTCGAAGAGGACCTCGACAACCAAGAGAGGCAACTCCGCGAGACCACCGACAAGTGCGTCGTCGTCCGCCTCCCCCCCACCGAGCCCACGAGATTGTCAACATTCTGGCACACTGACGCGCGCGCGACGCTGTAATGGCAACAGGCTGCGACAGGTCGACGTCAAGGCTGAGCACTTTGAGCGCACGATCGCGCGCATCGAGCAGGAGCGGGACGAGTGGGAGAAAAAGGCCGGCGAGGCCGAGGACAAGTTCAAGCAGTCCAAGGCAGAGCTCGACGAGGTAACAGCGTCCTTTTCCTTTGCGCGCGCCCCGTATTTTTTGACTTGGTCTACCGCAAGAGCTGACCGTGTTTCGGCCGGAAATGTTGACAGCTCGCCCGCGCGATGGACGACATCTAAGCCCCGTTCACACACCCGCCACACCGTTTCGAAGCGTTTCCATCTTTTCCATCTCTTTCTCCTCTTTTCTTTTGTTTGCACCTCCGCGTGCTTGCGGTACCCGTGTCACCTGCTCTGCTTTTCACGTCGTTTCTCCGAATCTGTTCCCTTCCCATCCTTTGCATGGCTTTTTCGGTTGCAAATCTCTGCCTGTCGCTCCCCCCCCATTGATCGCATTTTCTCCTCGAGCGAGCATTCGAGTCAGGAGAGAGAGTCATTTTGGAAGACGAAAGCAGCCTCGATTGGGAGGAAGGGCTGTCTCGACGCGCAGTCCTCTTGAACAAGGAAACGGAATCTATACAGCCCTGAGGATCCTCTCTACTACAACACTCGACCACGATGACCCCTCTCTGCGTGCGACTCGGCGTACCACGCCTCATTGCGGGATAGCGGTGGCACCAAAGAGATACGTCTTTGAGAAGCTGGCGGTCCACTGCGAGATGACGTCGGGGATGGCGCCGGAGCGGACGCTGATGGCGTACGTCGAGGCGACTACGGCGAGAGCGATCGACCACCGGAGAGCGTAGGCCAGATCTGCGCGCGCACACACCCTTAATCCGGTCAGCCTGAGATTGGGCGCGGGGGGACCACTTCCGGGCTGATGACGAGGAAGGACATGGTACCGACTGACCTGCGACGCCAAAGTCGATCTTTTCGCCTTCGGACCATTTCGCCCACGTCGACTCGATCTTGTTGTCCTTCAAGAGGTCGAACCGGGCATGCTGAGTCAAGATCTTTCGCGACGGTAGGTGGTACACGACCAGGTTGGGGACGGCGAGGACGTCCCACTTCTCGGCGAGGTAGACGCGCGAAAAGGGGCGGAGGTACAGTTCGCCTTTCGGGTCAGAGTGGTGGACTTCGTCTTCGAGGTCGGGGTCGCCGGCGAGGAGGAACGGTTCGAGCGGTTCTGACGACGACGACGACGAGGAGGGATCTGAAGCAGACGACTCGTCGAGGGGGGGGCCGGGCGTCTCCATATTCGAGCCGTCGTTCCATCTGTTCCCGGGGTCAGATTCCAATGTGACGTGAGCACCTGTTCAAGTTGCCCCTCCTCAGGGGGTAAGGAAAGGGAATCGGCGAAACGCACTCCATGGCGAGCCAGGGTTTCTGCCTCGTGTTTTGCACAAACGCGCGCTCGTTCGAGTCGGCCGAGACGTAGACGACCTTGCACTGGTGGGGATGTCGGCGAGCAAAGTTTGCGACATTGTCGTACGGTTCCATGATGCAGTTCCTCCACGTGGCTCCGAAGAGAAAGAGGACGAGTTTGGTGTCGTTGAACTCTCGTTCGAGGTCGACCTCTCTGCCGTAGCCGTTGCGGAGGCGGAGTCGGCGGAGGAGGGGGTCCGGGTGCGAGTAGTACTCCTTGTCGGGTCGGTAGGGCATGGCGGTTCCTTGCTTGAGGGAGGAGCGTCTCCGTTTGTTGGCGGGTCTGACTGGAACTGGCTCTGCTGCGGAGGCGGAGGAGGAGGGAGCGACGGCAGCGCCAAGTGGTGCGGCGGTGGACGAGGTGGCAGTCGAGAGGGTCGGCACGTCGTCGAACGAGACCGTCTTGCCACCAGAGGGGGACGCGTCTGTCATCGTCTCGAAGCTCCGTCCAGCAGTCAGCTTGATCACGGCGTGTCGGCGTTGCTGACTGATGACGGACACGGAGTCGCGGCCGCCGCGTCGCCGCTTGATCTCGGCCTCGGCTACACCGGCAGTCGATACATGGGCGAGCATTCAGAAAGAGTGCTACAGCTACCGATGACCTAGTCTTTCAGAGCTGCCGCAGTCAGTCAACATCCCGGTGGTGCCTGCTCGCCTCCTCTCTTCATCATTCAATTCAGGGACCGTTGAACGACACGGCTAGAGTCCCGCGCGCCGGGAATGCACATCACGCGCGTGGTCGCGACTGGGCTGGGTGGCCGTCGATCGACCAGCCACTTGGCTGCAACCGACGTCAAGTGCTTCGGAGCGAGCGCGCGAGTGCTATCTGCACGCGTCGCCTTTGCTTTTGCTCTGCTCGCAAGCTGCTCGCGGCGGCGCTCGAGACTCCGCTGCGATGCGTTCGACTCCGCCCTCGTCGCCTCGCCGGGACCCTTTCAGACCAGCACCACAAGAAGAGCATACCCACCCCACCTTGGACGTCGACGCCCGGTTCTTCTCGCCCGACTCTAAATCCGCCGATACAGACGGAACAGGCGCGACCGGCTCGACCGAACCTCCCGGAGCCGCGACTCGGTCCCTCCTCGAATCCGTTCAAGCGAGGGAGGATGCTGCCGCAGCCGGGCGCTACCTCAACGCGCTTTCCGATGATCATGACGACGCGTCACGAGCAGATCTGCTCGCTGGTTCGCGACGAGACAGCAACGAGTCGTGGCATTGTGTCGAGCAGACTGCTTCCGGCGGCGAGCAAGTGGAAACGACGCCGGCAGGACACCTACCGACTCCCGAACCGGAAGAGCGCTTCCTTCGCTCGTCCTTCCAAGCCCCAGTCGTGGGCTCGGACCGGGGCCTACATGCGTCCGACTCGGCGAGCAACCCTCGCGACGGCCAGATCAGCAAGGTCGAGTTCGACAGTGACGACGACCGACAGATCCTGGCGACGCCGACGTCGCTGCTCGAGCGAGATGGCCTCACTGACAGTCAGGAGGATGTCTTGCTCGCGCAAAGTGTGACGCGCAGTCAAAGCGACTTTTCGCACTGGCTTCACGAGACGTTGCGCCTCGCGCAGGGCGACGGGACCTCGACCGTAAGCCGTCATTGTATTTCTCTCTGCCGAACGGCACCAGGGCGCCTTGCCTACGTCGGCATCGAATGCTGAGCACCTCCCTTTCTACTGTCACGCAGATCGAGAGTGACGATGCGCTTTCGTCGATACTCGAGGTGACGCGGCATGTCCGTCTCGGCGAAGCAGCATACGGACTCGGCCCAGAGTCTCGTCTCTCAGAGTGCGCGTCCATGCTCGAGTTTGACGCCGACGCGATGCCGGACGAAGACATCACGATCAGCACAATCCCCTCCGTACCCGTACATTCGTCTGGACTTGAAAGCGACAAGTCCGACTCGCATCCGACCTCCGCCGACACGCCCGACAGAGCCGAGGAATTTGAGCAGGCCGATAGCATACAAAACAGGTTCGCTGTCATCCCTATTGCATGCCGCCAACTGGGAGCTGACTCTTGACTTGCATGTGCAGGCAGAGCAAGACGACGGTCCCGAAGCATCGCGTGTGGCCCTGGCAAATGCTCAGTCTTGTCCTCTCCCTCTCCCTCGCCTATCAGCGCTGGGAGCGCCTCAAGGCGCGAGCGGCGGCTCTACCGATCTCGTCCCCGACCCGCTCCATTGCGTACGCGCCGCTCAACCAATCCGTCGAAATCAGCACTTTCCCGACGCCCTACGCAATCGGGCCGAGGGTTCATCCGACGTGGTACACTTTCGTGTTCATACTCCTAGCGGCTTCGGGAGCCGCCATTCCGTCAGTACTCCGTCGACGCTCCAGTCATCCAACCGCGTCGCCACCTCTTCGTGAGAGGTCTCCGTCGACGGGGACGGTCGCTTTCGAACTAGCAGAAGCACGAAGCCAGCTTCAAGTCGGGATCAAGTTCTACAGCCGAGGTCGCTCGCAGGATGCGATACGGACGTTTTCGGCGGTACTGGAGCTCGCTTGCCCACCATCTGACAAAGCGGTCGCCAGCGAATGGCTTGGACGCGCCCATTACCGCCTCGGTCGCCTCGGGGACAGGAACGAGGCGGAGCATTTCGCCCGCTCGGTCAGAGCGTTCGAGCGCTCCATCCGTCTTGACCCCGGAAGGGCGACTCCGCGCGCGAGCCTCGGTCGCACGCTGTTCCGGCTCGGTGACTATGCAGAGGCTGCGAAAGTTCTGCGAGCCGCCCTCAAGCGAGACGACCAACTCGCGTTTGCGCACGAATGGCTCGCAAAGGCTTTATCCCGCCTCGAGCCTCTCGCGAGTGAACTCGTCGAACGGCACCTCGAGCGCGCGGTAGAGATTGAACCGACTCTCTATACGGCGCACGCCTTCTTGGGCGAGTATCTACATCTCCGCGGCGGGGAACCTGGTCGGACCGAAGCGGCCAAGGCGTGCCTCCTGCGCGCGATCGCGCTCCGGTCAGACTATCCGGCCGCGCACATCCGCCTCGCCTTTATCGCCAACGAACAGCTCGACTCGACAACCGCCGCTCAGCACTATGCTGCAGCCATCTCGACTCGCCACACGGGGCTGCGGGATCCGGCCGTGATGCCCGCCAGTGAGGCAACTCTCGACGGAACCTCGCCGTACCTCGCGTGCTATTTCGCCATGCCCACGGGTTCGCCTCGCCGACTCGACATTCTGCGTCGAGCCAGATCGGAACACCCGTGCGACGAGGTTCTGAGTCTTCTCCTCGCGATCGAGTCGACCCCACCGACGAGGAGGACGCACGCCTCGTCTCTCACCGCCGCCGTCGATGACGGCCTCCTCGAACGGGAGGCATTCCTCTCGCGTCGCGTTACACGGTACTCCCCGTCAGAGGACATCATCGCCCACGGACTGTATGCGCTGGTGCTCCTCACGCTCGGCAAGGATACCGCCGAGTCGGCGTACCAACGCTTCTGGACCGCGGTCGTCCAGCGTCGTCGCAGTCTGACAACGCGCGACAAGGTCTCGGAGGCTACGACCACCGGCGACGAGGTCGATCGCACCGTTGCGTACCTGGCCATGGCGTTCTTTGAACGGCGGGCGATGCCGGTCCCGACGCCGCGGGTTCAAGCGCCACTTACGCCTGAACCGAAATCTCCGTCCTTGCCGCCGCTGTCAAGGAAGTGCCTCGCTCGCTCCGGAACCCCGATCAAGACCCCCGCGCGAGCCAGCCAAGATGACCAAACTCCGTCGCTCTCTCCAGCCACGCCAATGACGACGCTGCGCCGCAGTACGCGGAGAGCGAAGGCGGCTCTAAACTGAGCCTTATGGACTGCCTTACGAAGTTAAGCACTGTACCACTCCTTTCTTCCACTATGCGACATTCCTCCGTGACCTATGTATTGTGAATTCGTTTTTCACGCGCAACCTGAAGGGCGAGCGCGATTTCATGGAGTACCGCTCTTGTTATCGGTGTCGGATCCTTGCAATTGTCGCTTGCGAACGACAGAAGGAACGGAAGGGCTCTGACGTTCGACAGAAGTGAGCGAATTGTGAGGCTTCGCGAATCGGAGAGCAGCCGGTCATGAGAAGGAGAGGTCTCGTTCTTGTCCTACGCAAGTCGACGCCATGGCAGCTGATGACACGCAGCGCACACACGGGATCAATGCAATGGGCACAAGGTACGCCTGCACCTCTCCAAACCCGCACAGACCGCTTCCAGTCTTCGAAGCCCCCGCTGACGGCTGTCGTTCAACATCGCCGTCGCCGCGCTCCACCATTACTCTGTACGGCTTGCGCGTCATCCAGGACTCCTGTCAGACCATCATCAAGCGATCGAGCACCCCTCGCATCCGCTACCAACTCGCTGAACTGGTCGACTGGGTCAGCTTCCGCCGGCACCACCCCGCTCAAGGGTTTCAGGACCCGGGCGAGACCGCTCCAAAACGACTTCTGCGAGAGACTGGCTGGAATGTCAATCGGCAGCACGACTGCACCGAGCTTTGCCATTCTTCAGGATGAAGAGACTGCCGCCTCGACACCTTCGTCGCTTCGTTCCGAATCGCCTCGATCACGCGACAAGGCGTCCGACACCGCCGAAAGTACGACAACCAGCGTGGAGAGCGCAACCATTCCGGCGAATGGTCCGCTGCCTGATTCACCGAAGACCAGGTGAGGCAGACAAAAACGCGTTCAACCCGCAAAATAAGTCGTCCGCTGACGGCTCTGCGACTCGCAGCGAGCAAGTCGTGCTTGCGATCTCGGGCCGAGTGACAGATCTCTTGATGGCAATACAAGAGATCTCGACAGTCATATTCGAAATCCAGGTACGTTGCCGCCTGACTCCTGCCGGCGGCGCAACTGACCGGAATGCGTCCACCAGGAACTGCGCCACACGACGACTTCGAGCGAAGGTCACGACGCTGAAGTCGGGAATTCAGCGCCCGGCAAGGCCGTCGACGAGATGCTTGCTCGGCTAGAAACGAAACTGCAGGATGTGAATGCAGATTTCACCACGGTGGAAACGCAAGTACGAGGCGTCCTCGATGCGCTCGTCGACGACCCTCGCGGCGAGATGGAGTTCCTGCGCCAGAAGTGGACGGATGCCGTCAGCGATTGGGATGGCGTGCAGACAGATGCAGAGGTGCGGACACTTGCTCTCGAAGGTTGCGTACTTTCCGGACGCTCACCAAGCGACCTGCCAACAGCAACTTGCCGAGGAACTCAAAGAGGACAAGTGGCTCGTCGTCTTTCGCACCGTCTCGACACAGGCCGACGACATGCAGCAAAGTTTGGAGAAAGCGCTCAGTCAATGCGAACTCTTCGTGGAGGACGCCAAGCCTCACCTCGACAACCGAAACAACGAAACTTCACTTTCGGACGCGAAACGGCAACACCTCCTCGCGACGTGCAGGAGTCTTGCGAAGAGTCTCGAGGCCAAGGTCAAATACTACTCGCCGGCGTGCGTTCGCGTGCTGAACATCCTCGGCAAGGGCATCGCCGACCGGAGCACCACAAATGGCGAGGTCATGCGACGATACGGCGAGATGAAGACTCGGTGGAAGTCGGTGCAGGAGCGGATCGACCTGGTTGCTCAAGACCTCGACGCGGTCGAACAAGCCCTCGACGCTCAAGACTTAACTCAGCGAAGTCGACAAAGCGCAGCGAGTCTCGCTGCTACACTCACGCCCCCGCGAGCGACAACATCTTGGAACGGGCGTTTGACGACGGGGAAGCAACCAGGCCTTGGACTGGTGTCGCCGCCCTCTCGCCCTCTTAGCCCGCAAACGCCGAATCGAGGCGGACCGATGCAGCAGTCGACCGCGTCGCCCACGCTCGCGACCCTCGACAGTCTAGCCATTCCCGATCAAGATCAAGAAAGCCTGAAAGGCCCGAAACCGACTCCTCCACGTCCTCCGAAGAGCACGAAGCGCCTTGCTAGCGATTCCTTCGCGCAGCCGCCGCACGACTCGCACACCCCGCTCCTGGCGGTCACCCCTCGTCCCGCCTCCCACCGACGCAGTATTTCTGCGCTATCGGCGAGCGTCGGGCAGACTCCGTGTAGCCTCGGCCCATCTCGCGAATCGCGAAGGCAGAGTCTACGGCCCATTTCGCCGATGCCTCCAGCGGCTTCCCTGGGAGACCGTCCCCGGTGGAACGCCTCTCTCAAACCACCAACGGCAAATTCCTCGACACCGTCTGTCACTCCAGCCCGCAACAGGTCCGGGCGGACCTCAGCGATCGGCACTGGTAGAGCACCGTCCCGGATGTCGCTCGGCTCGAGCATAGGGCCATCGGTCCGCGCTGCATCCCCTGCCTTCTCGGATGCGTCTTCGGTCGTCACAAGGGAACGACCAGGAACTCCGAGCCGCATACCACGCCCTTCAAGCGGTGGACGACGGCGGAGCAGCGTCTTCGGCACCGAGCACCCGCTCGACTTTGACCGGCCGGTCTCGCCCCCTGGTACGATGCAGCGGCCGCATTCCTCTGCTCGGTACTCGCTTAGTCGGTCGGTGGGTCCGGGTTCGATGGCGTCGCCGTCAAGAACTCGAACCACCTCGGCCCGGACACCCTCTCGACCGATCAGCCCCGCCTTGTCGGCCGCCTCGTCTGGTTATCGTCGGGGTACAACTCCCGAGCCTAGCTTGATGGCTCAGACGCAACGCATTGCCGGTCCTCGCTCATCTTCCGTCGCCTCACGACCACCACCGGTACCGAGGATGCCATCTTCCTACCGGCAAAGTACCACGAATGAGGCCGGCTTGTTGTCACCTTCCCGTTTACGAACGCCCCGCCCTCCTTCGGCTGCGGGCTTGTACGGTCTCGACCGCTCAATGACGCCTCTACCGGGCCATCCTGCTCCGCAAGAGTACCGTCCGAACCCGCACGATCCTCTCGACTGCGCCGTCGCAGACATCGCAAACTCCATGCCGGTTCTCCTCGACGTCGTCCGCGTGGAGCTTCCGCTCAGTCGAGCGCAAGCCGCCCAACTCGAGCTCTTTCAGGCGCGGTACTCGTTCGGACACCCGAGCCGCCACCTCTCCGATTCGCGAAAAGCGGTGATGTGCAAACTCGTCGACCGCGTCGGCGCACGAGCGAAGAAGGGCGAGAAGAAAGTGCTCGCCCGAGTTGGCGGCGGATGGCAAGAGCTCGAGGTGTACATGCTGTCCCTCATCGCGAACAATTGCTAGCGTGTATATATTTCTTTTAAGCTCATGTTGTCATGTCACGTACAGCCAACGTAATGTGAATTGTCTCGCATCCTACTGCTTCATTCGAAAAGCCCGGCGCTGTATTCTACCGAGTATCCCTTACTCGCCTGCGTCTTAGGCTCCTCTGACGCACCGCACCATTCGTCGATCCACCGGAACACCTCTTCAGACCACTTGATCGAGTTGAGAGGGTTAAGCACGAACTGTTGCGAAAGACTCGGGGTCAGCCGTCCGGTCAGAGCAAGTCGCACCCTGCGCGATCGCTTGAGCTTACGTGGTTCTCGGACGGGAAGATCAGGAGACGACTCGGAATATTCAGACGCTGCAAGGTGTTGAAGACGCCGAGCGACTCGCCTTCGACGAGTCGGTAATCCTTGCTGCCATCTGGAGGAAGAACCAAAACATCAGCTACCGAACTCCAACGCCGACAAGCCGAAGGAAAGCTCACGGATGACAAGCTCCGGAGTCTTCCAGTTCTTGATGTGGTTCTGCGGATTCCACTTGGCGTAGTTTTCCGGGGCCTCCCACGGCGTACCGCCAAACTCGCGCTCGGGGAAGTAGAGCTCTTCGGTCGCCGCCCACGTTTGCGACAGGGAGAAGACGCCGTCGTGGCAGACGAGGCACTTGAAGCCCATCTGGTCGTTGTGCCCTTGGATCCAATTCTGCATGAAGCCACCGTATGATGCTCCGAGCGAAGCCTGCGGAAGAGAATGGGAGATCAGTTGCTCGCCGGGCCGGAAAGTGACAATTGAAGGGACGGAAGGCGTACCATGCGGTCCGCATCGATCTCCGGGTAGGCGCGCTTGACGAACTCGAGACCGGCGACAAGATCCTGAAGACGGACAGTCACGGTCAGACCCCGAGGTCACACGAATGCGTCGAGCAAGAAACGTACCCGGAACGGAGCGCCGCCCCAATCGTTCTTGATCTTGTCGCAAAAGGCCTGACCAAATCCGGTACTGCCGCTCCGGTTGATGGCGACGACAATATAGCCGTGACCTGCCCAAGAGTTGGGATTCCCTGGACGCAAGGCTTGAGCATCAGTAAAAGCGCTACCGATTAGAACCGTGCTGGAGACTCACAACGGGTGGACCAGCCATCATTCCACGCGCTCTGGGGGCCACCATGGCACAGGAACGCGAGCGGCCATTTCTTCCCCTTCCCGCCACCACCAGCAGCCCGCAGCTGCTGCGCCTCGGGCGGGAAGAGGATCCAGCCGTGGATCTGCTCGCCATCATCACCGGCAAACCAAAACTCTTCGCCTTCGCACAGAGTCTTGGATTCGCGCAAGCTCTTGGTGAGCGTGGCGAGCGGGCGGAGAGCCGGCGACGACTTCTTCTCGGCGCTCGCATGCTCGAGGACCGACACTTGGTTCGGCGTTGTCAGGCTGCTCCAAGTGACGAGGAGCTTGTCGTCGGCCAACGCTTCGACGTGCGCGACGCTGTGCTCGGCTGTGAGCGGCTTCGGTTCCTTCGTCGCCAAAGTCAGACCCTCTGAATCCGGCTGCGGTACATCCAGCTCGAACACTTTGACGTGACCTTGGTCTTCGGCTTGCAAGAAGACTTTCTTGCCGTTCGGAGCCCAAACGATCGCGCTCGGGCTGCGGTCCCACGAGGGGGTCGCATCCCAGCGCTGACCGCTCTCGATCTCGTAGATCATGACTCGAAGACGATCAGCCTCGTAGCCATCCTCGCGCATCTCGAGCCATGCAGCCCGAGAGCCATCCGGCGACAAGACCGGGGAAGCACACGCTCCCTGCGTCCCGACCGTGATCGAGCGCGGTTCGGCTTCGGCGGCGGTGCGAGGCGAGAGCGGGACGAGGTAGACTTCGGTGCGCGTGTGCCATGCCGGGTTGACGTGCGGGTCCTTGGAATGGAAGAGGAGGTGCGTGGACGAGACTGAGAAATCAGAGGCGCCGCCGAAAGGTCCAACGGGGCATTCCTGAGGTCGGTCATGGCCGGGGGAAAGAGAGCGTCAGGTGAGGTACCGCTGCGCAGGACGATACGCCACCACTCACGAGCTTAGTACCCTTCAAAGGTGCAAGAATCTTTGGCCGCGAGCCGCTGATAGCCGAAGCCTCGGGAGTCAAATCGGTCTCGAACGTCCAGTGACCCTCATGTGGGTGAATCAGTTCGAAGTCCTCTGCCGCGGACTCCTGCTCAGAGCGCGCAGCCGCGGCGCCTTTGGCGAGACGGACGACCTGGAGCTGCTTCCGCTGCCCTGCGGTTGGCTTCCAGTCGTCCCAGTGACGGACAAAGAGCTCGTCGTAAACCTTGATGTCGGAGCCGTTGGCCTTTTCTTCCTGTTCCTTGTCATGCGCTTTGACGGCCCAGATGTCTCCGTCCGGATAGACGGTCGCGGAAAAGACGAGGATGGCTTCTTCCGACGACGATTTGGCCGACGGGGCGACAACCTTGATCGTCAAGTCGGAGATTCTGGCAAGCGGGCGGTCAGGGCAGAATTCACGAGGAGCTGGGTTTTTTTCTTCTATGAAAAGTACTCACTGTACGGGGAGCTTGCCGATGCAGTATTCGTCTCCAGTCGAGATGTCCTTTGCCCATACTTCGGTGCCTTCGTCGCCGTCCTTCTCGCTCCGAGCGGCCTGCAGCTTCTTGAACTTTTCATCGCTCAATCCGGCCGGGTGGTCGATCCGGTGACCGTCTGCGTTCTTCTCGACAGACTCTCCCTGTGGGACGGGAGCCCGGAGGAACGCGACGGTGTGGTCGTCGAGCCAAGCGACTTCGGTGAAAGCGAGAGACGACAAAAACTGCTTCGGTTCGGCGGTGCGGGAGAAATCCTCAGGGTCGCTCGTCGCCGCGGAAGGATAAACCGCGGCTGCGGCGGTATCCTTGCCGATGTCGATGAGGTAGATGGACTTTTCGGTACGCTTCGTGTCAAAGTCGAACACGGTCGACGGCCACACGGCGTGGGTGCCGGCGGGGTTGGCGATCGCAGCCGACGGACGCGGGAGACCGAGGATGTCCTTTGGCGTAATGTTTGGACCTTCAGACAGCTTGAGGGACGGCATCGTTGCTGCTTGTTCGGAGGCAGTCGATGGTCGGGCGGCAAGTGGGGCAGCTGACGATGAGGGCGAATGACGAGGCGTACAGCGCTTGATCGAGGGGCTGAGTGGACTCGGTGGACTGTTCCGACGATGCGGGTCGAGTCCTTGCAAGGCAGTTATCCTACGCTGCGTTCGGAGCGTGAGGAACGAGCGGAGAACGAGGGGCACGCGGTGCCACAGCCGCGCCCGCATGGCGTCGTCGTCGCATTTCTTCTTCCTGCAGGCCAATTTTGGACAGCAGCAGAACAGTAACTCGTCATATTGCTCGATCTCGACTGCCCAAGTCCGACTACAGACAGTACATATGTAGGTGGTTCTGGCCGGGTTCTTCATGCAAAGTTCGTATCGCACACAATCATCTGCAGGGCGCAGACTGAATGTGGCCGTTTGTTCCGTCCCTGAGATGTGCCCGATCTCTGTGGCGGACTGCCTGAAGAAGCAGCGCCATGCTGTAATGGTGAGGCGACGAGGCGAGAGGAGCCGAGCTTTGAACCTGTCGACGCCACTCCCTTTCGCTGGGCCGGATCGTATGAACGGCGGAAGCGCCCGACACGGGGAGATCAGGATCTACAGCAGCAGACTCGCTCGGACGTCTTCGCCTTCACCTGGATTCGCGATGCACTCGGTGAGAAGCGCCCTCATCCACATGAGACATGAGCACCGTCAAGCGCTGCTGCGGTGGTGGCGCCCGCGTTGGAGGATATGACAACGTCACCCGTCCTTACCAAGCATCCTCCTTGGACGTGCGAGCGGGTGCATCGTTGTGGAGTGCAGTGCGCCAGGACGTCGTGAGCGCACGCATGAGGACGAGGTCCATTCAGGGGCCTGCGTGAGGTGCCGCTTCGCATCTCGTCCGAGCAGCACGCCCCTTGAAAGCGAGCTACGGAAGGTGCGGATCGTAGTGGCTCTGGGCCACCGAACAAGCGATCAGGGCCGCGTGAGGCCGTGACGAAGCATCGAGGGTACTTGTCGCGATTTCTGGGAGGACGGAGAGCGTGAGCATCGGCATTCGGGGCGCCCAGCATGCATCCCTGTCACGCTATAGTAGAGTCTCGGCGCAAAAGCAACATCCCATCGACGATAAGCTCGTAGAGAGTCGGCGATACGGCAGCAGTGGTTGGGTGTTTGATGAAGGAGCGGCGGGCATGTCGGTACAAGTACCGACGCGTCTCGCGAGATGGCGCGCGCGGGTCTCGCAGAGCTTCGAGGCGGTCAAGCGTTCTGCGGCGCTGTAGCGCGTGTCTTGGGCGTGCGGAACGAGAACAAGAGACGCGTCGGTCTCAGAGTTGACATCTCTTTCGCGGTCTCAGCCCAAGTTCAGCCTCTACAGCAGCGGTGACTGGATGCTGTGCTAGTCTACAACCAAGGAAAGTCTCACTCGGACACGCCGTGCTATACCAGGCGTATCCGGTCTCCTCGACGACTCGGCGTCCCTCTACGCCTCGCTGCCTCAACCTCGATCTCGACAAGCTCCGGCACCGACAACGGCGGGCGAGGGTAGGGTCGTCGAGCAGGTAGCGAGGCAAGGGAAGACTGAGAATGTACAGCAATCACGTGCCGAACAAGCGCAATCCTGGACCTCAACCGACGATCAACTCGGGCGGATCTCATTACTCGTCTCTGTCGTCCTCGACGACTCGACGCGGAAACGCCATCGCGGTCCCGACACCGTACGGGAGCGGCCCAGAAAAGCGGCATCTCCCCAGGCCGTCGACGGTCGGTGCAACCAACTTTCACGGGTCGGCGCCGCCTTCGTCGTCTCATTGGGACCGTGGACTGCAGCACCAGCGCAACAGCCAGTTTCACGCCGGAAACGGCTTCTCCTACCAAGATGCGGGCGTATTCGCACTCAACGATGACCACAACATCGACCCGAACCACATGTATCGTCCACCGGCAAGCGCCGCCGAAGACGGCTTCAGAAGTTCCTATCTGGTCAACCATGTCAAGGACGTGAGGAGCAGAGTCCGCGGAGTGCATGAGGCCGACAGACATGGAGCTCCAGCGCAGCCGATCGAGTCGCCCTCCAAAGCGAGACGGAAGGAGGAAACGGAACGCAAGGACAGACTGGAACGCCAAAGTCGAGCTGAAGCCGAGCAAGAAGCCGCAAAGAAAAGGAGGCAGGATCAGGATATCACCGAGCAGATAAGGAAGGCACGCCGTGAACCTGATGCTTCTTCGAGCGCAAACATCCCGAAACCGGGGGCCTCTGTCGCCAACCTGGCAAAACTCCCGTCATCGAAACGCACCTCTTCTACTTCCGCTGGCGCGCCAAAACCGGCCGCACCGAACAACCTTTCCGTGATCGACGAGTTCTCAAAGAAAAAGAAGGAGAAGGAGAAACAATCGGTGCAAATCGACGTATCGGACGCGTCGGAAGGCGAAGACAATCGCAAATCAAGGTACGCTTTCCCCGCCGGCGTAAGAAAAGCCAAGGACCCCAGATCGACTGACACGTACTCCACACAGCCGACGACGAGACGACGCTCGATCGGAATCGAAAGGCAAGAGTCGGCAGCGCGAGGCGAAACCGAGCCGACTCGGCACCACGCGGCGCGACGGCTTCGACGACGACGACAGCGACAGAGACTCCGGACCGAGCGTTGCAGCTCACCGTCCGCTACCGAAAAAGAAGCGAGCGAAGCGGCCCCCGGCATCGAGCGAGTCCCCCGTTCGGGAGCCATCTCCCGAGAAAGCGAAGCCGCTCCTCGACCTCTTCAAGGAGAAGGAGGACGGCAACGTCACCCTCTCAGACTCGAGCGACGACGAAGACTCGCTCGCACGCCTGCGTGAAAGTCGCGCGCGGGCCGACAGCCGCTTCGACTCGCCCTATCCGGATTTCGACCCGACCCGTACGTGGCCCAGGCTGTTTCGAAACTTGCTTTCGTCCCAAGGCCGCACGTCTGACGCTTCTAGTTCTCACCCCTGCCGTACAGAGGCGCCCGTCAACCCCGATACGCTGTGCCCGTTCTGCGATCAACCCCTTCCCGACAACCCGAGCGAGGACCTGCTCCGCAAAAAGGATGCGCTCCTGAGCGACCCGTCCGCGAGGCACAAGCGGACCATGCAGAACTCCAAGGCTGTTCGCCTGCGAGACGGACACGTTGTCCGAACCGCCGAGTTTTGCAAGCAGCACAGAGACGAGCGCATCTTTATCCCTCAAGGTCGTGCTCAAGGCTGGCCTGCCGAGATCGACTGGGCTGCTCTCCCCGCGTCAGTCTTCCACAGCCGGAACAGTATTGGCCGGCATCTACTGACCTGACTATCGATGCAGGCGCATCGAGAGGTTACTCGCTGCTCATCTCACCAGCATCGTGCTCGGCAAGGTCGATACTCCGTTCCTCGAACGGGCTCACAGCGACTTTGCGCGTGTGGGCGGGAAGCGTGGCAATGCCGTTAACGATCTTGCGACTTTTGGAGTCGAGGAACCGGGCTAGTTAGTCATGCGCTGGGTCACTTTCGGTGAATACACGCGCTGACCGCCCACTTTCCTGCATGCAGTTACGGCCCAAAGGGACGCAAAGTCATCTGCGATGCCGTCACACACTTGTTGACCGTAACGTTCCCCCTCCTTACCCCGCATCGCGTCGAACCGCTCGACGTCGATTTCTACGTTCGCCGTGTCCTGCTCCCCGAGTGCGCGATCGAGCTCATCCGAGACGATCTCGGCGGGTCCGCCACGGTCTCGCGCGACCGAGCGGAACAAACCGTTCAAAACAGTCGCGGTTACGGCAAGGCCATGTTCCCTGATGTCGGCGACGGCGAAGAGCGCGGTATGACCCAGGCTCCCGTGAACGTCGACGTTGACGATTCGACCTCCAGCTCGGATATCGAGGTAGAGAAGGTCGAATCGGTCCCGGATCGCACCGACGCAAGGGCAAAGAGGCAGTCGCGGCGTCACCCGTGGTCGCAGTCACCGTCTCCACAGAAGCCCAACAGCTCGCAGCAGTCGAGGAAGCGGAAAACTGTGCACGTCTCGTCCGAGGATGACGACGCCGAAGGCTCCGTCAGCGATTCCTCCGACGTGATGGCAACATCCTCAAAGACCAAAGTGCCCTCCGCTGCCGTTTCTACCAAACAAGGAGGTTTCCGGATGCCGAAGAGCTTTGGCGGCGGCGGCAAGCCTTCAAGCTCTGGCTCTTCGACGACCGCCGCGACCTCTTCCAGGACATCGAAGGCTTCACACTCGACGGGGATTACGGTTCCGGAGGCGGACGTGTCTGAAGACGAGTACCTGCGACCGCCGCCGTCTGCACAGCAGCCGTCCGCCAAGTCGGCCAAGTCGTCTCTCTTTTCGGTCACGAGCCCGGCAAGGATGGGCGACCTCCTCGACGGCATGCACTCTGCGAATACGGCCGAACTCTCGGACAGCGAGACGTCGGACGAGAGCGACGTCTCGCTCGACGAAGTGGTCGAGACCGGGTTGGCGAAACGTCCACGGAAGGAGGGTCGCGCTCGCGGGCGGAAGCAACCTAGCCCGCTCAAGAGGCAGGACAAGAAGAAGAATCAGGCACCTCTGAGCCCGAAGAAGACCGACAAGCGCAGCAGATCAAAGTCGCCGCAAAAGAAGAAGAGGAAAAAGTGACGCTCGATCCGGAGGCAGCTCGGACTGAGGCTCTAAGCTACATAGCAATCCCCCACGCAACGTTCATGCTCTCATTCATACACTTCATTTCACTGTTCCTGCCGTGTGACTGTTGTACGCCATTCGCATTCCGCATTTCGCCTTGTACCGTCTGTACCAACCCGGTCCGAGGGACCGCAATGCATTCATTCTCGCAGAACCTCTCGCACTTTCCATACTCGCCTGATGCATATGGCTCCGGGTGAATCTCCGGACTGTCACGATGGGATGGGTGACTGATAGCACAAACAGCTCCTCGCTCATCGAGATAGGGCTACACAACGACTACATGCTATGCAACATTCGCGACAATCTCATTCCATGCCCTCCTCTTGCATCATCGAGATCACTGTGCACCGGAGAACAAGCCCTTGTCAGTATGCCAGTGCAGCGATCCATACAGAGAGGCAGGGTCCATGGGCTCACTCTCGTGTGCTTCACTCAGGAGCGCGTTCAGGATGGCCTGACCCTCGGGGACCGATCCGTCGCGACCTTCGAACTTGCCGTCCTTGCGAAGCGAGTCGATCTGGTACAGCGCGAGCTGGAAAGGGTACAGATCGCGCGCCGTAAAGGGACCGCCTTGCTTTGCCACCTCGACTGCGAAAGGAGAATTCGAACCCGCGCGTCAGTTTCCTGTCCGAGAGCGGTGCCGAGGTCGTCGAGTTCTCGACTCACTGAGACACCGCTTGATCGTGTTGAGTTTCTACGTAAACGGCACACATCAGGTTTTGCTCCAGGAAGGGGGGTCGTGGGGTCGTACCGAAAAGGAGCGAGAGACTCACGTTCGCAATGGGCATCAACTCTTCCGAAACCGGTTCGCTCGACGCCATGAGACGGTAACACAGTCCGTAACACCTCCGCAGCAGGTAAAGCAGGACCTGTCGGGAAGATCTATCGGTCAGTACACCACAGACTTCGAGCGATCGCGGGCGATTTTGCGAATACATACCATCTGTCCCTCCGGAACGTTCCCGTCGGCATCGCGGAACTGTCGAGGCCAGACCGAGCTTGTCAGTAAAGGCGCAAAATTTCGTCGATGCTCCAAAGGAACGTCTCGGCAATCACCTTGCCATCTTTCCGCAGGGCATCCACACGCGAGAGCTCATTTTGGTAGTTGTACAAGTCCTGCGATCAGAAAAAAAATCCGGCCTCGTCAGCAAATGTCGTTCGGTCAGCGTCACAGGCAGACGCAGCTCAGTACGGCAGCATGGGGGCAGACGGGGGACTGACCGTCTCGCGCAATGTCCACCTGTGCGTGAGCACCAACCTCTCGAGCTGTGCGCGGATCTCGCTCAGCCGCTCATAGATGGCTTTGAGCGGACCCTTCGCGACAACGTCCTCGCCTTCGCGAACCTTGATGTCCTCGCAGATGTCAAAGTTGTCCTGCAGCAATCCGGCGAGGAGAGCTTGACCCTTTTCGGGCACGACCGGACCAGCTGGTGTTGGTGGCGCAGCCGTCGAACCACCCTCCCCGGGTTCCTGTGCAGATAATGCGGCTGCAGTAGGTGGCGGCGCGGCTGCTTTGGATCCGACGGCACCGCCCTGACGCTTCTCGACGACGAATTTCCCGTCGACGCGTTTCTCGTCGATCGCGCGCAGCTCGGCCAAGATTGGTTGCACGTCAGCAGCCGACGGGCGTGGCCTCGCCGCGATCGAAGCGAGCAACCTCCGGAGGGTGATCAGGCGCTGGTGCATCGGGTACAGTTCGATCGCGAGTTGGGACAGCGACGAGGCGAGTTTCTTGACGAGGCGGTCGCAGGCGTCCCATTTCGCAAGCAAGAGGGACGTCATGGCGAGGTCGCGGTCGCGCTCGACAGCGTCGGTCATGGACGAGGCGCGGGCGCGCTCGTCTTCGATGATTTGTTTGAGTTCGGCGAGGCGAGACTGATACGGCTTCAAGTCGGCTTCGGTATAGATGCCGCTCTCGTTCACTATGCCCACGAAGAGAGATTCTCTGGTCAGTTCTCTGTCGTCGGGGGGAAGGAGGTTGCGGAAGAGAGAGTGGATGGAGCTCACGGTGGGTCAACAAGCGCTTCATGGTCCCAAGCTGGCAAAAGGTTGCGGGCGCCTCCCTCGACTTTCCGATCCGGAGGAAGAAGAGCGACAAGAGCTGAAAGACGTCGTTCAAGATGGTGTCGACGCGGTTCTCTTCGTGTTCGACTGCGGGTTCGCGCGAGACGGCGCCGGCGTCCGTGTCGTCGTCGCCATCTGCGGTGGTCCCACTGCTGCCATCTGTGCCGGCGTTGGATGACTTCGGGGTCGCTCTGACTTCGTTCAGGCGAGTGACTGTGGGAAGGAGGGTCGGGGTGCCGAGAGGTGAGTGGTGAGCGCGAGGAGCGCGCGGCGAGGGAGACGCGGGGGGACTGACCCTGAGTCATGAGCGAGGCATAGATGTCGAGGACATCGTTTGCGCGGATGTACTCTGTGCGGTCCTTTTTGAGAGCAGTGAGTCGGTTCCGGATGCTGATGCCGCCCCAAGACGCAGAGTCAGCTCGTGAGGGGAGCGGGTGCACGAGGGCAAGAGTGCAAACTCACTGCACGAGAGATTCGAGTACTGGCAACTCGTCTTCTGGGACCATAGTGTGTGGGCAAGAGTCGAAAGCTGAGTGTCTGCTGATGACGACGACGGACTGGCCGCGGCTGGTGTCCTCGCTCTGCCTGTTTCCGAGTCGATTGTCACCGAGGCGGGCTACAGTACTTGGCTGTCGATCGACTACTTCAAGCCCGCGTCAAGTGCTTTCGATTACAGCGGGAGCGCTAAATTTGATCGACCCGTTCTCACCTTCTCACCGATCACCTCCTCTCCGCGCCCTCGATGCACGCCAACCTCGTGTAGAGCACACGGCCGACAGAACAAGGGATGACCGGGCTGACTGCAAAGAGCTGGGTCGCTCTCGTCACCTATGCTGTCGTCAGTAAGTCGTCGCCCCCTCCGGACCTGCAGCAGCTGCGCTCAAATTTGACACTCGATTTCAACCCCCTCCAGTGGGCCTTGTCGTCCGCGGGATAAGGATTCCCGTCCCGCGAGTGGTCGCCAAACCCGCGCTCGATTTGGCTGTCGCGCTGAGGATCCTCGACCCGCCGCAGAGGAGACGCCTCCTCGAACCAGGCAAGCGTCTCTCGGTCCCGCTCGACCTCCGCTGGGCGCCCGTCGTCGGCGTCCTCTTCCTCCTCGCGACAACCATCCTCCCCGGAGACGTCGTCAGGCTCGGTATCGTGGGAGACGACAGCGTCAGGCCGTACGACGTCCTCGTCCTGTTCATCTCGCTCGCCTACATCTCGACCGCGCTCGACTCGACCGGCGGACTCCGCGCCCTCTCGTTCTGGATCTCGCAGAAATCCGCAAAACAGCCGCCCAACTCGCCCCCTTCGGCCCCGAAGACCGCTTCCGGGCTCAAACTCTGGACCGTCTTGTACCTCTTTTGGTTCTGCTTCGGCGTCCTCGTCGGCAACGACCCGATTGTACTCAGCGGAACCGCCTTCCTCGGCTACTTCACTCGCGCGACAGGGATCACCGCGCCGCGGGCGTGGATCATGAGTCAGTTTGCCGCAGCCAACGTGGCGAGTGCGGCGCTCGTCTCGTCCAATCCGACCAACATCCTCATCGCCGGAGTACGTTTCTCGGAGAGGGTCGCTGGTACGGCACGTACGGAATTGACTTTTCGCGACGAAACAGGCGTGGAACCTAAACTTCCTGACCGGGTTCACGGCGTATACCATCTTGCCGACAGCTGCAGTGTAAGTGCCTTCGCCGCACCATGGTCCAAGCGACGACCCGAGCTGACTCCTTTCACGTGACCTCCCACTAGCGCCGTCGTGGCCTACCCGGTCCTCCTCGGCATGTTCACGCTGCTCAAGCCGACCTTGCCAGCCGACAAGGACTCGCCCGTCATGGCCTCCCGCCAGCGTTACATCCCGGACCAGCTTCTCCCGCCCGACGTCGACCCGCGAGCAGCCTTGGTGGACCCCGCCGGGGCCATCTTTCACGCGACGCTCTTGCTCGTCACGCTCGGGATCCTCGTCGGGACTTCGTTCGTGTCGGGAATCGAAGTCTGGATGGTCACCATGCCGGCGGGGATCTTGGCGTTCCTGCGGGACCTGTGGAGCGAACGCAAAGCGCCGAAACCGATCAAGCAGGAGGAAACTCAAGAAGCCGAGATCGAACTCGAGGCGGCGAAAGTCGAGCCGACTGTGACCCCCCAGTCGCCGGAACCGTCTACCCTTTCCGCACCGGCCGCCGCCTCGTCTTCTGCCACGACTTTGAGTGGCGATAGCGACGGCAAAGAAGGAGGAGACCGACGGTACTCGCTTCCGACTCTAGTGCAAGCGACTTGCAAGCGCTTTCCGACCACGACGAGCACCATCTCGCGGCTGCCACTCTCGCTCCTGACTTTTGCCGGCGGGATTTTTGTCCTCGCGCGAGGGCTGACCGAGACGGGCTGGACCGACACCTTTGCTGGCTGGCTCGTCAAGATCTGCGTCAACCCGGCCGCGACCGTCTTCTTTGTCGGGTGAGTTGTGAGCGTGCCCCGCTCGTTTAGGATGGAAGATCTGACACGTGTGGGCGCCGAAAACAGCTACTTTACGTGTCTCGTGCTATGTCCAGTGTGTGGTACCAACATTGGCGGGACGATCCTCGCCGTCGAGATTATCCGCTCGCCGACGTTTGCCAACTCTGCGCGGGCGGTCGCCGACCCTCGAATCCTGTCGGGCGCGATCTACTCGCTCGCGATGGCGTCCAACATTGGTGCCCTGAGCTGGACCATCTCGTCGAGCTTGGCGGGCCTGCTGTGGGTCCGGATCCTGCAGCAAAAGGGGATCAAGGTCACGCAGGTCGAGTTTGCGCGGTGGATGGTCCCGCTGATGCTCATCCTGAGTACGGTCGCCAGTGCGATCGTTCTCGTCGAGATCAATTACTGGAATCTCGGAACTCTGTAGGTCGCCGTAGAACATATATAGCTATAGAGCGCGGTACTCCGCCACTCCGAGGCGGTGACATGCGCAACCATATGACAAATTCGATGACGGAGAGATGTCAACTTGAGCGAGGCGAGGCGTCGCTTCGTCTCGCAGCCACTCGCCAGACTCGCGACTCTTGTGCTGCTCTTCTTCCCAGCCCACATATACTCTAGCCATCGTGGCGTGTCGACAGATCTCGACCCGCTGTCTGCGAGCGACGAGGCATCCGCTTACCGCCACCTCCATCTTCACCTCGCCTCGCCAATCTCCGAACTGTGCCCAACGCAGCGCAATGTCGTCCAAGGCCTCGTCGTCGGGCACGCGCTCCCTCCTGGCGCTTCCGATCTCGTCACACGCCCCGATCTACCATCTCCCGCCCGACCCTCTCTTCCCCACTCCGGCGTCCCTGCTGCACCTCGCCGAGTACGATGCGCCGCCCGAGTTCGGCCAAGACGGCCCCGTCGCTTTGAAGGAAGGCGACCCTGTCCCGCCCAGCATGCTCAGGCGGAGTCGCCAGATCCGCAGAGGTGGTTGCTTTACTTACGTCTCTCCTCGTGAGTGGATTCTTCCCTTGAAAGCTGATGCCGGCGACGACGCGTATTCACATCCTTAACATCTACAGTCCCGATCGAGTTTCCCTACGATATCCGCGAAGACAAGGACGAAGAGCGGACCAACTCGGCGCGACCGTCGACGATCGAGACGCACCTTGCCGAGTACGAGATCTCGACGAAACACCCCGTCTTTGACGCCGCTGCGAGCGTAGACTCTGCGACGACTCGACCGACCGCGTTCACTTCGGCTGTGCGCGAGAGCGAGCGGTACCCTCGCGCTCGGCTCCTCAGCCTGAACAGGACCTTTGCCGCCGATTGGCTGCCGCAACTCGACCTCGGCTCGGACACCCCGGGCGATGCTACTCGCCAGCAGCTTGTGGACGTTCTCGCCGGTCGGACGGTGCTCGCTCGCGAACCCGATCCGAAAGCTCAGGAGGACGAGGTCGGCAAGAACGGCTTCGCACCTTGGAGCTTGTGCTACGCGGGGCATCAATTTGGTTCTTTCGCCGGTCAGCTCGGAGACGGTCGAGCAATCTCTATCAGTGCGTTCTTGCTCAAGGCATCTTGGCGCGTGAGTGCCCAGCGGCAGTACTGATACGAAACCGCGTCTGCAGTGTCGACGCCTGCTGCCGAGGAAGTCGGCGCCAAGACGGGTTATCGTGCCATCGAGTTGCAGCTAAAAGGTTAGCCATCACTCTATTGTTCCCGTCATCGGAATTTCTGAGCCCTGACTGGCTTCCTTGCAGGCGCTGGACGCACTCCGTACTCTCGCTTTGCCGACGGACTCGCCGTTCTGCGGTCCTCAATCCGCGAATACCTTGGAGCCGAGGCGGTCGCAGCCTTGGGAGTTCCGACCTCGCGAGCATTGGCCTTGGTCCACCTTCCGGACGTCAAAGTCCGGCGAGAGACGATGGAGAACGCAGCAATCGTGACTCGGGTAGCTGGTAGCTGGATCCGGATCGGCGTGAGTCTCTGCGCCCTCGGGTCACGCTCATTCAGCTCTTGACTGACCACATATTGCAACACAGAGCTTCGAACAACAAGCGTATCGAGGCGAATACGACTCGCTGCGCGCGTTGTCGCGTTACGTCGCGCGTGAGGTCTTTTCGTTCTCGGACGAGAACCCGGCTGGAACGGGCCCGTCCAGAAGTCTCGGCTTGAACGTACTGCGGGAGGTTGCCCGACGTAACGCCCTCATGGTCGCTGGTTGGCAGACTTATGGGTGCGTCTAGCAATGGTCCGGGAATGGTCTGCGACAGTTGTGCTGATAACCCCGATCCCATTCCAGCTTCTGTCACGGCGTGATCAATACCGACAACGTGGCTGTCAACGGGTCCACGATCGACTATGGTCCTTACGCCTTCATGTGAGGAGACAGAAGGGGAAAAACCCCCATCAAGGCAAGAAAGCTGACTCGTCTGGTGTGCAGGGACATCTTCGATCCAAGCCACATCTGCAACCATTCCGACGACCTGGGACGGTACAAATTCTCGAACCAGCCGACGATGGTCCTCTTTGCCGTCCAGAAGCTCGGCGAAGCGATGTCGGAACTGATTGGCGCCGAGGTCGAGTTGGCCGAAAAGAATGCCGAGGGTACTTCGTTTGTCGAAGTCGCGCAGGGCTGGGCCGGCGACGAGGAGAGTTCGGACGAGATGAAGAAGTGGAGGGAAGCGGGTTTGAAGGAGGTCGACAAGGTCAAGAACGACTTTATCCAGATCTTCCGCGACGAGTACGAGCGCTTGATGCGTTTGGTGCGTCTCCTACGTCTCGTTTCGAGCCTGTCCTCAGTCTGACGCAACGTACGTGCCCTCAACAGCGACTCGGCTGCACGACCGGAGAGGAAGGCGACTTCCAGCTCGTCTCTCGCTGGCTTGACCTCCTCGCCCAGTCCCAGTTGGACTTTACCGCATCGCATCGCCTCTTGTCGCAGTTCGTGTCCACTTCGGACAGTTCCTTTGAACGCTTCCTTGACGCATTCCTCCGATCCGCCACCGCCGGCGACTCGACTGGCTCTACGAGTTCGACCAATTCGCGCTCCGACTGGACTGGCTGGTTCAAGTCGTACGAGGAGCGACTCGCGCGAGAAGGGACGAACTCGACTATGGACCGGCGGGAGCGCATGAACCGCGTCAACCCGCGGTTCTGCCTTCGGCAGTGGGTCCTCGAGGAGACGATCCGGAAATGCGACCGCGAGCCAGACGGTCCCGGAGGTGGAATCGAGCAACTCGAGCGGGTTCTCGAGATGTCTCTGCACCCGTTCGAGGCGTACGGCGAACCAGAGGTCGCAAAGGGTGAGACGGAGGTCGGCGCGTGCCCGACGAAAAAGGAGCAGGAGCGGCAGAGGCTGTGCGGGCTCGGCAGCGAGGAGCTGCTCGGATTCCAGTGCAGTTGCTCGAGTTGAGCGAGGCGCCAGCGCGTAGAAATGCATATTATGTCAACATGTAGAAAAACTCGACTCTATGCGACCACGTTCCGCAATCTGCGCCGACTGTTGTTGAGAAAAGTTAGCTTGGCGAGTTTGGTAGGCGATATCGGAGCGTGAAAAGACTCGCCATCATCTCTGCTGGAGGACATCTCCGAGCAGGATGTCGGCGTTGGCGAGGATGCCTTCGTATTCCAAGCGCCTTCCAACTTGGAGCAGCCACTCGAGTACTTCACCGCCCCTCGGAGGAAACGTCACGACAGGCACTTGACAACTCCTGACGATCCGCTCGAGCTCCGCGAGGCGTTCCTCCTCGACCCAGCCGAGTAACACCGCCTTGTGTGGATCGTATCCTGCCTCTCGCGGGAGGAAGAACCCCGGATCGGACGTCGTATGCAGGAGGTGTGGTTGATCCGGTGCGGAGGCGAGTCCGAGTCGGATCCCGAGTCCGGTGGCGAGGCCGGCTGCGCGGTTGACGACGACGAGGGAGCAAGATTGGTAATGAGTCGACGGGGACTGCAGGACCGGTGATGGCGGGATAAAGGAAGGCACGGCGTAGATGTCCTGTGAGAGAAGGGGTCACTGTGGTCAGCATTGACGCGACTACTCCTTGACGGGCAGAGCAGTTGCCAACGGGAGTACGAGCGCGCCGTTCCCCTCGTATCTGGCGAATCAGAAGCAAGCAGGACTGACATAGTGACCCGACTGGAGGCTCGGCGAGTCGACGTTGACCCGTTTGTCGTCGCGCGATGGCCGCTCGTCGTCCGAGTCCGAGTCGCGCTGCCGGATGCCGTTCAACATCCTCTGGAGAGCAACGTTCCCCTTTCTCGCCCGGGTGTGCTGTCAGACTGTGTTTGAATCGGAGGCAAACCCCCGGAATTGTCGACCCGGACGAGGTTGTCTCGAGTCTGCTCTCCTGGTCCCCACACGACTAACCAGGCCGTGCAGCTACTCGTGGGACTCGGTACAGTCGATCGGACCCCGCCATCCCGCTCCGACTTCGTGCCGGTCACGAAGGGCAATTTGCTTCGCCAGCTGCCAATTTCTCATCAGCAAGGTCAAATCGGCGCGGTCCATCCGGAGCTACACCAAGACAAAGTGCTGCCCAGAGCACGCACCGAAAGAGGGACTATCTAGGCAAGGCGTCGCGAGCTGTCCGAGCGGACTAGTCGGTCGTAAGTGACTTTCACAAACCCATTCCTACCGCCGTCCTGTTTAGCTAACTGGCTCTCTGCAGGAACTTCCTCAGTCGTATAGCCTCACCCAATGTCGCCGTCTGTAGACGCCGCGCCACCCGGGGCGGAAGGATCCACCCCCGCCGGGCACGACGCCTCTTTCGAGGAACGAGTCGCCGCCTACCAAACCAACGTCTTGCCCGCCGATTACGACTTTGACCCGGCGTTCTCGCTCGACGAAAACTATATGATACTCGCCCTGATATATGCGAGGTTGTCGGTCTCGAAGCGGGGCAACATGGGCTGCATCATTGTCGAGCCAGAAGCGGGCGAGGTCGGTGCATCCGAGGCACTCTCGGACTCGCACGGCCGTACTGCGGAACCTCCCGCTAAACGACCTCGTATGGCGCCGGGCTCTTCGGGGTCCGATGCAGACGACGAAACCTACTCTCGCTACCCGGGACGCATCCTCGTGCACTCGAACAATACGCCGCTTCCTATCCCGGAAGAAGCCAACGTCAGGATAACAAACCCGCGACCGGTCAAGCCGGGCAAGACTCCTCGGAAAGAGGCTGTCGGGCAGTCGGCGTTCCAGCGATACGCCGGCTTCTCGCCCGAAATCCACGCCGAGGCACGGGCGATCTGCCTCGCGGCGTCCACTGCGTCCCTGTCGCTGCGAGGACCCCGCACCACCGCCTACATCACTTTTCCCCCATGCAAGGAGTGCCTGCCACTCCTCCTCGCAATCGGGATCAAACGCCTCGTGTACCGTCAAACCGCCCCTTTGACTTCCAAGACTCTGTGTCGACTCGCCGGGATCGAATGCGTCGAATTTACGGATCGCGAACACGACGACCGGCTCAAGGAACATGTCAAGGCGTGGTGGACCGCCCGAGGCGAGGGGAAGGAGGAGACGCGCGCGAGGGTCGAGCGGTGGTGGACCGAGGCGGAGCAGCGTCTCTCGTCGGCTGCTTCGGCTTTGTCTTCGACAGACGAATCCGGAACGGGTATTTCGACTGCTACAGCCGCGCTGCTTCCGGTGCTCGAGTCCGCGACAAATGAGACATCCTCATGAGCGCGGAATCTGACGCAATTGACCCAATTGCAACGAGCATCAGTTGCACGGCCAGAGCATCTTTTCGCAAGATTCGCAATGCTCTTCAGGATTCGATTGTAACTAGAGAGCTTCGAACACTCCTCTCCAGCCCATGCAAACATTTTCGCCACCTTCTCGCGGCACGTGTACGGAGAAAATGGGCGGTGATGATCAAAGGGGCGGGACATGCTGCCACGACACAGGTAGCTATGCAACCGTTCCCTGATGGCGAGAAGCGGACCTGCAACGAGACCGGGATGCAGCATGAACCGAGACTCGAGCAGCCTATAGCAAGCGAGCCAACGGACCAACGTAAGCCGGGGCGCGCTCACGTTGAAGCGATGGCGTGCGAAGTGCAGCAAATTCGACGTTCGCTTTTCCGCAACGCTCTCGACTCGTCTTGCCACTCGCTCGGATCGTGCGAGTGCGAGTCCTTTGATCGTGCGAACGTCCACAGCGATGGCCGCAATCTACTCAGCGGCGTATACCACCGTCGCAGGCGTGCAGGACGCAACTCTCGTCCAGTCGCCGCTTCTGCCGCCCTCTGCACTGGCTGCCGCTGCATCCGCCGAGCTGCCAGCTTTGCTCGTCGCAGAGCCGCACCAGCTCATTCTCCTCCTCCCCCAACTCCGGACGCTCGCCAAGTCAAACATTGTCATCCAGGTTTCGACGGCCGCGGCTCAAGGCGACCACGCTCCCGTCCTCGCCCTCCGTGGATCGGGTCTCTCGATCGTCTACTCCGCTTCCGACGACGAGGCGAAGCGTAACGCGCTCGTTGCCGCCCGTGTCGCCGCGAGTGGGAACGGCGTCGTCCACTTTGGCGAGTTCGACGCGACCAAGGTCGACCGCAGCTTTGACGCCAAGTCCGACGTTGCTTTTGTAAAGGGGCAGGACAAGGCCAGCAACGGAAACGGCGAGAAGGCGGCGACGAACGGAAACGGCAGCGCGGCGACGGACGGAGACGCCACTGCGGCGCCCTCCGAGATCGAGACTCTCTTCCGGTCCGCCTTCGCCCAGCAGCACGCCTCGACGTCGACTTTCGTTGGCGCAGAGTCGCCCAAGACTTTGATCGTCGCCCTCGGCGATGTCCGGGCCCTCGACAAGTCCCTCCCCGCCGAGACTGCCCTGGTCTCCCTCGCTCTCTACCGCCCGCTCTCGTCCTCCCAGATCCGCTCCTTCGCCCCGTCCTCCGTCGAGACTATTGTTGTCCTCGAACAGGTCTACAAAAAGTCCAGCAAGTGGGCTCCTCTGTACCTCGACGTTGTCTCCGCTTTCGCTGAGCAGGACGACGACGAGTCGACCCCGAAAATCCTGAGCGGAACTTTGGGAAACATTACCGACGCTTCAGCTGCCGTCAAATCCATTCAGGGTGAGTGCTGTTGACTTGACGCGGTCTGTGAAAGGACTCTTGCTGACACCCGCCACTGCAGACGCGATCGCCGCCGGATCCAACCCGTTCACCGTTGGCCAAGTCCCGTCCGCGGCTTCTCCCACGCCCTCGCAGAAGGCGCCTCGGCAACCGAAGCACGAATCGACCTACACCAAGCTCCTCGACGAGGTCTTCGCAGACAGGCTGTGGCTCGCTAACGCGCCGAAATCGCTCCTGCCCGAGTCGAGCAACATCTCCGTCACTTCGCCCGAGTACGCTCTCGGACACGTCCTCGGCGCGAACGAGCAGCGTGAGCAGCTCCTCCAGCGCGTTCGCCAGGCGCTCGCGTCCTCTGACATCGACGAGAAGACTGCCAAGTCGCTCTCGGCATGGCTTGACGACGACCGGAACGCTCGCAAGGCAAAGGCCCTGGCTGACGCTTCCCTGCCGGCATCGCTGTCGGGCGCCGACTTTACGCCCAAGTCGAACTGGATCATCGGGTCCGAGGCGTGGTCGCACGACCTCGGAGCTTCCGGTCTTCACCACGCTCTTTCGACCGGCGCAGACGTCAACCTCCTCATGATCGACACCACGCCGTACCACCTTCCGACCGACCAGCTGCCGGCCCAGCGCCGCAAGGACGCCGGCTTGTACGCCATGACTTACGGTAACGCCTACGTCGCCTCGGTCGCTGTCTACGGCGACTTTGCCCAGACCCTGCGCGCGTTCGCCGAGGCGGATGCGTACAAGGGCCCGTCGATCATCCTCGCGTACCTTCCCGGCGGCGAGGACGACTCGATCTCGGCGCTCGAGCTCCTCAAGCAGACCAAGAAGGCGATCGAGGTCGGTTCGTGGCCGCTGTACCGGTGGGACCCGTCTGCCGACGCTCGTGGCCGCGAGGTGTTCCAGCTCGACTCGGAGAAGATCAAGGCCGACTTGCGCACGTTCCTCGACCGTCAGAACCACCTCACCGAACTCTCGGCTCGCTTGCCGACCTTTGGCGACGCGCTCGAGTCCGGTTCCGGATCGAAGCTCGTCGCCGCGCAGAAGCGCAAGGCTCGTCAGGCCTTTGACGCGCTCTCTGGTGCGCTCGAGGGCCCTCCCCTTCTCGTCCTCTTCGCGTCCGACGGCGGCAACTGCGAGAAGCTCGCCAAGAAGTTTGCCACTCGCGCTCGTACGCGTGGTGTCGCCGCTCGCACTCTCGCATTCGACGACATGCCGCTGGAGGACCTGCCGCTCGAGACCAACGTCGCCTTCTTCACCTCGGTTGCCGGTCAGGGAGAGTTCCCGCAGAACGGTCGCGAGTTCTGGAAGGGCGTCCAAGCCGGCAAGCTCGGCGACCTCTCCAAGGTCAACACCGCCGTCTTCGGTATGGGTGACTCACACTACTGGCCCCGCAAGGAGGACGCGCACTACTACAACAAGGCGTGCAAGGACCTCCACAAGGCCTTGACCGACCGCAACGCCAAGATGATGGTGCCGCTCGGCCTCGGAGACGACCAGGACCCGGACGGCCCGCAGACCGCCTACAAGGCGTGGGAGCCGCAGATGTGGAAGGCGCTCGGCGTCGACAACTTCGAGTCGACCGAGCCCGAACTCGAGCCGATCACGAACGAGCACATCAAGATTGCGTCGAACTACCTCCGCGGAACCATCGTCGAGGGTCTTCAGGACACGTCGACGGGTGCGCTCGCCGAGTCGGACGGTCAGCTCACCAAGTTCCACGGCATCTATCAGCAGGACGACCGCGACATCCGTGACGAGCGCAAGGCGAACGGCCTCGAGCCCGCCTACTCGTTCATGGTTCGGTTGCGTCTGCCGGCCGGTGTCTGCAAGCCGGACCAGTGGCTCGCCGTCGACGAGATTGCCGACAGGCGCGGCAACCAGACCTTCAAGCTCACGACTCGTCAGACATTCCAGTTCCACGGAATCGTCAAGTCGAACCTGAAGCCGGCGATTCAAGAGATCAACAAGTGCATGCTCGACACTATCGCCGCCTGCGGTGACGTCAACCGGACAGTCGTAAGTCCTCGTATTTCCTCCTTCACGATGCACAGCGTTTCCAGTAAAGCTGACTTGTAAGGAACGCCACTGCAGATGTGCTCGGCGAACCCGTCGCTCGGACCGCTGCACACCCAGGTCTTCCACTTTGCGCGCGAGCTCTCCGACGGTCTCAAGCCCCAGACTGCCGCGTACGCCGAGATCTGGCTCGACCAGAAGCAGGTCGTTGGCGAGGCAGTCAAGGACGTCGAGCCGCTGTACGGAGAATACTACCTGCCTCGCAAGTTCAAGATCGCGATCGCAGTCCCGCCATACAACGATGTCGACGTCTTCTGCCACGACCTCGGCTACATCGCCATTCTTGACGACGACAAGCAGCTGCTCGGATTCAACGTCACCATCGGTGGCGGTATGGGTGTCACACAGTGCGTCTCTTCGGCGACACATTCGCTTATTCTTTCCGGCGACGAATTTACTAAATCTGCCTCCCCACTGCGCGCAGCTCGATGAAGACGACCTACCCGCGTCTGGCCAACGTTGTCGGCTTCTGCACGCCTGACCAGGGTCTCGAAGTCGCCAAGGCTGTCCTCACCACCCAGCGCGACAACGGCAACCGCGCGAACCGCAAGAACGCGCGTGTCAAGTACACCGTCGACCGCATGGGCATCGAGAACTTCACCGCCGAGGTCGAGAAGCGTCTTGGCTACAAGCTGCAGCCGGCGCGACCGTACGAGTTCACCTCGAACGTCGACCACTTTGGCTGGCAGACGGGTTCGGATGGCCGACGACACTTTACGGCCTTTATCGAGAACGGCCGTGTTCAGGACGAGCCGGGCAAGCCGTTCAAGACGGCGATGCGCGAGATCGCCAAGGTACACAAGGGTGTCTTCCGCTTGACGGCGAACCAGCACGTCATCATTGCCGACATCCCGCCCGAGGAGGAGAAGACGATCCAGGGTTTACTGAGCAAGTACGGCCTCGACAAGACCGACTTTTCCGCGCTCCGCCTCTCGTCCGCGGCGTGCGTCGCCCTGCCGACGTGCGGTCTTGCCATGGCCGAGTCGGAACGGTACCTCCCGCTTCTGATCGAGAAGGTCGAGTCGATCGTGGAGGAAGCTGGTCTCCGGAACGACTCGATCACGATGCGGATGACAGGGTGCCCGAACGGTTGCGCCCGGCCATGGGCGGCCGAGATCGCCTTCGTCGGCAAGGCGCCCGGAACCTACCTCATGCTCCTCGGCGGTGGCTACTGGGGTCAGCGGTACGTCGTCCCCTCATCGGGGTCTTTCTTTACCTACTAGATCAGAGACAGAACTGACGCTCGACCTCACCCCACACAGATTGAACAAGATCTACCGCGAGTCGGTCGATGAGCAGGAGATTATCAACATCCTGCGACCGATGATCAAGTCGTATGCGCACGAGCGCCTCGACGGCGAGCACTTTGGTGACTTTGTCATCCGCAAGGGGATAATCTCGGCCACGACCGAGGGCAAGGCGTTCTGTACGTTGGCGACCGACTCCCCGATCACACACACGCGCTCGCCGCTGACGCAAAGTTTGGCTTTCTTCGCAGACGACGGCATGTGCCCGGAGTAGATTCCAACCCTTCCCGCCGGTCCTTCCCGTTCACGAATTCCTCGCGTCTCTCCACTGTGTCCGCTATAGACCTCTCCGCATCATACTCGTTCCCGGCGCGCGCACCTCGGCTAGGCGTCGACTTGAAAAAGGATAGCTCGCACCCTCGCTCATCCCCCCGTTTCGCATCTCTTCTTGGTCCAGCAAGACTCGTCCTTGCTGTTTTTGTGTTCTCTGGTTAATCTGAATTGCATCTCATCTTGACATACCACAGAGGACTGCCGCACTGGTCTTGAGGGCCTCATCAGAAAAGAAACTAGCTTTGTGGCTGCACGGCGTGTATCGAGGCAGTCGTGGGGAGATGACTTGACTCTGGCGCGGCCGTGGCACTTTGATGCGGACGTGTTGTACGCGGGTGAGTCGGGCAGAGCAGAACGACCATGTTTGCCGTCCGCGTCCGTTTACTGGACACAAGCGGGCCGACAACCCTCTCGTCGTAGCTGCTCGCGGGGGGAGGTGATCACATGTGCGCCTGTAGACGATACGTCGCTCTTCTCTGCGTCCGTACGCCGCTCTCGTCCAACACCACTCTCTGCTTCCCTCTCTCTCGCTGTCTCTCCTCTCCGCAGTTGCCGCCGGCGAAGTGACGAGACACGACGAGAGCGCAAGTTCCAAGAAAAACAGGGTGATGGTCAATGCAAACGCAACACCAAGTTTAGGCCTCGTGGACGTAGGTCAGGCCGCAGCGACCGCAGGTCTGTGGGTGGGTGGGTGGGGAGAAACGAGTTAGCTCGGGGAGACAAGAGGTCGAGGGCGAAAGAGGCTCACCTGGCGGTCCTTGTGGGCGGCCATGAAGACACCGGCGCCGCAGGTCTCGGCGGGGCACTCGCGACGGAGACGCTTGATCTTGCCGTCCGAGTCGACACGGTAGTACTTGAGGACTGCCATCTTGACCGGCTTGCGCTTGTGCTTGATCTTCTTCGGGGTGGTGTAGGTCTTCTTCTTGCGCTTCTTGGCCATACCACCGCGCAGGCGGAGGACGAGGTGGAGGGTCGACTCCTTCTGGATGTTGTAGTCCGAGAGGGTGCGGCCGTCCTCGAGCTGCTTGCCGGCAAAGATGAGACGCTGCTGGTCGGGGGGGATGCCCTCCTTGTCCTGGATCTTGGCCTTGACGTTGTCGATCGTGTCGGACGACTCGACCTCGAGGGTGATCGTCTTACCCGTGAGGGCTGCGAGGGAGGGAGGGTCAAGGGGTGTCAGCTGGGTGGTGGCGCAGTCAGAGAGAAGGGGACTGACTCTTGACGAAGATCTGCATGGTTAGCTTGGCCTACACAACCGACGTGTGCGTGGTGCGATCCTAGGCCTAGGGTTACACAGACGAGAGAAAGGAGAGAAGAGACGTGCGCGCTGAGCTGAACGCGGAAGTCGAGTCGAGACGAGCGAATCGAGCTCGCGCGCCGAGTCTCGACAGCGAGGCGCACGCCAACCTCGTGCTTCTGGTCTCTGTCCCTGCACCACAGCCTCGACCGACAGCATGGTAAGCTACCCAGGCAACCCACTCAACCCTCCACTGCCCCTCGCCGCCTTCGAACCGCCCCCCAGCCCCGACTCCGACCCGCAAACCCCGACCCAGCTCCCTCGATCCACCCACGCCGAGCCGGACCACGGACCCACGCACACGCGCGTATGACGCGGCGAAGGCAGTCCAAGGACGGGTAGCAGAATGGACCCAGGCTCGGGGCGAGGCGCGCTGCACCAGCGAGGCGAGGCAGCGGAGGGGAGCACGCGATCAGGAGAGCAGCAGGCAGCAGCACGCACCGACGACTACCCGCCAGCCAGCACTTGTGCTCGCTCCCTCTCTGGCCAGCTTGTACGGTTCCCCGACGTCACTGTGGTACATGTGCGCAAGGGCGCTGCCATGCGACGCGACCGAGGTTACGTGGATTCGCCGACAACCACCCGACACCCCGCGACGACCGACGGAACGAACAGCGCGTCGCTGTTGCTGCTGCTCCGGTCTCTCGCATATCCTCAACGCAAAGGGGGGAGAGGAGTGCCGTCTCAGAACCGGCTCGCCAAAAAACAGTTCCCAGGAGAACGTCTGCCCCAGAATCGGATCATGCTGACTTGTTGCCTCTTGCCGCGCGCGATGTGCCTGTAGACGAAGGGTACCACCTCGTTCGGTCTCCGCCACACCAAGAGCCACACGCTCTGCCGTCGCTGCGGTCGTCGCTCGTTCCACAAGCAGCACAAGTCGTGCGCTTCGTGCGGCTACCCGGCGGCCAAGCTCCGGTCGTGTACGTTCCTGTTTTTTTGCCCTTGCGCCGCTGCAACAAGTTTATGCCCGCCTTGCTGACGAAATTCACGGAAAATCGCAACCACAGACGAGTGGGGACAAAAGGCGAAGCGCCGACACACCACCGGTACTGGCCGCATGCAGTACATGAAGCACGTCTCGCGTCGCTTCAAGAACGGGTCCGTCTGCTTTCCTGCTCTGCACCATCCGTCGCTGTTCGTCGTCGTGACCTCGTCCGCTGACTTGCCTTGTGCCCCCCCTCGACCAGCTTCCGTGAGGGCACCACCGCCACCCGCAAGGCCAAGCCCTCGTCCGAGTAAACGGATCGGAAATTGCGAAATTCTCGTTCTTTTTACTCTCTTTTCCCCGCTTTCCGTCTCGTGTGTTGGCGCGCGCGCTTCGTCCCAGACTGTTGGAAGTCGGTCGTCTTGTCCCTGTTCCCAGTTGGCTCGAACGGAGCGGAGCGGATCTTGAGGTTCTGGTGAAAGGGAGAGGAACGAGAACCAGCCTCTTTTGGAGAGTCTGAATGTCCTGGCTGCGTAAACACTGCCTGAAACACCAAGTGCTGAGGAGACTGCGAGTCGAGTCGCGCAACTTTGTCGGTCAAAATGACAGCTTGTGACACGACCCTGCACGCTCTCGGATGCCGCCGGCGCATGAAGCGTCGACGAGCCGCTATACACTCGACCATGGAGAGACATCCTTGCCCGAAGACTCTTCGTACGTCTGCCGGACGAGATGAGCGAGATTTGGCGCACCACCTCTCGGAGAACATGATCAACACCCGCTAATCCACCACGTGCGTGCAGGGATACGACACCACTGAACGCATCCGATCACGCGGCAGGGCTGCCTCCCCACGGGATGCGCGCGCGGAGAGGGGCTCTTCTGTCTGCACCATCACCCGCTCAGAGATCCGACGCGACGACGAGCAACTCTGCAGCGATGAGCGGAAGTTCGATCGACTGGACGCTCGAGTTTGCCCGCGCCCGCAATCGCGCAGCCTTGATCGACTCGCAACCCGGCTTGAGGGGCGTAGTGGGCCGCCTGTGGGCCGCGACTGAACCCTGGGTCGTCGTCGTCGTGACGGGCGTCGTCGTCGGGACGATTGCGAGCTGCCTCGACATCCTGAGCGCTTGGTTGAGCGATTTGAGGCTGGGAGCGTGCAAGGATATGTGGTGGATGAGTCGAGGGCTCTGCTGCGCCGGACTCGATCGTACGTTCCTCTTCCTCTCTCTCCCTCTCTCCGCGGTGCGTGCGGCGGAAACCGGACTTGCCCGGCGCGCAGACGGAGAACAGCGGTGCGGTTATCTGAGCGCGCGCTGACTTGGAAGGTTTTTTCTGCGCAGCGAACGAGACGTGCAGAGCGTGGCAAACTTGGGGAGAACTGGTCGCGAGCGAGAAACACATTGTCGTACGCGCAATCGCTCAGTACGGAGTCTACATCACGTTGGCGGTCAGTCCAGCAATCTCACCCGGAAGAGGAGGGACAGCAGCTGAGCGAGGCGGGATTATGCAGGTGCTGTTCGCCGTGACGGCTTCAGCTTTCGTCAACGTCTTTGCACCTCACGCTTTCCATACCGGAATTCCTGAAATCAAGGTCATCCTCGGCGGTTACGACCTCAAAGGTTTCCTTTCGCCAATGACTCTCGTCATCAAGTCGCTCGGGTTGCCGCTGGCGGTTGCGAGCGGGCTCAGTCTCGGCAAGGAAGGCCCGCTCGTCCACGTCGCGTGCTGTATCGGCGATCTCGCCCTGCGACCGTTCCCAGCTCTGCGCGGCAACGGAGGTGAGTTGCGGCTTGTCTCGCGTTTACACGCGTGGCTGACGTTGACGCGCTCCCGACAGCTCGACAGCGAGAGATCCTGTCTGCAGCTGCTGCGGCCGGCGTGTCTGTGGCTTTCGGCGCCCCCCTCGGTGGCGTCCTTTTCGCCCTTGGTATGCCTCTCTCTTCCATCTTTTGCCGAAGTGAAAGCTGAACTGCTGCACTTTGGCCGGCAGAGGAGATCTCGACATTCTTCCCCGGCTCGACTTTGTGGCAATCCTTCGTGTGCGCGATCGTCGCCGCCGTCACGCTGCAGTACATCGACCCGTTCAACACCGGTAAACTCGCTCTCTTCACCGTGACCGCCTCTCAAGTCTGGCGCGGCTTCGAGCTCGTCCCCTGGTTCTTGCTCGGGATCGCCGGAGGGATCTGGGGCGTGTGGTTCATCCGCTTGAACGAGGACTGGGAGCGGTTTCGTCGCTCGTCTGGACTCGGTGACTGGCCCGTCTCCGAAGTGACGGTTCTCGCGCTCTTCACTGCCGTCGTCAGCTATCTCGTCGTCTTCATGCGTATCCCGTCCGCCGAGCTGGTCGTCAACCTTTTCCGAGACTGCAGCGAGCCGGATCCATACGGTCTTTGCGAGTGAGTTGGGACGCTCTCTACTCGCAGGCGTTCGTCTTAGAGACTGACTCGTACTTCGTCCAGCTCTTCCAACGCGACGTCGATCGTGCTTCTCCTCCTCGTTGCCGCTTTCGCCAAGACGCTACTCACTGCGGTCACCTTTGGCTCCTCCATCCCGGCGGGCATCTTCCTCCCTTCCTTGACCATCGGCGCCTGCGTCGGGCGCGCCGTCGGTCTCGTCATGGATCAGCTGCACCGCGCCCATCCGGAAAGCTGGGTCTTCTCCGACTGTCCCGCCGACGGAGGATGCATCAACCCGAGCGTGTATGCCGTGATCGGTGCTGCCGGAGCGCTCGGGGGAGTCACACGTATGACGATCAGTTTGGTAGGCCGTTCGTACCCACCGCTTCATCTCCGTTTATTTGCGAGGCTGACGGAAACCCCGCTGGTCTCCTTCTCGCAGGTCGTCATCGTCTTTGAGCTCACCGGAGCAATCGACATTGTCTTGCAGCTCATGATGGCTGGTAAATTTCCACTTCGAGGACGGGCGAGGCACAAGGATCAGGACTGACTGGGCATCCTGCAGTGATGGTCGCCAAGTTCACCGCCGATTATATTTCGCGGGACGGCATCTACGAGAGTAGGTCTTTCTCTGATCAACGATCTCCTGACGGCTCGGCTGACGTTGCTTTGCTTCGCCGATCCGGCTAGCCTGGATCAACTTGCGGCATTACCCCTTCTTGAACAACAAGGCCGACTATCGGCGAGACGAGGTGCTGGCAAGACACGTCATGACGCCCGCCTCACACTTGGAGTGCCTGACCGATGAAGGCTGGACCGTCTCGCGCATCGGTGCGCAGCCTCCCCTCGAACTGCCCTAAATTTGCTGGCACTGACGTTCTTTTCCTCCCCCCGCTTCAGAGGGTTTGTTGCATCAAGAAGAGTTCTCGGGCTTCCCGATTGTCCGGACCCGTCAAGATCGCGTCGTCCTTGGCTACATCGGCAGGCAAGATCTCATCTCAGCTCTCAGTGCGCTCACTTTTCTCTCGCCGACTCCCACGCGGACGTGACGTACTGATCGCTGCGCTCTCGCACTCTCGCAGAACGTGCTCGTCAGCTGCCAGACGTGAAGGCTAGCACACCTTGTTACTTTTCCGCGCCCACTCAACGACAAGTCGGCCGGCAGTCTCCGTCCGGCGATACATCGAGGTCGACAACTCCGCGCGGTCGACAAATCCCTTTGCCGCTCGAGCCTGCTTTGGCGGCTGCAACAGCTGCGATGGCCTGGGACTCGGAGGTTGAAACGGCTGCGCCACCGCCACTGCCACGGCCTTCCGGCTCCGAGAAGGAGTCTTTGCGAGAGGCAGCCAGAAGATGGAGGGCCGAACGGGAAGAGGAAGAACAGCCGCGCGCAAGCGCTGCAGATCCGGCAGCCAGTACTGGACCGGCCTGGATTTCCCTGGTGCCATGGATGGATGAGGTGCGTTGACTATGCCGTGAACGTTTGTCATCCCAGGGCTGACTCCTCGGAGTTGTTGCAGATCCCGGTGTCGCTTAGCGAGGACACGCCGATGGAGGTGGTCGTGCAGATGTTCCAACGACTCGGACTCCGGTTTGTTCTCCTCTCCCGTTACGGGATTCTGAGAGGCATTCTCACCAAGAGCGTGAGTTCCCGTTCCCGATCCGCTCAGGCACTTGCACGAATGCTGAACTTGCAGGAAACAGGACCTGCATGAGCATATCCAGGATGATGAGGATTAGGAGAAGCTGTAGAGCCCGGTGATATGCATATAATAGAGCCTCAGCCTAGTCCCATGAGAGCCCCCGAGACTACGTGCTAAGCCTGGACTCGTCTTCCGCTCTTCCACGAAATGAAAACTGGCACAAGTTGATATAGCGGTAAAAGTTTTAGCGCTAACATCGGCGGCCTGATGGTCTAGAGGTATGATTCTCTCTTAGGGTTAAACACCGTTTGGGAGAGGTCCCGGGTTCAATCCCCGGTTAGGCCCGCATTTCCTTTTTTGGCTTTCATTGCTCTCCCTCTTTTGCTTGGGCCTTGTCTACGCCCTTGCCGTCCTCGCAAGGTAAGCTGTTCGATGTACATTCTTCCCGCAGAACGGCAAAGCAGAATGCATTGCAAAAACACGGCAGGCCGGAACGAAACAAAATGGAAATCAACATGTACAGCTATCGATATACGCTCAAAGGCAGCGTTGGTCATCGCGTTCGCCCCCTAGCGAACCTACGACCGAACCCCCGCGACACATGGATGATGTTGTGCAACTTCAGCATCCTGGGTGCTCGGATTCGGAGTTAGCATTCTTGTTCAGCTGCTGTCCGCTGGGCAGTACCGCTTACCTGCTCGACAAGCTCCTTAAGACGCTGGCGCTCCTTTACGAAGTTGGCGACCCGGGAGCCGGGCAAGGGCGCGTCCGGGTTCCTCTTCGTGGTGGTCTTCCGTGTGATGGTCCGGCTTGCAGAGGGGCGCAAGGACGAGTCGGCGTCGTCCTGAGCCTGGAGAGACCACAGATGCTCGTCGAGCGCCTCAACGTTGTCACGGAAAGCATGACCTGCATGAGAAGCGAAGACAGGATGAGCGTTCGCGGCAGGAGAAGGAAAGAGGATAATAAACGCACGAGACGGTACCTCATCTGTCAAGCGGCTCGGCTTGACTGCAGGGTGTACTTTGCGTCAGCAGCAACACTCGGGGAGTCTACAGAACGTAGGACTTGCAGTGGCTCTCCAGCACGCAGAGCTTGGTGCAGGGGTGCGCATCGGGGTAATTCTTCTTGAGATGGTCGAGGCGGAACAGGGTGCCCTTGCGGCAAATTCCCGGCAGTAGCGCCGCAGGACATAAAAGTCGGGGATGAATTGCGTTTTCGTGCAGTTCTGAGCGTGACAAGGAATGCTTTTCGCAGGGCTCAGTACGCAATCGAGCAAGGAGCGGCAGACAATGCATCGGCGACGTACGGTGCAGCGTTTCCAGAGCGCCATCTCCGCGTACTGCCACGGCGTGAGGAGGCCCGCTTTGAGAACAGGCACGCCTTCCTCGGCCAATGCATGCGACCATATCGATGCGCCGTCGGGGCCGGAGAGGAGACGGTACAGCGTTTTCGAGGTCTCGCGGAGGTGAATGAGACTGACCGCGTCGACGTAGCGCAGGATCTGCCGATGGAAATTCCTTGAACCCTCAGTGAGTAATCTGCGGGCCTGAATCGTCGGCAATGCCGCGTACATACCTCGAGAAGCGCATCGAGGGGAAGCGCAGTGAAACGGTCGGTCCCCTTCAGCTTTACCCTGCTCTTCCTGGCAGGCTTCTTCGCCGCCTTGGCCTTGCTCTTTGCCTTTTGCGCTCCGGCGTAGCCCGCGTCGTCGTCGTCGTCGTCGCTGTCACTGGCGCGAGGACGTTTCGCCGGACGGGCGGTTGCGTCGGATTACGAGGTCACTCCCGAGCTTCTGCGACCACGAGCTGTCGGCATCCTGGGCGCGTGGACTGGCGCGGAAAGTAGGGGAGCGATAGAGAATAGCGAAGAGCGGAGTCTCCAACCTTTCCCGCGGAGGCGCGTGCACGTGAAACCGCGTGATCGCGCGCGCAGCGTGTACGCGTCAGGTCAAGCACGACTTGGTCCCATCCGGTCTAGGAATGATCTACGTGAGACGCATTCTAGCCGTCCAACGGGGTAAAGGACACACAAAAGATATCATAGCAGGCAAAAAGAAAACGGGCCTAACCGGGGATTGAACCCGGGACCTCTCCCAAACGGTACTTAACCCTAAGAGAGAATCATACCTCTAGACCATCAGGCCGTCGAAGCTCGGCTGCCGCCTTTTACATATATATAAGCCTCCCCTGGCTTCCTCCCATCACAGATATCGAGCGCTTTGCTCATGCGCCTATTGGGCTGCGCACGCTTCCGGAGAGGGAGGGCTGCGCTGCTGCAGCCTCAACACACTCTCTTCCTCGATAATCCATGCCGAAGATCGACTCCACACGCTCTCAGGTGGCAAGGCGGCAGACTTACGAGTCGAAACAGACATTGCAAAGACTGTATGTACAGACCAGTCAAGGCGTCATTGTGGCAGAAAGGAGTAGCTACACTGCGGGGGGTAAGAGACAGAAAGAGAGACAGACGAGAACAGACTGGGGAATGGGGAAGGACTGTTTAGTTGGAAGGACCGGGCGGAGGGCGGTATCGTGCATGTTCCGGCACGTTCACTCGGAGTTGTCGACCTTGGAGTCGACAACGACAAGAGGCGCCTTCTCGTCGACAAAGTCGCGCTCTTCGTCGACCTCGTACGCTGGAAGGGCCTCCTCGTCGTCGCCTTCGGGGAGAGCGATCGCTCCCTCGGTCTTGTCGTCGTCCTGCTTCGGGACCCAAACTTCCTTGTACGTCCACATGCGCTTGAACTCGCCGCGGAGCGAAGCGGTGACAACGAGACCGACGACCATGAACGGAATCGAGAGCGTCAAGGTCAGGTAGTCGGTCGGGCGCATGAGCATCATGTCCTCGTCGAGGGGCATGGCCGTCGAGATAATTCCAAACGACGCCAGGGCGGCGAGGAGCCAGGACCAGAGGGCGGTCGTGTAGTACGGGCGGGCGAAGCCGACCGGGTCGGTCTGCGGGACGATGACACCTTCCGAGAGGAGGGCGGTAAACTTCTGCGGCGCCGGCGTAGTTGCGAGCTGACCGATCGTGGCAACCTCTGGGCTGGACTCGACGTGGTTGGCATAGTCGAAGCGGTAGCAGGCCGCGATCTGCGCGAATAAACGGCGAAAATCAGTTCCCGCGCAGGACTCGACCATGGGCTTCAAACAAAGCAGCAAGCTTACCAGAAGACCCGGAGCGAGAGCGAACCAAGCCGACATCCACATGCCAGTGTATCCGTTGAGCAGCAACGCGCCCGTCGGGCCATCATACGCTTCGCCGGTCGCGACCGTGCCATCGCCCGCCGCACCGTCCATGTAGTAGTTGGCGATGAGCATGACCATGACTCCCGAGAGAATAAAAGTCAGGGCGAGCCAGCTGAGGAGGCAGATGGTGTAGATCCGGATCGAGAAGGTGCGCGTGTGGCCGTACGCGAGGAAGCGGTACAGGACGGCGGCCGAGATGGCGAGACCGGCAGCGTAGTGCACCTCAAAGAAGGCGGCGGCGTTCAGGGCCGTCGCGATGGCGGCGCAGACGACGACGCGGCTCCACGAAGCCGTCCCGACGACGCGGCGGAAGACGAGCACTGTTTTTTGAAAGTGATTCCTCGAGTCAGATCGCGTGGACTTCTCCTCCTCGGAGGAAAGTCTGGGGCAATGCTCACAGCTCGGAGCGCGGTGAACGGCCACCTCGTAGGCCTTGGTCAGGTCGGCGAAGCCCTGGTAGTCCAAAGAATGCGTCAGTTCGACACAGCCGCAAGAAGTCTAGGACGGGCAGTCACGCACGAGGTAGATGCTGCGCTGAAAGGCAGCCGCAAAGAGGTAGCGGCAGCACATGGCGAGTACTTTTTCATTCTGAGTCGAGATGAGGTAGATCTCGGAACCAAAGATGCCGAAGATGAGGACCAGGCCGAGGAGGTTACGACGCCACGAGAGTTTCTTCTTGAGCTCTTCCGACGGCTCAGGGGCGGGACCGAGCTGCTGGGCCGCAAGATGCGCCTGTCGAGCACACACAGGATGCGTCAGTCTTTGCAAACCTTGATTACCGGGTGACTAAGTTTGGGCGTTTTCTGGCAGTGGCGGGGGGACCGTGCATACTCACGCGGAGACTGTGGCGCGAGCCGATGGTGTAGGCGAGCAAGGCGGGTACGATAGCCGTATGCTTGAGCGTGTACGTCGCGTACTCTGTGAGCGACGCCATGGCTTGCTTGGGGAGGTTATCGAGACGAGTCTGTGCAAGCGGACGGTACGTCAGCATCATTCCTCGCGGGCGGGGATGCGCGCGGCAGACATGCACGCACTGATCAGAGTCTTTGAAAGGTTTGGTGAAGTCACTCTGTGCTTCTCTCTGCACGCGGAGTGAGGACGACGGGACCGAACCGCTCAAGGCGCTCCACATGTGCGGCTGCCAGTCAACAGGGGGGAACTTGAAAGAAAGGGAGATCACCTCGGCATAGGGCTCCTGGACCTTCTGCAGGTCAAGCTTCGACACGGTTGCTGTACTTTTACGTTTGACTTTCCTTGATCAGCGAGGCAATTCCGACTTGTTCGAGCGAGACCGGTCAGGTCTCTCGGCCGATCGACTCGACTCGGATCCAACCTCTCAAAGTCTGGATCAGAAGCAGTGCATCCTGCTGTACGTCGTTTCCGAAAGATGCCTGCCCGCCACAACACAGGCCCAGTCGAAACCCGGCTCGCTCGCTCGCTGTCGGCATCCGGTGCCGCTTCGCTCGCCGATCCAAAATTCGCAACCTACCTCGACCAAAACGACAAGCTCGCAGATCTCAGGGCTCAATTCTCGATCCCGACTAGACGGACAGTCTCGAGCACGCCGAGTGACGGGGCCGAGACGGCCGAGGCGGCGACGGGAACAGGCGACGGCGAACAAGAGTCGGTCTACTTGGCCGGCAACAGTCTCGGCTTGATGCCAAAGCGGACGCCGGAACTGCTCAGTCAAGAACTACACGTCTGGAGTACGAGGTGTGTCCGGACCAACGTCTCGTACGAAGTGCTTGCCTGCATTACCAGTCCGAAAACTGATCATTGTCCCTTGCAGTGGCGTACTGGGCCACACGGACCATGAGTACGATCGACCTTGGGTCAAGATCGACGAGCAGGTCACTCCCTTCCTCGCAGAGATCGTAGGCGAGTGCTTGTCCTGACCAATCCCGGACACCCGACCCCAGCTTACTGATGCGTTCCGTCCTCTTCACGCGCAGGCGCAAAGCAATCCGAAGTCGCGTGCATGGGAACCTTGACCGGCAACCTGCACACCCTTTTCACCTCATTCTATCAGCCGACTCCGCAACGGTACAAGATCATGTACGAGGGCAAAGCGTTCCCGTCAGATTCCGTGCGTGTCCGGCTCCTTTGCGTACCCCCTCATCCTCCAAAGAGTGTACTGACACGGGCCTTTCAGTACGCATTTGCTTCGCATGTGGCTCTGCACGACTACCCTCCCTCGTCCCTCCTGCCCGTCTACCCCCGCGAAGGCGAACATGCGATCCGGACAGAAGACATCTTGCGCATCATCGAGGAACAAGGCGACTCGATCGCCGTCATCTGCTTCGGAGCTGTCCAGTACTACTCTGGACAGTGGTTCGACATGGAAGCGATCACGGAAGCCGGGAGGGCCAAGGTGAGAGGCATGTGTTCCGGTCGCGATCTCCGCCTCCTCTACTCACCTCTCAGACTTGCCAGGGCTGCATCGTCGGCTTTGATTGCGCGCACGCCGTCGGCAACGTACCGCTCAAGTTGCACGACTGGGACGTCGACTTTGCGTGCTGGTGTTCGTACAAGTACCTGAACGCAGGGCCAGGCGGTATCGCCGGTCTCTTTGTCCACGAGCGGTGGGAGGAGCGTAAGCGGTGAGCTCGGCATTCTTCACTCACACGCACCGATCGGCATAGGAGCTGACCTGTGACGACAACGTGCGGCAGATTGCACGGCTGGTGGGGGCACGACAAGGCGACTCGTTTCGCGATGCCGTCGAGCTACACGCCCTTGCCCGGCGCGGCAGGCTGGCAATTCTCGAACCCGTCCGTCCTCGACGTCGTCGCGCTCCTCGCCTCGCTCCAGATCTTTGATGCCGCGGCCCACGTCCTCCCTCGCGAATTGACCGACGGGCACGTCTCGCCGCGCGGACATGTACTCGGCGCTCTGAGGGAAAAGAGTGCCGACTTGACTGGATACCTCGAGATCTTGCTCCGCTCGAGCAAGTACTACCGGGATCCGTCATCATCCGAGGGTGCCGACCAGACCTCCTCGACGAGCGCAAGTAGCGCCGCTGCCGGCGTGACTTTTACCATCATCACTCCGCTCGACCCGGCCCAGCGCGGCTGCCAACTCTCGCTCCTCTTTGAGCCGGTCGAATCGATGGACTGGATCTTTGACCGACTGCGGTCGCGCGGCGTGCTGGGCGATGAGCGACGACCGGGCGTGATCCGGTTCGCGCCGGTCCCGCTTTACAACACTTACTCGGATGCGTTGCGGGCAGCGCAGGCTCTCGACGAGTGCTTGGCGGCGTACGAGTCTCGCTAAGTCATCTGAGGCGCTTTTGCCTCCGATGCAAAGTAGCATGAGGGTTCAGGATGACAAGAGAAAACGAACGAAGCCTTTTTCCCACAGCTGGCAAGTTTTTTCCTCGTGAGGAGTTGACAGAATTGTGCTCTCTGTGTGCTCTAAACTTATGATAATAGTGTTCCGCATTTTGAAGAATCTGAAAGCCGCGAGCCTCGATCCACTGTGTGCACTTGCGCGTTCGCGAGTTGACATCCAACCTCACTCCGCCGTACTCGCTTGCGCTCGCTGCTGCAGCTTGCCGGCACCCGCTACTGAGTCTCTTGACGCTCTCTGAACCGATTAGCCGTCCGTCCGCCGAGCAGAGATGGTACGCCGCCTTCGTCGCTGTCCTCGTCATCGCCCGACATACGCTTGCGCAACTCGTTGCAGGAACTGACGACGGCCTTCCGTGTACATACAGTCTTCAATCGGAACGGGTTACGACCTGTCTACGTCTACGTACTCCCCTGATGGTCGCATCTTCCAGGTCAGTCAGGCCCCCGACCAGCCAGACTGCTTCGGCAATTCCTCTATACACGTTTGCAGGGCAGTGCACTGGTAGGTAGTGGAGCCCGAATAACTGACACTCCCACCCACTGGCAGGTCGAGTACGCAAACAAGGCGGTCGACAACGCAGGGACCGTGATCGGCCTCCGGTGCAAGGACGGCGTCGTCCTCGCCGTCGAAAAGCTCGTCCAGTCAAAGCTCCTCGTGCCAGGAGCCAACAGGAGGATCGCTACCGTCGACTTGCACGCCGGAGTCGTGAGTCTCGATTTGGATCGCGCTTCCCTAGATCCCTCCTCCGCCCCCGGCTGACCTACCACTTACCTTGCGAAACAGGCAACGGCGGGCTTGTTGGCGGACGGCAGGCACCTGGCTGGTCGTGCGAGGGATGAGTGCGAGTCGTATCGGGACAGCTACCACATCCGCGTGCCCACAAAGGTGAGTTTCGTCACCGCAATCCTTTTCTCATTCCGCGCTCGCAGTTCTGCTGACGCCGATTTGAGGATTGATGCTTGTCCCCGTCTGAACTCGCAGACTCTCGCCGAACGCCTCGCCCTGTACCTGCAAGCCTACACCCTGTACTCGTCTGTCCGACCGTTCGGTCTCTCCGTCGTTCTCGCCGGTTGGGACTCGCCAGTCTCGACAGCCGGGTCCGACACGATCGTCGAGCGCAAAGCAGAAGGCAAGCCGGCACTGTACATGATCGAGCCGAGCGGGACCTACTGCGTGCGTCCCTCGGAATGTTCCGTGATCCACAATTTCCCGCCGTAGCGCTGACTCGTCCGAGAGCCTTTTGACGCAGGGCTACCGGGGCGTCGCGACTGGCAAGGGCAAGACCGAGGCAAAGACCGAGATTGAGAAGCTCGCATTGGATGAGATGACTGTGGAGGAGGCCCTTGTCGAAGCAGCAAGAATGTAAGTTGCAGCCACTTTTGCGCTCGTGATGAAGGAGGAGGAGAAGTTGTTGACGCTTATCTCTCTTTCAACCACCCCGGACAACAGTATCCACAGCGTGCACGACGACGCCAAGGACAAGGACTTTGAACTCGAGTTGACGTGGATCTCGCCCAAGAGCAACTGGCAGCACCAGCCGGTCCCGAAGGAGCTCGCGGCCGAGGCAGAGCGCAAGGCCAAGGAGATCATCGAGGCGGCGAATCAAATGGAGGAGTAGAGGGAGTGCGCGTGTGATGCATTGCCATCGGTACGAATACGAGCGGCTGCATGCGCCGCAGCCAACGGCTACGAGAACTCTCGCCGAGCATCCAGCTGCGTCCTGCGCTGCAAACTCGATTCAACTTGTCTCATTTGCGACTCAGATCCAGCATACTAGGAAGCGTGCAATGACAGTGTACAGTCTGTAATGATGCATGTGGTCAGCCGCGAGAGAGTTGCGAGAGGTCGACCCGGCCCGTCGATTCCGGCCGAGAAATGGTGCCCACGTCGGCGACGAAAACGGGGCGCCTCTTTCCGGGGTTCTTATCCTCGTCTCTTTGTTTGGCACCGCCCGCCCTCTCTTCAGACAGTACTCCAGTAGGCACTCATCATGATGCTCGTCGCCCACTCGCCGTCCTCGCCGTCGTCCGGTTCGCCCTTCTTCTCGAGGGACTACGCCGTCCGAGGCGTTACGTCGACGTCGTCGACGGCGTCTTCCCCGAGTGCCTCCCCGCCTGCAGCAGCAAACACCACCTCGAGCCCGCACACGGCAGCTCGTCGTCCAGACATTCCGCGCCGGCCGAGCGCCTTGCGCAACAAGTCGAGCGACCACATCCTCGTCCACGCAAAGCTGAGGTTCGGGTCCTCGGATGGCGCACGCTCGTCGGGGAGCGGCGAGCCAGAGTCCGGAGCCAGGTCGGCAGGGTTGCTCGACCCCGGCGAGCCGACTTGGGACGACCAGACTCCGCGGGCGTCTTTCGCCGCAGGCTTGAGCCCCGCCGCGCTGCCGAGCAAGTCCGCCGTCGCCGATGGAGAAGGTCATCCTCGCGTCTCGCCGTCGCCGCCGCCGCCGCCGCCAGTGCTGCAACGGCGCCCTTCCCTCGCGCCCCTGACCATGACTTCGCCCGAGTCGGAGGGTGCCACCCTGCAGCGCTCGCTGTCGACGTCTTCAAACGGGTCCGGAATCTCTTCTAGTGGCAGCGGTGGCGGTTCCCTCCTCGCTCGCCGGCGCTCATCTCGATCCGCATCGCGTCCCGAGATCCTCGCGCCGCTCCTCACCGACTTGAGCCTCGACAACTTGCCCAAACTCGACGACACCGTCAGGCCCGAAGTGATCGGCGTGTCGTCTCATGCAGAGACGCCGTCGAGCGAGACCGTCTCGCCGGTCGACCCGCAAGATCAAAAGCGCCTCAGTCGGCCGAGTCTCGTCGAGCACAGCTTCCGTTCGACGAGGGAGAACGTCTCGACTCCGTTCCCGCGCCTTCGTGACGACTACATCGGCGACGGGGCCGATGGCAGCGCAGACGAAGCTGCATGACGCCAGCGTCTCTGCAGCCCACCGTACGAGCTTGACTCGCATCACGTTCCCCACAAGGACTCGCATATACCCCTGCCTCGTATCGGAAGAGTTTGCCGGACCGTATCTTCTCAACCCATACCCGGTAGATCTCCGACCTCCTCCAAGTCATATTCCCGTTTCTCTAGTATATAGTCATCCCGTGTTGTCCGTCCCTGCAAAGTCATTGATCGTCGTTTGCTTGGCGTATACAAGCTAGCGTCAGTGGTCGACGCCCGTTTTGCGACTTTGGGAAGGTCGGAAGTGTCGAATAGCGCTGGCAGCGATGAAGCGTGGTCAAGAACAGGGTCGTTCCAGTACTGTACAATATGTACACAGAGTTCCCTACAATTCGACGATACCATCCACGCTAAGCGTCTCGGCGGCGATCCGAGTCCCCCATTTAACTACCGTTTTCTCCCGCTCGCCGAGCTTCTTGCCCGCCCACTGCACCACCTCCTTGCCATGTGCTTCGAAGAAGTACCCGAGACCTCGCTGCAACTTTGGTGCAGTCGCGGCCTTGACGAAAACGCGCTCGACGGCTTCGCGGTCCTTGCGTGTCGCCACGGTTGGGAGGACCAAGGCGGGCGACGGGGTCTGAGTCGCGATGATGCAGAAGACGAAGAGCTGAATCAGGAAAGAGCTCGTCTGCTCCTGCATAGACGCGAAGGGTACAGGCTGTCGACAGGCAGAGTTTGATCAACACGGACTGCCAGAAGCACTCGATTTCGGAGAATTGCCACAAAAGACACACCTTCAAGATCGTGATCGAGAGTGCATCCTTGCTGATGCACCATGCATACAGTTTGGCGAGGTTTGCGAGTCGCCGGGTCGAGACATTGCTGCCGGCGCCGCCGTCGCGCGAGTCCTGCATCGATTTCACCAGCTCTTCGCCGCCGACCGACTTCTCGCCGAGGTCCCGGAAAAAGTCCCACAAGAGGTACTGGAGGGTGATCTGGAAAGAATGCGACTTGGTGCAGAGTCGGTGCGCGACCAGCGTGTAGTACGGGTTGTAGACCTTTTCCTGCTCGAGACCAAAGCAGATTGAACGATGTCAGCGGAGGCAGACAACACGAAGGCGTCGATGAGATGACGAACGTTACCGCAGCATTGGAGGAGTACACGAGCAATCTCGCGCTGTTGTACATCGGTCAGGCCAAGCTGCAAGAGCCGGTCGCATGCGTCGACATAATCCTATGGCAAAGGAGGAGGATCAGCGGCCGCGTCGCTTGTAGCGAAAGGACCCAGGATGGGAACTGGATCAGAATTCGCACCTCGCTCGTCATGATGACATTGAAGATGCCCTTCCGGATATCGGTGTTCATTCCCTGTGCTCGCGCGAGTTTGGCGAGCTCCTTGTCGCCTTGCGCCTCCTTGGTCTGGAACTGGAGAGCCTGGCCGCTCGACTCGGTCTCTTCCGCGAGGGGGTCGCCAGCCCATGCAGCACCAACGAGCCACCACTTGCCGCGCGTTGTCGACGATCGGATCTCGTCGAGCGTGACTCGTAGGGGTTCGGGGGCCGCACCTGTACAAACCGAGGGAGAGCGTTGGCGACCGGTCCGTCTTTTCATGCTCTGAGATCGAGGGAATCACAACTTACCGGTCGCCCTTCGCTTGTTCAAGCCGACAAGATACTTGCGCGGTCCAGTGTAGAGGTCAAGTGAGCCGTCTGCGCCCGGCTGTTTGAGCTTGTTGTTCCGCAGGTTGGTCAACTGCTCCACCATGAAGCGAGTACGCGAGCTGTGCCAGACAACGGTAACCGCATTAGCACCCCTTCGCGGAAAAGCTTGATTTACCCAGAGCAACAATGACTGACTTCATGGTCTGCGGGTCGACGCCCTGCATCTTCTGCTTAACGAGCGCGATGATGTCCTTGAGTGCCGAAGGGTCGTCAGAGCGGAGTTGCTGTCCAGAACCTGTGGCGCAATTGTGCAATGTTAGTCATGTGTGCCGAAAGAAGCAGCAGCCTCAAGCCGGAGTCGAAAGGGGGGGGGAGGTGCTTACGCTTCACGATCCTGCTCAGCAGTTCGACCTCGAGTTCTCCGAGTCCACTCTCGATCAAGAGTCGGACAAAATCGTACACGAGGCCACAGTGTACGACCTGGAAATTGTACAGCTCGGCGATGAACGAGACGAGGTTGAGGCACTCTTTGCTGCCCGGTCGGCCTTCGAATCCTTCTTCGCCGTCGTCGTCGAGCGTCGAGGTGCCACTCGCGATCGCGTCCTTGTGCTTCTTGAACGCGGCATCAAAGAGCTCGACTGAGCGCGCCACGACTCCGGCGGGGAACTCGATCCCGACCATGCGGAACAAGGCGGCGACGAGCGCGGCATAAGTGACGACGAGTTGGTCTCCGAGGTTGTCGCGGTCCGAGATGATCCCGAGGAGGAGCGAGATCATCGTCGTCGAGACGACAGCGCGTGGGTTGGACGAGTAGATGGACAGCAACTGGTCGACTATGGCCGACATGTTGGACGTCGAAAGCTTGTTGAGCTGTCCGTTGATCTGCCGCCGGAGGCGGGGATCTTCGGGCGGCGCTTCGAGCGCGGGCGCAGGCGCAGGCGGTGGTGCCGCGATCTCCCCCGCGCTCGCCTTGGCAGAGGCAGAAGCCGCTGCTGCCTGCTTCCGGAGGTGCGGAGGGACGTAGCTGCCCGCAGCTGGCTTGGCGGCACTGGTCGACGCAGGTTCCGCCGCTGCCTGTCCCTCCCCTTCCGGCTCGGCCTCCTCTTCTGGCTCCTCCTCGCCGTCATCCGAAGCAGAGCCGCCCTCGTCAAAATCCGACTCGTCAAGAGTACCCATCTCGTCATCCGAATGTTCGCTGCCCAATTCGCCCATCTCGTCGTGGTCATCGTCGTCACTCGGATCCATGAGCTCCTCGTCCGAGATGCCGTATTCACCAAATGCCTCATCGTCCTCGTCCTCGTCCTCGTCCTCGTCCTCGTCCTCGTCCTCGTCCTCGTCCTCGTCCTCGTCCTCGTCTGCGCCCGTCTCTTCATCCGAGCCAGTCGCAGCTTCGAGCTCGTCTGGGTCGAAATCAGATGGCAGGTCGTCGGCATCCATCTCTTTCAAGAGTTTGGCGTAGTTCTGTAGGCAGGTCGCAGCAAGATCAGTGGCGCAATTCTGAGAAGCACACCGTGGCAAAGAAAGGGAGGGGACTGACCTTTTTCCTGCCTCCGAACGCTGCTCCTTCGAGGTCGTCGAGACCTTCGAACAGGTCTGCCGGGCGGGTGGAACTCCGGAGTCAGCCACGTGCGGAGAACGTGCGAGGAAGAAAGAAGAGCATCTGAATACCTCCGAGACCGTCCTCGTCAAACTCTGCCTTCATCTTGCCCTTTTCCGAACGCGAGAGCCCACCGGGGGCGCCGAGTTTCGCCTCGAGCCAGGCAATCTCTTTATCCTCGTCTGTCTCGTTCCGGTTTCGCGTCCTCGTCGGGTCGGGTCCGGACCCGCGTTCCTGCTTGGCCATGAGTTTCTCGAGCGCCGTCTGTGGCTTCGCTGGGTGCGGTGGTGGGGCGGCGACAGCAGCGGCGGGAGTGGCGGACGTCTCGCCCGAGTCGGCCGTTCGGGCGCGCTTTTTGGCAGGAGGTTGAGTGGCATCGTCTTGACGCGTTCCGACGGGAGCCTTGCTCGTCGAAGCTACAGGCGGTTGCTCGTCGGCACTCCTCTTTTTCGAAGCGGCACCGCCTTGGTTCTGTGCGCGGTTCTGCTTCGGAGCGTTCCTCTCTGCCTTGCGCCTGTCCTTCCTTCCGAGGCGTCCCTTGGCGGCAGGCTGCGGGTCGATGTGGCCGAGTTGCTCGAGCTCTTGACGGATCGACTTTGGCAGGGTGGCGGTGCGCTTCCTCGCTGCGTGGTTGTACGGTCGCTGCTGCTGTGGCGGCATGCTTGCGGATGACTGGTCTCGCCCTTGAAAGTCGACTAGACCGAGTCAAGCACTGGCTACGCAACGCCGACTCGGACTCGGCCTCTGATGACTTTCACGCTGAACCAGCCAAGTCGCTCGACTTCTCGCCTCTTCTCCCTTCGTGGACACTGTGCACGCAGGACAGAAATGCAGAGAGCAATCGTGCACGGAATAGCATCAGCGCGCACCGCCGCCCGGCCGTCCCAGCTCTGCCCGCCGCCGCGATGGCCGGCGCAGCGCCTGCCGTGCCTTGCTGCCCGGCCCTCGACGCTTCCTCGACTAGCACAGCGCCGGTTCGCGTCTACAGAGACCCAGAGTACTTTGAAGCGGCCGGCCGTGACCTCCGAGTCGTATCAGCGGGCGAGAGAGGCGCGGTACAAGGAGCGGAACCGGTCTCTCCTCCTCTACTCGGCCGCCACCATCCTCGTCGTCACCGCAGGGTCCTACCTCGCCGTCCCCCTCTACCGCGTGTTCTGCTCCGCGACCGGCTACGGAGGCACGCCACAAACCGACTCGAGCAGGTTCGGACCGGACCGGTTGATCCCGCGGACCGACCTCGACAAGCGAATCAGGGTCACCTTCAACGCCGACGCGAGCGACTCGTTACCCTGGTCGTTTGAACCACAGCAAAAGGACGTCAAGGTCCTACCCGGAGAGACTGCCCTAGCGTTCTACACCGCGACCAACCACTCGGACGAAGACATTATCGGAATCGCCACTTACAACGTGACCCCTATGAACGTGCGTCCCCAGCCAGGTAAAAACCTGGACGGGAGGGATCCCACTTGCTGACGCGAGGTTGCACGCAGATCGCGCCGTATTTCGCCAAAGTCGAATGCTTCTGCTTCGAAGAGCAGCGCCTCCTCGCCGGCGAAGAGGTCGACCTGCCCGTCTTCTTCTTCATCGACCGCGACTTTGTCGACGACCCCCTCATGAAGGACGTCCGCGAAGTCACCCTCAGCTACACCTTCTTGTGCGTGCCCACCTTTCCTCGGTAAACAACTGGGACGGAAATCATGCTGACCTTTTTCTTCTTCCCTTGATGCCACCGCAACCGCGATACACACGTAGCCGTGCCCGACGAGACTCGTACGGCAACCTGGTGCCTGCCGAGGGTCCCCTCGCAGTGGCAAACTCTGTACCCGCATCATAGACCGACCGCGTTGGCCCTGTCTCGAACTTGTTGTAGCCATGCTAATCACTACCGCACCCACTTCGCAATTCCGCACCTCTCCCTTTCTCCATCGCCGTGCCCTTGAATCGAGAGAATGACGAACGGGGGGCGCAGGAGCAGAGTCTTTGGATCCGTAAACATCTTGACAAAGCAGGTAGGTGTGATTACACGCTGTCCGCCGACAGCCTACTTCTTCGCTCGCTTCTTGACCTCCTGTACGCGCGAAACACCAAGACGGAATGTGTTAGCTTTCACGGGTGCTTAAGCGGGATCTTTTTCGAAATGAGAAACACAAAACTCGCCTCGTCCTTGCACGGGTGCAAAAAGACCTTGTTCGGGAAATCGGGCTTGTTGCTCATGTGACCGCCCGACCAGTCGTTCGTGACGGCATACGCAAAGATTCGACCCGTGTGGTTGAACGAGGTCGTCGCGATCGGGCCGCCCTTGTTCTCGAAAGCTGCGCGCCGCGGAGGACGTTTCCGCGTCTTTTGGTCAGCCACCAGGTTCCACGCGGTACTGTATCGGTTCAGCACCGTCGATCAGGTAGCAAAAGAAGCTCACTCTTCAGTCGTGTCTTGCTCTCCTTGTCCCAGAAGTTGATGGTGCCATCCGATCCTGCGGTCGAGAACGTCCCGTACGGGTGAAACTTGATGTCGTTGACGGCGTACACGGCCGATGATTTGGACGGCGCCGGCTCGTCTTTTCGGTGACACTGAAGGATGTGATACAGAACCTGTTCAGCATGGCCGTTGCATCCACTTTTGCGTCGACACACCGCCAGAGCGGCTTCTCACTCCTTACCTTGAATGTAAAGTTGCTCGCCGCCGCCTTGTCGTCCACATGCCTGCGGGGGAACACATCCTCGGGTCAGCCCACTGCTTGCATTGCGGCGAGGAAGTAAACGTGTGAGTTCACTGGATCGCCACTCGTCCCTCGACGGTTCCGATCGCGTAGCCAGTTCCGTCCGGGAAGCAGGCAATCTGGCGGTACGACCGGGTCGAGCAAAGTCAGCTCAATGCGCCACAGGTCACATAGCCAGAAACTGGAAGGTGGCCGCACTGTCCGTGTCTGCCACCGCAAGGGGCTGGTCAGGGTCTTGAAAGCCTGCGTCGGCTGGTTCAGGTTAAAGATCTGGATTTGTCGCTCCGCCGTGCCGACGACCATGAGCGGGTAAACCACATCAAGGGCTGAAAAGGCAATACTTTCATCAAGTTCGACTCAGAAAATGTCGAAACACGAAGAGCAAATCCTGACGTACCGTAACACCGCTCGGGCAGTTGCACGGTCGCGACCGGGTTGGGTGTCCGCAGGTCCCAGTATTTCAGAGTCTGTTCAAAGGACTCGTCGTCAGCAGAGGGCAATCGGCGCTTAGGAGCATGTATTGCACACCTTGTCCCATGATCCAGTCACTGAGGTGGAAGCGAGTGTCAGTCGCAGACACTAAACATGCGGCGGTGCCTCCTGGGCGACTCACCCAACATGCCCTGTCCGTTCGCCTCAAAGTACTTTACGCATCGAATGGGCTCGTCGTGTTGAGCGACCTGACAACGAGCAGCAGAGTCAGTCATCGCTTCGTGTGCGGAACGGAGAGCGAAAAAGGGCGGGCATACCTGTTGCGCCTGTCCAGTCGCGAGGTCGTACATGCGTGCTGCCTTGTCCGCACCGGCAGAGAAGACTTTTGAACCATCCTGAATGACGTTTGTGAGTGCCAGACATGTCAGCAAGCGGCTTCAACGGGTGCTCGAGTGAGCGTCAACGGGAGTCGCACCTTTGACCAGCAGACGTCCAGTACCGGTCCCTCGTGACTGTAAGCAGCTTTCCCGACTGCCTGCCCCTGCGCGTTGACCTCGTACAGCCGAACTTCGTTACTCCAAGAGGCGACGGCGAGGATGTCGGCGGTCGGCGAAAAGGCGATCGCCGAGACCGAGTCGGTCGGCAGATTCGGGACCTCGACGTCCTTAGGCTCTACGGTCACGGCTGGGCGGGCGCCGAAGAAGGACATTGTGCGGTGCGATTCGAGTGTCGAGTGATGGACCACGAACACACGAGCAAGGGCAGCTCAAACGAGGCGACGCGTAGTCAGGGGAGCGCTGTGCAGCCAGTAAATCGAGCGAGCAACCTGTTCACGTCGGGCACACTCGAGGCAAAGTTGGTGTACAGACCGACGGTGCGATCACTCTGGAAACTCAGGCTGACGGCGAAATTTCAATCAAGACCGTAAGTCTCTATATTGCAGGACGCATATCTGCGTTAAGAGATTGTCTGCAATGCAAGAAGAGCGAGGACGGACATGCGGATCAATACGGAAAAGGGATGTGAGGCCGGAAACTATCTCGAGACAACCAGGAGCGGACCGGAAACGATGAGTGAGCAAGGGATAACGGAGGAGGAGGAATGTGAGCTGGAGAGAGATGAAAAGTCTGTAGTGTGGCATGATGGACGTAGTGGAGAGAGAGGTGTTTCTCATGCAAGACGCTTGAAACCAAGAGGCGACTGCTAGTGGCGGCGTCAGGAGCTCACAACGTCGATGAGTGTCTGTCGTGTGACGGATCTATAGATATTCCTAAGCGAAGACGGCCATGCCTGCCGCGACGGCGAAGAGGGACACGCCTGCAGCCGCCGCGAGCTTCTGAGCACCCGAGTTGTGCGCAGACGTCGAAGCGGCTGCCGCAGCCGGCTGCGCCGACTCTCGGACGGCACTCGCGCTCGATAGGCTGGCGCTCTGCGACTGGGTGACCGAGGAGGTCACGATTGCGGCGGATCGGACCGTGGTGACAACGGCGGTGCTGGTCGTGATGGTGGCGGACGACGAAACGACAGAGGACGAAACGGCTGAAGACGACGACACGAGGGTCGACGTCGTCCAGCTGGAGGAAGCCGGAGTCGAGCTCGATGCAGCAGAGCTCGACCATGTCGTGGAAGAAGCGACGGACGAGGACCAAGTACTGCTAGGTGCCGCGCTCGACGTCGTGGTCGCCGGGCTGCGGGGCGGAAACGGTCAGTGCTCAGAACCGGAGAGAATGCACCCGTCAGGACTCACGCGTAAGCAGCGGCGGCACCGCCAACGGTAGCGACGGCTTGGCAGTTTGATGAGGCACCGGCAGCGTGCGGAGTCGGCGCAGCTCCTTGCGACTGCTGATACGTCGAGAGTTGGCCGTTGACCATGTAGACGCCGGGCGGGTCTTTTCGTAGCCAGGTCACGCGTCAGCGTCTCCGGAACAAGTTAGTATAGGTTATCGAAATCACTCACACTCGGTCGAGTCTCCCTCGCAGGTATCAAAGCCGCCCCCATAGTTGCCCGGCTCGTTCCACGCGCAGCCCTGTTGCACGAAAGGAGTCAGCGTGTGCTTCCGTGCGCCCAACGTGAAGGAATCCCGCACCTGCAAATCGTAAATGTGCTGGCACCAAAGCCAGGCGTCGGGCGCATCGTGGCAGATCCGGAAGCCTGCAGAGGAAGGCTCAATCAGTCTCGGCGGTTGAGCGGCAGGATTGAGCATCCCTACTGACAGAATTCGCTGTCGGAGATCTGCGATGAACCATCGTCAGCGATCTCGTGTCAAATATGATCTCGAAGCGGGTGGAAAGACTCACAAACTAGATTGCGTTTACGACAAAATGCGAAGTCAGCAGAGGTCCTTCGCGACTTTCGCCACACACAGGACCGGGCCCGACTCACGGAAGTCCACTCGTGAATCTGCTCGCCGTTGGCATAGACAAGACTTCCTGAAATGCACGAACGCGACCTCGTCAGCAACCTGCCTGAACAAAACCGGTCGCACCCACTTACCGATCGGATTTCCGTTGCCAGTCGCGCCGTGCGGGTCGAGCTCGCCACCGGCATCACCCGCGGCGATATTGATCTTGGTAAAGTCTCCGGTGCCGGTGATCTGGCTGCGTACGGTTCAGGTTCGTCAAAATACCTGGGCGGGTTGAGAGAGCCGGAAACTCCTTACGTGTAATGCGGCGTAACGAGGTAGTGAGCCTGCACTCTCGGATGTTGTCAGTCTCGACGGCGCGCCACTGGACAAGTTGGCTTGAATGACATACCGAGTGTACAGTGCCTTCCGGCATCACCCTTGCGCCGTGACCCGTTGCCGAGCACCACGCCACTTCGATCTCCTCCGTATCGCCGATCGTCCCGCCCGGTGTCGGCGGTGCCCACAGGCAAAAGTCCTGCAGGCAGCGGTGCAGCGGCGAGAAGAGTTAGACTCTAGTTGCTGGAGACCCTGCGGTTCAATCGCAGCGGACAACCCGCAGAATCTCTTCCAGCGTCAAGAATCCGGTCCGCTCACCGTAACGCTGTTGACGAAAGCAGTCTGGCACCTGCGAGCATTCGTATCGTGGTGTCAGTGACGTTGCTCGGGTCGTAGTCGCCGACGGCTCGTCTGCTCCTTCGGAATTCCCGCAAGGTAAAGAACGGCCTAGGGCCTCACATTGCGTCCGGACTATCGGTTGTCCCGCAGTCATTGTACTGCAGGCTCGGAAATTGGTCAGCCAAGCCCTGCATTTGGGAAAACAGACTTTGCATGCCCGTCAAAGGGTTGCGTGGCGATCTCGATACTGAGCTCTCGACGCTCGCCGATTGTACTCACTCCGGTCTGGCCAGACTCGCTCGTATGCGGGAGGTTGCCGCTTCAAGGCGATCGTCAGAATCAAGTGACAAGCTCCGGTTCATGGCAAGCTGGACGACTCACAGGCTGTACGAGGAGTAGCCGGCGTTGACGAGCGGCGCGAGCGCGGCGAGGAGCGGGAGGAGAGGCATGCTTGGACCCGGATGGTATGATATGCGTTCAAAAGAAAGAGAGAGCCGCAGAAGCCTGGCAGCAGTACAAGAGTGGTCGAAGGGCTGCTAGACTCGTTGTTTGGCGGAAAAGCCGACCAGAGTTTGAGGAAACCCAAATTGGGCACGCGTTCGATCGAGCCGATTTTCACGGCACGTGACTTTTTGGGCGCGTATGTAGAGGCGGACGCATAGCAGACACATCTGTAGACTGAGGCAGGAGACAGTAGCTACTCGCTTCAAATGAGGCTCTAGTAGCTTGTAGAGACGCCGGCTGCAGGTAGGAGACCATATTGCAAGCCGCCCCTGAGGCGCTCTGCCGCAGTATGTCGGACACCACGTCCTTAAGTAACGATTCGCAGAACTATAGGAGGTGGCAATCTCAACCAGAATTTATACCGAACGGCTTTAAAAAGGTCTCGAAGACGAAAGTAGTCCTTATCCCCGCGGTTGCCCGCGGCCTTACAAAAGTCCCATCGCCGGGGTGCAGACGACGCCGACTTGCGCCCGCAGAAGCACCGAGAGCGCTGACTGTGCCCGCTATGCACCGATCCAGACTCGCACTTCGCACCTGCCAGCGCGCTCTCTCGTCCTCGGCGCCGGGCCGTGCCGCTGCAGCGAGCACCAGCACGAGCAGCAGCTACCAACCTCCCGTCAAGCCAGGCTCGCTCCCGGCGTACGATGCCGCGCTCGAGTACATCCAGCAGGACCGCGAGAACAAACTGAAGCAGCTCGAGCAACTCAAGCAGTCCGGCGCGGCGCAGGACCAGCTCGACAAGCTCGAGGTCGAGGCTTGGAGCAACGACCCCGAGACTCGATGGCGCGCAAAGACGGGCGCAGGCGACATGTCCAAGCCCGTCTATCGGCACCTGGCAGAGCGCAAGTGGCGGAAAGAGGGCGACCTTGCCATCCTCGTGCGTCCCTTCTCCCGCAAAGGACGCCGACTCGTGCCGCCGCTGACCTTTTACCGGCCTACACATGCAAAGATGCAGCGAGTGACTCAGATGCATGTGACGCCTGATCTCCTGGCAGAGATCAACCCGCAGGCCGACGTGCGGATTCAGGTCGCGGGCGAGACGATCGAGCCGGGAGTCTTTACCGCTCCGGCACGGGTAGGCCAAGCTTGTCGGTGCATCATTCGGCTCGAACCTACCGAACTTACCCCTTGCTGCTCGTAACAGACACGAGAAGGGTTCGAGGTGACCGCTCAGGTCTTCCATCCGGAAGAGCGGTTGTACACTTTGCTCGTGGTCGACCCCGGTCAGTCGCTCTATCCCAGACTTGCTCCCCGTCACACAGCACTGACTCTGCCTTCCCGCCGACAGACGTGCCCGACGAGATGAACCAGACGTTCACTACCTATGCGCACTGGCTCGTGTAGGTTCTACTTTCCTGCTGTACAGATCTGCTCTTCATTCTGACCGAATTGTGAAACCGCATACACAGCCCAAACATCCCCCTCTCCGCTGCCTCGACCACGCTCCTTCTGGACTCGCTTCCGGCCGGTCTCGCATACGTTCCGCCTCATCCCCAGAACGGCACCCCGTACCACCGATACACGACTCTGCTCCTCGAGCAGTCTTCGCAGCTCGAATTGGCGGGCGAGCCGGAACGCCTCGGCTTCAGCGTGCGCAACTTTGTCGACCAGTACGGTCTGAAGCCGGCCGGCGTGAACTTCTTCCGGCAGAAGTGGGACAAGGACGTCAGCGCGATCTACAGCGAAGTCCTCGGTGAGTTTGCTTGCACTGACTTCATCCCTCTGGCCCGCCAGTGCATTGCAACTGACTTCGCATCAACGACGCAGACGTTCCGGAGCCCAAGTATGGACGGCCGCCGAAGATTGACACCTACGCCAACAGACCAGCAAAGTACGAGGTGGTTTAACCGTACAATCGCAGCGATCGCAATGCAAAATCTTCTTAACAAGCACACTGTCCGGGCCGGAGGAAGAACTTAGGCCGACTCTACTTCTTGTCCCTGATTTGCAGGTTCAGGGTGTCGCCGTTGTCCAGGTTGAGGGCAGCGAGCGTGGACGAGTTTGCGAGAAGGCGATCCTTGTAGGTATATCGCTGTTTGCCGACCGGTACGCCTACCATAGCCTGCGATGTAACGTGTGGGATGTTGTGTCAGCGAGCAGGAAAGGGCGAGGAGTAACTGCTTGGGCCAAGCTTACCGCGATTCGGTCTCGAACGGTACCGATCAGCAAGGTGAGCGGAACCTCGAGCTCGACTGCCTGGCCCTTGCAGCCCCACGCCGGCTTGGCCGGGTACTCTGGCAGCTGCACGGTGATCTTGACCGGGTCGGGGTGCTTCGCGAGCCACTCCTCCTCGGGAAAGATGTGTCCTTCGTCGCGGCGAGCCCGCTTCGCCGAAGGCTCGTCTTCCGCCTCGTCCGGAGCAGGCCGAGTCCCGCTCGGCGACGCTCCGGGCTGCTGAGCATCGGCGGCAGTCGGAGCGGGAGCAGGCGGAGCCAGACCGGCCGCGCTGTCGGTCGGTAGGCCCTCGCCGGGTGTCGATACCGAGGGTCGTTGCGGAAGGCCAGCAGGGAGAGGCGGGGCGGGCATCGGTGAGCTGCTTGCGGAAACGTCTTGCGGTGCAAACCCGGGCGGGGCACCGACGGAAGTAAAGCTGGACGAGGTGGTCCGCTCGAGAGTGATTTGCGGGGGTTGAGGCGCCGCAGAGATGCTGGCTCCCGTCGTCAGCGTCGTCATCGCAGGCGGCGGCGCCTCGACCACCGGTTCGGGCATCTCTGACGGTTCGGGCATCGTCGGTCCAATGTTTGACTCTTCGGTCGGCAGCAAACCCTTGGCGCGGTGGAGGGCGGCAATCTGATCGTCGTAATTGGCGGTCTGCTGGTACCGCATGGTGATCGTCTCCTTCGAAGCGGCATGACCGTCCCACACGTTCTTCTCTCGGGCCCTCGACTTGGCGAGTTCGGCTGCTTGCCGTTGTTTCTCGGCCTCGCCGATGTTCTCGCCAAAGATGTCGGGTCGGTGCGCGGCGATGGCACGGATCGAGGCAGACACGTCGGTGCCTCCGGGCATGACGGCGGACGCGGCGCGGTTGAGGTCGGCTTGCTTCTTCTCCTCCTTCCAGCGCGGGTCGAGCATCTCGTATCGGATGTGCTTGCCAAACTCGTCGACCGGGATCTGCTGACCCTCGAAGGTAGTGAAGGCTTGCGTCGGTTTGGTCTTCTTGGCTGTAGGGTTGCTTTCGAGTCAGCACTCGCGAAGAGGAGGTTGTCTCGGGGAGGACGTGTACGTACTGCGCACGTAGTCCTTGCGGATCTTGACTGGTGCACTCGAGTCGGCAGTCTGGATCTCGACGACGTCTTCCTTCCGCTGCTCGATCACCGGCTGCCCGGCAGCAGCGGCCTCGTCGTCCTCATCCTCCATGTCCATCTCGCCCTCATCCAAGCCGTCACCGTTTGCCGCAGCACCGTTGCCTTCCATGATCATCGAAGCCATCTTCTTCTGCGCGATCGACATGTTCTCGACCTCGGCAAGGCTCATTGGCGGCGGCAGCTCGGCGATACCAGCCTCGTCGTTCTCGGTGAATTCGATCGTGGACGCGACCTGGAAGTCTTGCCAGTCGATCTCGGCGAAAGCGATCCGTTCCGCCTCGGCCTTGTCCTCTTCCTCCTTCCTCCGGCTAGACTCCCACTTCTCCCATTCGACGCGCTGCTGTGCGTCGGCAAGCACTTCACGGCGTCCTCGTGCGGCTGCGTCGCCCAGCGGGTCGTCTGTCGGTCCACCTGCACGTCGTTCGATACGTTCGAGCATCTCCTTCGACGGCACGAGGATTTTCGTATATTGCTCGACCAGCCTACAAGGTGAAAGTGTGAGTAACGGCGCAGACAACGAACTCGCGGACACTGTGCGCACCTGTTAAAGTAGCCAAAGAGAGAATGCGTGGGCCGAAGGAAGTCAAACTGGTAGTTGCGAGATTCGCGGGCGGCCAAGTCTGAGGTGAACTTGCGACCGGATCGTGCCGTAAAAAGGGCGGTCAATCGCAAGATGTCGCTGCAAGTCGGATCACGATCATCAGCTCTCCGGTTCTTTGTGAGCGACCACCAGAGAGGACGATAGCTTACAGATCGACCGCATTGATCTTGGGCGGGTCCTCGACCAGGAACTCGAGCGCCGGTGGTTGAGGTGGCCTGCCATCGTCTTCCGCTTTGCCGTCTGCGCCCTCCTTATCCTCTGTCTTCTGTTCCGGCTGCTCTCCGGCCTTGAACGCCGCGAGTCGATCGGCGTAGTACGCGTGGTAGGGGTCCGATTCGTTCATGAAGGCGAATCGCGAGTCGGTCTTTTCGCGCTGCTTGAACTTTTCCTCGAGCATGGCGGCATTGTTCGACTTTGCGATAAAGGCGGCCGTCTTGTCGACGATCGCCTTGATGACGGGCGGCGGCAAGATGAGAGTCGCCTCCGACATGGCGTCGTTCGTTTCCGAAGTGTTGGAGTTCTGTCACGGGGACGATAGAGTCAGCTATAACGTTCCTCCTTGAGCACGTGCATTGCTCGTTCCCGCGCTGCGCTGTATAGACCATGTCGGCGCGTGTGCGATGACTTTTCGACGAGGGGAGTTCGGAGAGTCGGCGTCAGAGTGACGGCTCCTGCTGCAACCGACGTAGAGACATAGGCCCAACCCTCCGTGTCTGACTGAGTGCGTCCCTCTGCAACCTCACCTTTCAAGGTAGCGGAGAGGGAACGAGGCAGCGAGTGCGGGCGGAGTCGGTTGCGTTCCGATCTGGAGGACTTTCGCGGGCTGATCGGGCCGGACTGGCGGTGGGTCCACGGACTCTTGATCTGCGTCCTCCTGGCGCTCTCTGCTGCACTGTGCGCGTGCGTCACTGCGACGAAGCAGCGGCGTGGCGGTGAGGTCGCCTCTTTCTAATGCTTGATTACGATACATTTGTATTCTCATTTCATTGCCTGCGAAGCAATTGCGCCTGCTCACTCTCAGCGTACGCACTGACCTCGCTTCAGGTCGCGGTGCAGCGCTATGTGCTAGCCTGGCTTACGACTCAGACCGCTGTGCTATATTATGCAGCTGCCGTGGGAGAAAGTTTTTTCCCCTCTCGACTTGGGGCCGACGATGATCCGCGGTTCGGGTGCCCCTACTAGGGCCTACCCAGCTGCGGACAAGGCAGACTTGCCTAGCTAGATTCATGCAGATCGTAACGTGCGCAGCAACTTGGCGGGCTCGCACGCGCGTGCCGAGCTTTGGCGAAATTCCTCGCCCTTCCGACGTAAAAGAACAAAGGGACCTGAGCGCCGACGCTTCCTCGAGGCTTATCCCCCGCGGACGAGCGTGCTGAACCATGTGGGGAGCTTTCCGACTTGCTCGCTATTCCTCCTCCGTCATCTCCAGCTGCTGCTCTCCAGGACTCCATCGTCACCCTCCTGCTGCTCAAAGAATCCTCACGTGCTTTGCTCTACTGCTTGCGCCCAGCTCGTAGCGATTCCCCCACAATCCGAGGTGACTTGGACAGCGCCCGTCATGGGAGCCTGTAGTTCGACCGAGGGCGGCCGCCGACCGGAATGGGAACCGACTTCGCAAGACCTCGCACAGTCGAAGGCCATCGACCGCTTGCTGCGGGACGACGAGGACAAATTGGCGTCGGAGGTCAAGGTCGGTCGACTGTCTTTTGCCTCCTCGACAAGTAGACTGACTACCCCACGAGATTGTAGATGCTATTGCTGGGTTGGTCCGATGGTCTCGCCACTCTGCGATTACTGCAAAAAGTCTAACAGCGGGAGCATGTTCGTGCAGGCCCAGGGTCGAGCGGTAAATCGACAATACTCGTACGTGCATCCCCGTGGTCAGTTGTCAGGGTACCTGCGAGTGGCTGACCTGCACCCGTAAAAACTCGCAGAAGCAGATGAAGGTGATTAGCGGAGGGCACTATCCGCCCGCCGATTCCGTCGCTGACCCGATAAAAGCCCTTGCGACGAACAGCTCATACACCTCTCCGGTTTTACCGAAGCCGAAATCGAGATGTACCGGCAGCAGATCTTTCAGAACCTGCGGGACGGAATGAAGGCTTGCCTGGCCTTGATGGAGCAAGAAGGGATGGAACTTGCAAATCCCGATCTCTTAGTAAGTCTCGCAAACGTTGCATGATCCTACGTCGAGACGCACGCTGACATCCTCGCTTGCCAAGGAACTCTGGGACCTGGGAGAGCAATACAGCGAAGTAAAAATCGGCGGGCCATTCCCGAGTCCCCTGAAAGGTTGGCTACGGGCATTGTGGAACGATCGCGGCATGAAAGCCGTCGTGGCCGGTGGCGAAGAAGCTACGATCCCTGAGAGGTGCCGCGCCAGTCTTCTTACCCGGCCTGTCTCCAAGTCGCGCTAATCATGTCTGCTTGCAACAGCTTGCCGTAGTGCGTGCCTTTCTCGTGTCGGGATCGAGCCGAAGACCGTCACAGACTCAACGATCACGCCTCCGCACGCAGCTTCTTCGAGCACCTCGATCGCCTGTTCAAGCCGGCCTACCGACCGACCGACCAGGACATCTTGCGATGTCGACAGAAGACGACGGGAATCTCGGAAACCGCATTTCACCACCGCGGTATGCAGTACCGGTCCGTCTCGCTCAGCTCAAATGTCAAAAGCAGGCAGACTGGTCATCGAGCTTACGTCTTCGAGGTCAACAGAATATTTGACGTTGGCGGGCAGCGGAGCGAGCGGCGCAAGTGGTGGGTGGCGGTGCGGAAATCTCCCTTGCGTGCGTCGCTGACATCAGATTCCTTGGACGCAGGGTCCATTGCTTCGAGAACGTCACAGCACTCGTGTTCTTGGCGTCCCTGTCCGGCTACGATGTACGTTGTCCACCAATTGCTGAACAACAACGACTCGGGTTCATGCTGACCTTCTCATTCCGCACCTCAACGCCGTTCTTTCGTCCGCACCGCAGCAAAATCTGCACGAGGACCGGAATTCGAATCAGATGCAAGAAGCGCTCATGCTCTTTGACAGCATCTGCAACTCGCGCTGGTTCGCGCAGACGGCGATGATCCTCTTCCTCAACAAGCAAGACGTGTTTACCGCGCGGGTCCCGGTCTCGTCGATCACGTCGCACTTCTCGGACTACGCAGGTACAGGCGTGGCGTCCATTCTGCTGGTACGATCAGTTCCTGAACCATATCGATGGCGCCGACAGGCGATCCGCACGATCCGATTGCGGGTCAGGAATATTTCCGCGCTCGCTTCTTGCGCTTGAACCGGTCGACCAGCAAAGAGATCTGTGAGTTCCGAACATAAGAGTCTCGATCATATCGAAGGCAAGAGCCCTGACCGTAGTTTCTTTGCGGGACAGACACGCACTACACGACGGCCGTGGATACCAAACTCGTCAAGGTAGTCTTCGCGAGTGTGTCAGACGTCATCCTCAGCCGGTAAGGCTAAAGCCCTCTCTTCGCAGTCCAGTCACCTGCTAGTACCGAGCTGACGAGATCGCTGTCATTTTAGGAATCTGACTGCGCTCATGCTCTGAGACGCGCAACGGTTGTCTCAATCGTAGGCCGAGGTTCGGTGAGGCGGCGGCCACACTGAAGTCGGCAGACAGCACGGCCTCTCCTCATACAGAATTGCATAGCGCTGTACAGTATCCTCCTGACGAGAAAGCACATAGCGTCCATCTCGCTCGGCAATGGAGACCTGAAATGGGCCAATTGCGGTGTGCCCGTTTGGATGCTGTAATTGCCGACCACGACTCTACTAAAACGACCCCTGCTTTTCAGAGACCGTCGGTACGCCATCGTCGCTGCCACTGGACGGCCTCTTGACCAGAACATGGTCAATGATCCCCTGCTTGATCGCCGCGTCCGGTGTCAAATAGTGATCCCGGTCGAGCATCTGGGCTGCGGACCCAACAGGCTCGACGTGTCAGTGATTTGCGCAACGGTATGAGAGTTGGTAGGACGCCAGCAGAAACGCACCGAAACGTTTCCGAGCCGTCTCTCGCTCCTCATCCGGGAACTTGCAGTGGTCGGCGTATAGATCAAACATCTTTTCGCGGACCCGCAAGATCTCGTTCGCCTGCGAAAGTGCACACACTTCAGTCTCTGAGTGAGGGGTTCGACCCCAAGTTCACCACGCACCACGATGGAAATGTCGGATGCCTGGCCGCCGGCTCCGCCCGACGGTTCTGCGGGCGAGGTAAACGGGCATCGCCTGAGCTCGTTTTCGCCGCGCAAGCAGACTTCCACCCCCTCCGCGCAACTCACGGTGAATCATGATGGACGAGTGAGCGAGCGCGTTCCGGTGTCCTGGTTCCCCTGCCGAGTGTTTCGTTTCGCAACTCGCCGTCAGCGAAAGATGCATCATTTGACAAAAAGGGCACTTGGAACTCGCCTCCGGCCAGGATGAGAGAAGCCATCGACGAAGCTTGTCCGACCACAATGGTGTGCACCGGCGTGTGCACAAACTGCATCTGCAATCGCCGATAGGGGGAGAAGTCTCCTGGTCATCAGCAGGAAGGGTCCAATGCTTCTACTCTCGTGTCCATCTTGCCTCACGGTATCATAAATCGCCAGACCGGCAGTGACGCTCCCTCCCGGCGAGTTGATGTAGAGCGAGATGGGCGCCGACGATTCCGCTTCGAGGAAGAGCATTTGCGCGACGACGACTGACGAGAGCGCATCGTCGATCTGCACCCGCCGCCGGAGTCAGCTTCGCCTGAAGAGTTGAAAGGTCCCGAGCTACCGAGGGTCTTCGATAGCGATAGTAATCGCGGCGGTAGCCCTCTCGACTGACCGGACCGTTGAGGAAGACGATCCGCTCCTGCAATAACCGCGAATAGACTGCACACGGCGGGTCGACGGGCGGTCAAGTTCATCAGCTCCCTATGCATAACACGTGCTTGTACGTGTGAGCAGCAGCAGTAGGCGCGGCGCTCACCATCCGAGACTCGCTCCCCTCTCGGCTGCAAAGAAGAGTCGTAGTCCGTGTCAGCAATGGCGCATCGAGGACGCGGGGTACAGCAGTGTAGATCGGCACACATACCTCTCTCGTCACGACCAAGGGGATCAACGCCCCTGAGGCGCTGGTATTGGTAAAAGGCCGGCGCGTGAACGATGAGGGATGATGATGTGGGGGCGGACGAGCACGACGACTCGGGGCCAAGCTGAGCGGTCGAGTGCATGGCTGCTGTAAGGGCCGCGTACAGGTCGCGAGTGTATGCCGGAACATCGGCATGTCTGCCGGTCGCAATGGCATGACGAGGTGCAACGGTGGTGAAAGGGAGAGTCGAGCAAACCCTCTCGGGTGACAAAGAGGGAGCGTGAAGGTATGACTTTAGATCGTTACATCGAACAGCGACGAGATACATGCTACGGTGTTGTTGAGAGAGAGAGAGAGAGAGAGATTAGACGCTACAACAGAGGCCAGCGGGAAAGGTAGCGCACAGAATCGGCGACGAAGGACGAAAAGGATACGAGGTGGGTTGTTATGATCCGCGCGGGGGTGCGTGCGCGGTCAGAAGCGCGAGTAGCTGCCAATCGTCATCCAGTTGCTTCGGCCGTCCTTGTCCTGTCAGCATGCGCAAAGGCAGAAAGCGAAATTAGTTCAGCCTTCCGCATCCGACGCTTCCGTCGAGCTGAGAGACGATTCACAACCGCCGCCACACTACAGGACAAAGAACGGAGGGAAAGAAAAAAGAACGCACCTTCATCTCGTTGTCGGATTTTTTGGCATACAGGGACGCGATCGCCGGACTCTGCTGTTTCTTCTGCTCGGCGAGTTTGGCCGCGAGCGTCGCCGACAAGCCCGAGACGGTCGCGCCGGCCTTGACTGCCGGAGCGGCGCTCGCTGCGGCTGTAGCTGCTGCAGTTTTTAGCTTTTTCGATTTGGGAGGAGCGGCGAGTTCGGCTGAATCCGCGTTGCCGTTGCCATTCTTGCGCTTGCCGGCCGCCTTGGCGGCCTTCTTGTCGTCCTTTTCTTGTCGTTTCCGCGCCTCGAACCGCTCGCGCATCAGTTCGAGCTCGTCCTCCTTCGGGTTGATGGTGACCCACTCCTCGACGACGCCCGGTCGGGTCCGTTCGCCGTCGACGGGGCAACAGTTTCGCTCGTCGTCGTCCTGGACCTCTTCCCCCTCTTTATGCGCACCGGCCTTGTCGAGGTTTTTGCGCATCTCCCTGAGTGCGGATTCCGACATGGCGCATCCGCACGGTTTCCGGTAGACAAACTTTACGCTGCCGTTCATTTCTCGGAGCGAGATGGGGCAGACAAAGGGGGCGGGCGGGTCTCGCTCGTTCGCTGCGCCGACTGCCACCGTGTCGCTCGTTGCTCCGTCGGGCGAGTTCGCGTCTTGGGCGGCGGCGGCTTGGGGTCCGAGGAGGTTTGGGTTGGGTGTGAGGCGGAGGGTGACGAGGTCCTTGAGGGAGCGGATGTGACCTGCGACGAGTTTGCCGTCCGAGCCAAAGGTGCCGGGGTCGAGGAGGAAGGCGATGACTGCCTCTTTGTTGTAGAGCCTGCCTAGCGGGCAGGACACGACGGGTTGCCGGAGGGGTTGCTTGGAGAGGGCGCAAAAGGCCGACAGCTGCCTGACCCTGTCTGCGTCGTTCTCGCGTGCGCGGGTCTGCTTGGTGCGGATCAGCTCTGACCGTTTTGGGATGGATCCACCGTCGTTACCCATGGCGGTGGCAGTGCTGTGCTGTCGAGAGCGAGAGAGAGACTGAGAGTGAGTGGCGGAGGCGAACGAGACGACACAGAGTCGCGTCTAGACTCTTCGACTTTGAGGTCTCACGTGAGCGCGCACAGTGGGCCATAGCGAGCACTCGAGGCGCTCTACTCGGAGCAGCTGCTGCACCTCGCCAGCTCAGTCTCTCCTCCCGCCCGACTCTCTCGCCTCGTCGCTTCCCGTCGTCGTTGAACAATCTCTCTCCGAACAAGGTGATCACAGCGAGACGACAACGATGCCCGCAGCAGCTCCCCGCGGTGCAGCCGCTGCACGCAAGTCGGTCGTACCCGATCCAGACCTCTACGCCCACTCGGACGACTCGGACGACTCGCTCGCCGGACGAGACCCCGCCGATAACAAGCCGCCGTCGAAACGCAGTCGCACCAGCACCAGCACCACCACCACGACTGCAGCAGCCAGGGGACTCGTACGTAAAGGCTCAAAAGGTCCACAGCCAACCAGGGGATCAGTCACCACCGACGCGGGCAGGAGGAGGAGTACTCGCCTCAGCAACGAACACCAACAACAACAACCACCAGAAGACCAAACATCTACAACAACTGCGACAACCGCAAGAGCAGCAGGGCCCAAGGGCAAGAAACGAGCAAAGCCTGAACCTGACGCCCCAGAAGAGCAAGAGACGGCAGCAGCACCGGTCGAGGACCACCAGCGCCCGCCGGCTGCATCACGCGGCGCTGCAGCAGCAGCAGCCAGTCAACGCCCGACCACCAAGCGACCCCGGTTGGCCGGCGCCGAATCCAATCCTCAACCAGCCACGGACGAGGCCGCAACCGCGGCACACCCCCACTCACCACCGACAGCAGCACCACCCCCGGCGAGGAGAGGCTTCATTGTTTGTCCCCTCTCGAGTTCTCCCACCCATCGCGTCAAAAGCGCGTCGTTCTCGCTCGCTAACCCTTCTCAACGACAGCCTCGAGCCGCCGCCGACCTCGCGACGCGCGTCCACAAACCGCCACCCGCCTTCTCGGCCGCCCTCGTCGACCTGACCGCGGCCGGAGACGATGCCGCTGCCGAACCGTTCCTGTTCACTACCAACCCGCCGACGCCGTACGCAAAAGGTGCTGCTGCACAACGTAATGCACCAACCCAGAAACAAACGACGAGCAGGGGAAAGGTGAGGGTCGGAAGGCGGGACCAGACTGCCCCCCCCCCCCCCCCCCCCGTTTTCCGCGTTTTATGCTCGCCTCCAATTACTGACTCGAGCGGCGCGCTTCGTTGCAGGCCCCGCGGACTGCGCCTTCTACACGACACGACTCTGCCGACGACGCCGACACGAGCGACGCCGCCGCCGTTGCTGCCGGTCCTTCCTCATCTCGACATCGTCACACGCCTCCGAAATCTCCACGAGGAGGAGGAGGAGGAGCACTGAAACCGGTCGCGCCGATTCACGTGCACGAGACGCCCGTTCAAGTGCGCAACATTGCGTTCAGACAGGGGTTGCCGCCTGGGACGCCGGCGACGATCGTCAGGACGGCGAGGAGGAGTAGCGCGCGCGGGAGTGGGAAACGTGGCAGCAGCATTGGAGGAGGGTTTGAAGGTGCGTCCGAGTTTCCTGCAGCTGAGGCGATCTACGAGTATACTGGTAGCCTGGCTTGACTCGACTTTTGCGATCTTGGGTCCGCCCCCCCAACCTCATCCCTCTCCCCGCGCAGCTGTCCCTCATCCGCAAGTCGCCGACGACAAGCTGTACCGCTCGACGGACGCGTCCGACCCGATCGCGAAGCGACTCCGATCCATCGTCAGTTGGGCGGCGCAACGCACGCGAGACCGCATCTTTCGCGGCGTCCGGGAGGACGAGATGAGCGTCGCCCAGTCGGCCGCCAAGGGGGTCATTGATGCCTTTATTGAGGATGTGTGCTCCCTCCGAGTTGACACGTCTGTGCCGTATCAGGTGCGCGGCGCTCTACCTTCGAGTGCCGGGGTCTGCTCAGGATCCAAACGCGACTGACGCCTCTCCGGGTCTGAACCTCGTCTTCCCCGATTTTTCCCGAAAACGTACAGGTGCCGAGCCAGTCACAGGATCCGACGCGATTGCCGCCGCACCCGCACAACGAGAGCAACGCAGCCAAGATGCAAGAGCTTGAAGAAAGTTATGCTGCGTGCGTTCTCCTCCCTCACAAGGGGGTATCGTTGCCCCTGGACGCGATCTTGCTGACATGTGGAAAGATCTGTTCTGGCCACCTGTCTCACGGAAAAACAGCATCGCTCGCGAGCAAGAATTGCGACAATCGCTCGAGCCGACCTACCAGTCTTTCTTTGACTCTCGGACGCAGGCACAGGCAGCAGCTTCGACTTCGTACGCCAACCTCCTCCCCGCGGCTGCGCGTTCCAACCCTTCGGCATACGCGGCAACGCTCGACTTGTCCGTCGCGGCGCCGACGAGCTTGGAAGAAGCGCTCGCGCTCGGGAGGCGAGTCATGCAGGGCGAGTTGGTCCAGACTGGCGGCGCCGGTAAGACTCCCGTCGCCAAGAAGGGCAAGGGCAAGACTGCCGAAGACGTTCCTGGCGAGGAAACTCTGCAAGAGGCGATGCAACGACGAGTCGCCGTGGCTCAGATCGATGTGCGTGGAAATGGTTCTTCTAATGATGCCGTCTGCACTCGCGTTCCTTAACACGCGTTCTGATCGTTGATGTGATCCTCTCGGGAACGCACAGACCGCCGCCTTCCGACATCAGACGCATCGCCTCTTGGCCTTTACCCGCATCGCAGCCGCCTATGTCGCTCACCGCTCTTCAGAGAATCATGCCGCCCTCACGCGGCACAACGAGCTCGGCCTCGCAGCACGGTCGACCGCTCCCGCCCCCGACGACGGCGCGGCCGGCCTCGCGGCTGCGGTACCGTCGGCGACCGCGACGATCGATATTACGGCGGGACAATCGTCGGACGCGCAAATGCGCGCGACGATGGACCCGCGAGATCTGCTGCGCGCGATCGCAGACAGCGATACCAAGCGCCGCCCGTCATAGGCGCGCCCTCGGTCCACACCCTCGCACCTTTCTCCTTCGACTTTCATCCTCTCCAGAAGCTTTGGTTACCCCAAAACCCTATTGACTTGCAGTAAAACGTTCCAACTCCTCCTCCTCCTTTTGACGGTCCACCTTTTCAAACCCATTGTCTTTTCAATCGCGCGTACATTGCCAAACGAATCTAAACTATACTTCCTCCCTCCCGTTTCCACCTTCCTTCTGTGCTTCCGACCTGTGCGTCTCTTTTCTTCGACCCCGCTTCGGCGTGGCTCTGTGTTACCCCAAAGCCTTCCTCTTCAGATACCCTTATAGCTCTCCACTTTCTCCCGTGGGGATGCCAATCAGATGTTGCTACTCGGATTCAGGGACCGGTTCTCGAGGCAATAAAATCATGCAAGCAGTCCGAGGATGCGATCATTCGGGATGCAGCGTGACCAAGTTCGACTGCACAAACCTGGTGAATCTACGCGCGCCAGTACTGGGCGACAGAGTGGATGCGGTCGAGAACAGAGGTGAAGTATGAAGTGTCGTTCAACAACGCCTCAAACTCCTTGATCGCTTCCTCCTCGGACAAGGCGAGAAGGAACTTGTCCTGGACCTGCATGGAAGTGACGCGGTGAGGGATCTCGACCGCTAAGGAGGCAGGGCGAGAGCCACGCCGCACACACCTTCATGACCGCCTTGTCGGGCTCGAGCTTGATATCAGGGATGTTGCCGTCCACCATGAGCGCGACGAGGTTGATCAGCAAATTCGCGTTCTTGCGTAGCGTCGTGAAGCCCGTATAACACAGGCTCTTGAAGCGGGCATAGTGCGGCGACTGCATGCCGCCCATTGCGTCGACCATTTCTTTGCACACTTTGACGGCAGGCGGAAACGGCTTCGGGTCGCGGCCAAGGATGTACCCGAAATCGACTGTGGCGCACGTGATGAGAGGCCCGTCAGTCAAAGGAAAAGCGGACCGCACAAACGCGACTTTGGTCCCCTCACCGTGGAAGAAATGCCCGTCGGGCGAGAGCAGGAGATTGTCGAGATGGCGGTCGCCGACCCCGAGCAGGTAGGTCACAACGCAGTAGCCAGCTGCCCGTCATGCAAAAAAGGTCAGCGGAGGGTTGAAGATGGAGTCAAACTAAAGGGGTACCTACCGCAACTCCGGATGTAGGTGTCGAGGACTTCTGGCTCGACGCCGTATGTGCCCACGCTGCCCGGGTCTGCGTGTTGCTCCCGCAGGTAGCCGAGTAGCCCCTGTGCCCCGTATTCGAAGGTAATGTCTTGCAAGGTTCGCGACGGAACAAACTGGACCATCCCGTCGACGGCGCCCGTCGCGAGCACGCGGTAAGGCATCAGCTTGAGGTCGAGGTTCTCTTTGCGGAGGAGGCGGTCCATGAGGGTGAAGAGCTGAATGACGAGTTGATCCTGTCGGAGATCGTCGCCGTCCTTGAAGATGACTGGGTACGGCTCTCCGGTCGTCGTCAGGAGTTGCAATCGCAGCGGGAACAAGTTCGACTTGAAGACCGAAGACGCCTCGGGGTCAATTCCAGTAATTGAAATGCGAGCGTCGAGCGGTAAAGGAATCGGCGACGAGAAAGTTCCGAGACCAGACGAAGCCGAAGAGAGTGCCGACTTAAGCTTCTCGATTTTCTTTGGCCGAGCATCCTTGGAGAGTCGCAGGGTCGAGGCGAGCTTGGTGATCCGCGCGATGAACTCGCCTTGTCGACGGAATGTGTCCAGTCGATCCGGCTCGTCGTCGGGTTGCAGCTGGACAAGCTCGATGAACGTCAGTGCAGGTTTCGCCAGCGTGGGGTAAAACACGCAGCCTCACCTCGCGTATCCGCTTCTCAAACTTCTTGGCCACTTCATCAAACATGGTACTCCGTGACTTGTCCTCGCGCTCGACCTGGATGTACCAGAAGAAGTGATTCCCGAGGACCGGATTCCGCGCGCTCCGCTCGACGAGAAAGTCTTCGAGGGTTGGCAAGTGCTGTTCGGATGCGTGGCTATGTCGTAAGTGGGCAGAGTGTCGAGGATGGGTGTGCGAGTGCATGTGCGAGTGACGGAGTGAGGCGCTGGGCGAGATGTGAGAAGAGGCGGAAGGCGAAGTCGGCGGTGGGGCGGGCTCGAACTTGAGGGCTTGCACGAGCTGGAGAAGGTACAGCATGAGTTCCTGCACATGAGAGATAGTCAAGGTCAGAATGTCAGGTCACGACTTCGATCGGTTGTCGAAAGGTGAAGACATCAACAAGACGGCCCACACGCGCGTACCTCGTCATCCGCCCGCTCAAGCTGCCGGACAGCATACGCCCTAACCCTCCGATCCCGAAAGCCCTCCGCCGGTCCGAGTAACTCCAAAGCATCGTCCATCTCGACTTCGTGCCACATCGGCAAGAGCGTCTCGACGGCTTGTTTCGCCTCTCCCGGATCGGACCACACGACCGACTTGAGGAACTTGGTCAAGGCGCGTTTGTCCCGCGTGAGGTAGAAGCGGAACTTCCACACGAGATCTCGCTGTGGAGTTGTCAGCTCTTGCGTGGGAGGGTACCGCAGAATCTCCTGCGGAATGCCAAGGAATGGTGAGGAACCGTCAGCATAGGTGACCGCGATCAGAGCACCATGCGGGATGGAACAAACGTTGAGTTCGTCGCGGATCTTGGCGTTCGGTTTCAGCTCGCGGTCGAGTGGTCCATTGCGGTGATCACGGACCAGTCGACGATGTTTCGCCTCGACGGGATTCTTGCGCACGATCTCCGGATCGACAATGGTGAAGAGTGAAGCTTCTGCCGAAGCGTTAGCCGAGCCAGCGGGAGCCGAGGAAGTTGACCCTTGAGCAGCGGCTGCAGAGGCGGTGGGCGGAACGGCGGACGAGTACAAGCTCGAAGACGACAAGACCGGTAGGGGGTATTCCTGCCAACCACATTGTCCACCACATTGTCAGAATAGACACACAAGTCGGAAGGTGTCTGAGGAAATCTGACCGGCTCGCTGAACACCACGGGAAAGTCGAAACGAGGCAAGTCGATGTACAGGAAGAGGTTCTCAGACTTTTCGGATTCAGCCTGCAAGCCTCCGTGTCAGCGCGAGTACTCAAATTCAGAGTCATGGCGAAAGCTCAACTCGCTTTGTGGATCTTTTCGATCTGCCGGAAGGCGAGCTTGTCGAGCCAATCGAGCCGGGCAATGTCGCCTCGCTCGTGGCGCTTGACGAGCTTCTCGAGCCTGCCCATCTCGTCCTTGAGGCCGACCTTGCTTGGCGTCTCGGAAGCGTCGTGCGGATCTGCCTCCACGCCCTTCCAGAGGTACAGGCGCTGTTTGCCCTTGCGGAGGGTGCATTTCCCGCCAAAGAGGCGCAAGGTCGAACCTCCGACGACGGCGAGTTGGCCCGGCCCGGCAATGTCGTACACGGTGACGACCAGTTGTGCGTTCAGAGGCAGGTCGCGGTACTTGATCGGGAGGGTGATGTGCTCGTTCCAGTCGACTTGCTCGCGCGACTTGAACGCCTTGTGCGCCGTCTGGACCGACGGGATCAGCGGCTTGTTGTCGGCCCACAACTCGATCTTGACATAGAGGTCACTCGGGAGTGCTTGCTGGAACCCGTGGTGTTTGAGATGCGGGTGGTCGAGCAGGTCGGTGAGCGGTCGCTGCGGCAGGCGACCCTGGAACGAGGCGACTTTGATGGTGACGGGTTGGGCCAAGTCGCCGTGCTTGATGAACGAGATCTGCGAATCGAACGATCCTGACGAGGGATGTGCGAGCGAGTCCATCACGGAGCTGCGTAGTCCGCAGGTGTCGTGCACTCGAGTGAAGTCGGCAGCTGGTGGTGGGGCCGCCGAGGAGGGAGGGCGACCGATCCCACAACGGTCGCTCGGTTCGGTAGGCTCGAGCGAGACTCTGTGGCCCGTACGCAGTCTCTCGATCGCTTGTTGGCGTTTGCTTCGGCTAGGCAGCTCGAGTTGGACTGGATGATCCGGCTCAGCCAAAGTTGTGCGATGAGAGAGCAGTCAAGCGGGCGGTCGTACGTTCGGGTGGCGGGCAGGCGCTCGAGCCAATCGCTTATGAAGTACACCTATCAGCCTGATCCAGTGACTAGCGAGCCTGCTGCGGGTCGAGTGAAAGAGCAAGGGCAGGGACCATCTCGAGAGAGCCCCACCAACTACTTGGACGCTGCCTATACCGCCTTACTCGCTCTTTGGGGGCTTGAACTGCTCAGACACTGCGACTGTATCGTCAGCATGCCAGCTGGCAGCAAGAAACCGCGCACAGCCGTCTCGTCGTCCTCGTTCCTCGACATCAAAGCCCAAATCAGGTCCGTCATTCCGCACCCGAGCCACTCACGGCAGCAAACAGTCTGACGGGGTAGAATGACGCGCCGCAGTAAACACGAAGACGACTTTAACAAATCCCGCCAGCTCGGCCAACCGAGCACCATCGCCGGTGGCGTCCCTCGACAACAGAAGAAGCTGCCAGCCTGGGCCCGTCAGAACAAGGGTCTCGCAGGTCGAGCAGCGAAAGATCAGGTCGTATACGAGGAAGAAGTCGGCACGGGCAAAGATCCGGACCAAGTTCGGAAACACCTCGAGCGGAAAGCCGCGATCTACGAAAAGATCCGGTCCGTCATTCTCGCCTTTTTCAGACTGCTCAAATCAGGCCCTTTCATGCTGACTCTCCTGAATTGCGATCTCCAGAAAGGGCAAGACTGGTGGACTGACCGAGGCGCAGATCGACTCTCTCCTGGTCGATTTCGACGCCCAGCCGGACCGAGGCTTCTCCTCGTCCGAAGACGATTCGGACGTGGACGAGAGTCTGACCGTACCGACAAGGCGGATGGAGGATGATGGATCAGAAGACGAAGTGAGCATGAAGACTTCGGCCATGTTTAACATCTTGCAGATGGCTGATCCGTACCCTTTCTTAGCCGGGACCTGCCCTGCCGTACGACCCTCTCGTCGAATACACGGACGAGTTTGGTCGTGCGCGTATGATCCCGAGGTCAGAAGTGCCGCGCGGAGCACCCTTCCGAGATCCCAATGCGGTCGGAGCGCCTTGCCAGAGCGCAGACAATCCCGCTCCGGAGGAAGTCACGTCCGGCGCGTTCAAGCCAGGCGAGGGTCCAGATCCGTGAGCTCAGTCCACACTGTCACATCTCTCACGAAAAAAGACGCTGACTTGCGTTGGTCCAGCTCGAACGTGTATTACGGCGACCAGAACTTTTTCCCTGTGTACGAACCCGATCCCGAAGTGCTCGCGCGCCGCGCCGCCACCCTCGCCGCTGCTGCCGCCGCCCCGCTGGTGGATCACTATGACGCGGCGCGCGAGAACCGCACCAAGGGTGCCGGGTTCTACCAATTCAGTGGGAACGAAGAAGAGCGGCAGGCGCAGATGGATGCGCTCGCGAAGGAGCGGGAGGAGACGGAGCGGAAGAGGAAGGAGAGGGACGAGGTGGGCGATGCGGTGAAGCGGAAGCGGGAGAGTGAGGTCGAGGAACGGAAACGCAAGATCGAGGCGAAGCGGCGCGAGATGGAGGAGAAGAGGAAACGGCTCAAGAGCGGCGCGGTCGGTGGCGGCGGCGGCGAGACTTGACCTTGACCTTGTTCCACGGCGATGGGCGTGTTTCCCTTCTCCTGCTTGTTGTTGCTATTTGTCGCAATTGATACTCGTTCCGCCGGCGTTCTCTCGGATGTTTACCGCTCTAGCCGCCGCTGACTGGTGGAATCGGGCAGACCGTCTCTCCCCCTCGGAGCAAGACTCGCGACTCGGCGTCTTCGTCGATCATCTCCTCATTGATGCTCCATGCGCTTCTGCCCAATACGTGCGCGAACTCGTCGTTGCCCGGGTGGACGGACTTGATGAGGTAGTTCCGCAAGTCGGAAAGAGCGAACGGGCTCGGAGTTGATGGGAGTTGAACTTTTTGCGAGGCGGGTTCGCCTGGGATGGCGGTCCTGACTCCAGCAAAGTAGAGTAGCTTGATTGTCTGTCGTCAAGTCAGCCACGGAGCAGAACGAGTGTCAGCCGAGGTGGATCGGTCGATCAACCAGAGCGATGAGAGGACGTACAGGGCCGGGAGAAGTCTGTACTGGGCGTTCCATACTCCAAAGATTACTGTCGCTACTGTAACCTCGCACTAAGCCCCGTCACAGAGGCAGTCGAACGAGAAAGACGGATGTCATCATCGTCGACTCGCTCTTTCGCTCCTTCCGCTCACTCGCTCAGGCTCAGTAGCGCAATCCGGGTCATGCTGGACAAGCTTCCGACCGAGCTGGCGCTCACGATCGCCGAACTCGGCGCTCCGCAGATCGCGCCTGACCGCAAATCGCTCGCCATCGTCCGTCGTCGCTACTTTATCTCGCTCGCCACCGTCTCTCGTGCACTCTACGCCGCACTGCGCCCTTACATCTGGGAGCACGTACAAATCAAAGGAGCCAAGACGGACGCGCTCGTTCAGATGTTCACGCGCGATACGCGTTGCGCCGAATTCGTCAAGGAGCTCGCCTGCGTTAATTTTTCGCAACCTGCCTTCGCCAAGCTCTGGACAATGTTCCCTCGCTTCGTCAAATTGACGAGTCTGGCCATCTGTGGCAGGCTCGACGACAGCGAGCCGCTGCAATTGTGCATGCTCGAGCGTCTGTCCGGTGCGTCCGACCGTTTCTTGTCGTGCATGCCGGACGAGGCAGGGTCTCAACTGATGCTGCTCCGTGACGCAGCACTCAAACACTTGCACCTCCGAAACGTCTTGATGAGCAAGCGCCTTCCCAAGACTACATGCCTGGAATTGCTGTGCCTTGACGGCCGAGTCCGCGTGCACCGTCCGCTCGGCCAAGACGTGCCGATCATGCCCGACGCCATCATCACTCGGCACTCGACCGCCTTGAAGAAGACTCTTCGTCTCGTTGACCACGATTTGCAGGATTGGTTCGAGGACGGCGTGGACGCGCATTTTTGCCTTGATGCGCTCAGCCGTGTCGACAGCGTCGACGTTGACGTGGCGAGCTTCGCGAATACGGCGCTCGCGCTTTCCCTCCGATCCTCATCAGCGATGCCCTGCTTCGTCTTGAAAGCTCGGCCACACGATGTTTTTGCCCTACTCCAAGACGGGTTCCCCTTGTGGTTTCCCGCCAACTTGCACGTCTGGATCACGAACCCTTGGCTGACCCTCGACTGCGCGCTGGTTTGCTTCCAACGCACCATGCGTGCCCTGTGCAATATGGCAGCTAGTACACCACATTGCAGACTGCGATTGTCCCTCCCGACCGGGTTCGGATGCACCGTCGCCCAACGTGATTTGACCGCCAAGCGCCTGTCCGTCTACGAGGTTCTCAAGGAGCTTCGGCGCTGCAGCATCCCGATCAGCTTCTACGACGAACCTCGCGCCGACGACTCCCTGCCGGATTCAACCCATGTGAAGCTGGAATGGCTCGGCCTGGAGGACAAAGAGGGGTACTTCACGGAGCTCCTCGAAGGACGTTGTTCCGACCCGGAGCTGCGCGACTTTAAGGTCGTCATGGTCGACTGAAGAGTTGGAAGTGTAGTAGCTTGAAGTAGCCGCTGGAGAGGCCTTCGCTTGAATTTCTGCTTGCAATTTGTATTTTCACGAAAACGCCGCACGGACCTCTTCTCGCACCCCGTGCGTCTCGCGGTGCACGAACCCTTCCTCTTCTCCTTCCCTTACCGCCACCAACCCAAGTACGGTCACACGATCGATGTTCGACCGACTTCCGACAGAGCTCCTGCTCGTCATCGTCGAACTTGCAGCGCCTCGCACGGCCCAGCACCGGTACCGCCTCTTCGTTGAAGAAGGAGCTGGTTCGCTTCACTCGCGTCGATCTCACGTTCGACCTGGCTCGCAGTGCGCCCGCTGATCTGGACCGAGGTGTGGATCTTTGAACGGATGGCCAGCGCGCTCGTCAACGCGGTCGAGCGCGATCCGTCGTTTGCGCCGTTCACGAAGCGCCTGATCTGCTACCGCATGTCGATCAACGCTCTCGTGGCGTTGCATCGCGTCTTTCCGCGCTTCAACAATGTCAGGAGCATCGAGATCCACAACAGCGGTACAAGGGAAGCACCGCTTGAGCTCTCGACGATTGAGCAGCTGGGAGGTGAGCACATCGTGACCCGACTCTTTGCCAGCGTGCGGGCCTCAGAATCGCGCCTCGCTCAACAGATGACTTCTTTCTTCTTGTCTGCGCAGCATTGAAGGACCTTTCGCTCGAGGCGTGCTGGATAGCGCCAACGCTCCCGCGCCTCGACCAGCTCGAGACGCTGTGCCTTCGTTCGTTCAAACTAGGGATCCCGCTCGAAGGGGACGTGCCCCTCGCTCCGACTCGGATCATCACAGATCTTTCCTCCGCCAGCCAGAGGACTCTGCGCTTGCTTGGGCAAACTCACCCCATCTTGTTTCGCAACCCGAATTCGCCACTACCAGATTTCTCCAATATAACCCTACTCGAGCTCGACGGTATCAGTTTCCAGGTCATGCGAGAGCTCGGAGACGCATTCGTGTCCCTGACGTGCCGAGCCGTACTCAAATGCGAGTTCAACGACCTCGACCCGGCCCTGGTCCCGTATGATCGCGCCAGTTCGGCACTTCCACTTCCTGCAGACTTTGAGATCTGGGTGCGTTCCGACGCGCTTCCGGGATCTTCACGACAGTCGTCAACTCGAGTCGAAAGACACCTGCAAGCGCTCATCTCGGTGGCGCCCAGCCTTTCCGCCTTGACTCTGCCGCTCAATCTGGGCATCGGACGCAGTTCGGAGGATATCCTACGAGTCCGTACGCCCATCTACGCGCTCCTCAAGCGATTTGCGAAGGACGCAGTTCCAGTCCGATTTCATCAGGAACCTTGGCACGAACACGGATTGCTCCAACTGTATTTCCGAAAACTCGACGAATTTGCCGGGGAGGGCTACTTCTCCGACCTCGCGGCGGGCAGAGTCGTCGACCCCGAGTTGCGCGACTTCCGAGTCGTGGTGGTCTGACGGTCTCCGCAATCCGGGGCTCGATTAGCAGGCGGTGGCGAGGCTTGTCGGAGGGACGCTTTCATGAGGAAATCGGCCACATAATGTCCAGTGCCTGCTTTCTGTGTACTGTTGGTCTTTGTTGAAATGCTTGTTTCGTCTTCTCTCTCGCACGCGGATCCTCCGCACTCGTAGGAAGCAAAACCTGAATCCGACGAGAGTTCGCTTGGGAAGTTTCTCACGAGCAAGGGCCGCTTGCAACTTCTTGCATAGCCCGTTCGGTCGGCGCAGCTTGTCAAACCCCTGCTACTGCTGGTGTTGTATGCGAATTGCAAAGTCAATATCACCCGGGGAGGGACCCTCTATGCGGGAACCTGCCTATTCTGTACAAAGGCATATTTTGTCTGCCACGGTCGAGACGAGTCGGGTTGCGAGGTGCGAAAGGACAAGATCTAGATAAAGTTGTTGTCCTCGAGGTACTTGGCGATGATCTGGACCCCCTCCGGGATGGTGCTCTCGGCGGTCTTGATGTGCAGTTCAGGCTTCTCCGGAGCCTCGTACGGCGCAGAGATGCCGGTGAACTCTGGCGGAGGTCAGATGTGTCGGGTCAGCGAACGAAGACCAAGTACGAGGTTCACACAAGTCCGGAATCCGGGAGCGGCATCCGGAGGAGCGGGCGGGAGGATAGTCGGCACTCACCCTTGATGACACCAGCGCGGGCCTTGGCGTAGAGACCCTTTGGGTCCCGCTTCTCGACCTCCTCGAGAGGAGCGTCGACAAACACCTCGAGGAACGGGATCTTACTCTCCTCGTGGATCTTGCGTGCGAGCGCGCGGTCGGCGAGGTACGGCGAGATGAAGGCGGTCAGGGTTGCGGTGCACGAGGAAGCGACGAGCTTGGCGACCTGCAATGCAGAGGCAGAGAGGATTGTCAGTCTGACTCGTAGAAGGAACCCTATGTGTGCGGCTGTAGACGGGCGAGCAAAGAATTTTCTCGCCTCCATCATGTTTGATCACGACATTTCGGGGGAAAAGAGGGAAATCTGCCGCACCTCTCCGACGCGGCGGATGTTCTCCTCGCGGTCCTTGGGGGAGAAGCCGAGGTCCTTGTTGAGCCCGAAGCGGACGTTGTCTCCGTCGAGGCGGAAGGCGCGCTTCTTGCGCTGCAGCAGCTCGAGTTCGAGAGCGCACGCGAGGGTCGACTTGCCGGAAGCTGCGGGTCCCGGAACGGTGCGCGGGGAGTTTGTGTGGTCAGCGATAGAGCCGTACAAGGCAGGGGAAGCTTCGACGTGGCCATACGAGGCAGGCGGAGCGCGAGCGATAGAGAGTGAAGACTGACCCGAGAGACCGGTGAACCAGATGGTGACGCCGCGCTGGCCGGTGAGCTCTTCGCGCTGTTCCTGGGTGACGCCCTCGTGCCAGACGATGTTCTGCGATACAGGTGCCGTCATCTTGGGTCTTGATCCAAGAAGCGAGGGTTCAAGTCGGAACCAAGAGAGGCGAGAGTCTCACATGTCTCGCTCTTGACACTCGACAGCGCTCACCCGATCACCTCGGGAGGCTTCGTAAGGCAACAATGGAAGCTCTGCAACAGGCTAGCAGAGAGCTTGCCGAGTCAGGCGACGCACCCGAACTCGGCGCACCCCTCCCGCCTTCAAAGTTGGGCACTCAGCAGCACTGGGATCAGGTACGCCCAGCCGTGCAGGACTTTCCGCAACGCACACTGATAGCTGGACGCCGACAGGTGTACGAACGCGAGGTCAAGATGTTCAAGGAGATTGGCGACGAAGGCGAGGTCTGGCAAGTGTCGACTCTCCGGCTCTTCCAAGGCGTGGCCCTGCCCGCATACTGACGGAATTTGCGTTCCCCTGTGCAGGTTCGGAGAAGACGCGGCACAAGATATGGTAGAGTGGGCCGAGGAACACTTTCCGCAGACTGACGGACGGATACTCGACGGTACGGATCGCTCCTTTCTCTCCCTCCTCTGTTTCCGAAACTTCTGTTTGCGCAGTGAAGCAATGATCGATGGTGCAGAAGGACAACCTCCACATGTATAACATAACTGACGCTGTATTCGTTTGCCCGCTCCGCATTGCGAATCGTTGCGCTCCCGGCTCGCAGTCGGCACCGGGAACGGCCAACTGCTCTTTGCCTTTTCCGCTGCCGGCTACACCTCCCTAAACGGCATCGACTACTCGCCTCTCTCCATCGAACTCGCAAACGATATCCTCAGAGCCCGGTCCGCACCCGAGTCGGAGCACACCATCGCAAATCCGCCACCGCGATTCTTTGTCGCCGATATCCTCCAGGTCGCACTCGGCGAAAAGGTGCAGGGCGTCTCGGACGAGGCATGGGATCTCATCACGGACAAGGGGACGTACGACGCTGTGTGCCTGAGCGATGAGCTGAGAGAGGGCAAGAGCCTGCGCGAGCTGTACGTCGAGTCGATCGCGCGATTGCTGCCAAAGGGCGGCATCTTCCTCATCACGTCGTGTAGGTCCCGTGCCCTTTTGCCCCTATGCTCTGGAGCTCAGCCCATGCGTGTTTACAAGCTCACCGAATTGGCTCGCTCTTGGTCAGGCAACTGGACTCAGGCCGAGCTGGAAAAGGCGTTCGTCTCGTCAAGAACAGGTGCGTCTTCGCAGGCTTCGGTCCACTCCGCGGCGAGACGCCTCGCAGTCATCTTGGGCTGCGCTGATGCAGCTCTCTGGCGTCCTACGCGAACGGACAGGTCTCGTCGTGCACTCGAACATTCCTCGCGCGAGTTTCCAATTTGGGGGCAGCACTGGATCATCCATCACCACGGTAGCCTTTGAGAAGCAATAGACACGAATCTTGATCACGCCTTATTCAGTGGCAGAGGAAGTATCGCAGGCTCTTTGCATATGAAGAAAGTCCAGCTTAAGCCCGCGGACAAGAGCCGGATGCCGAGCGGCTCCTCGCGCCACTCACGGACTTGCTCTCCTCCCTCCGCACCGTAAAGACTCCTGCGATAGATAAAGGAGATGGCTGGCTACGACTCAAAGAGTATCCGCACGGCAAGCGTCTCGCGCAAGACGGGCGAGACCGACATCCAGTGCACCATCACTCTCGACCACGCTCCGGACGCCAAGCAGGTCATCGAAATCAACACCGGCATCGGCTTCCTGAACCACGTGAGTCTCGCGTTGTCAGAGGTACGTATGTCGAGCGATTACACGAGGCTGACCGCGTTGCTGGACTTCCGTCGACGGTCTCTGTCGGACGCGGCGGGCGGTGCAGATGTTTCACGCTCTCGCCAAGCACGGCCGCATGTCGCTCCAGATCCAGTGCAAGGGCGACTTGGAAGTCGACGACCACCACACGGCTGAGGACTGCGCGCTCGCGGTCGGCGAGGCGTTCAAGCTCGCGCTGGGTGAACGGAGAGGGATCCGGCGGTACGGTACCGGCTTTGCCCCGCTCGACGAGGTGCGTTTCCCCCTTCCCTGTACCGGACGCTACCCTCATGAGCGCTGTGACTGACACCCGTTCGCTCGAACTGAATTGGGTTGCAGGCCCTCGCGCGCGCTGTCCTCGACATCTCCTCGCGACCCTACTTTTGCGGCGACCTGCAACTGAAGCGGGAAAAGATCGGCGACCTCTCGACCGAGATGATCCCGCACGTGTTCCAGTCGTTCGCGCAGGCCGCGGGCGTCACCCTTCACGTCGACGTGCTCCGGGGAGAGAACGACCACCACAGGTGGGCTCCGTTCTTCCTTCTTTTGCCCTTGCTCTCGTGCTCCCCGGCGCGTGTGTCGCCGAGTGCAGACACGACTCAGGCTGACCATGCTTGCTATACAGGTCCGAGGCCGCTTTCAAGGCTCTTGCGCTCGCCATTCGGGAAGCGATCCAGCGCGACGAGACGGGCGACGTTCCGAGCACCAAGGGCGTCCTCGCCGTTTGAAAAGTGCCGCAGCCGAGTCAGAGCAGCCGGCACAACTCCTCCTGCATACACATAGAGTGACTTTTCTTGTAACCAGCATATAGCAGCTTCTCTTTCTTTTTTCCCCAAGATCTTGCCGCGGACAGGAAGGCCGCCACTTCGTGTTCCTTCGGACCGCTTCCTGACCTTCGGAGCAAGTGTTCTTCGACGAGAGCTCCCTTAGACTCTTTCCTTCTGGACGCACAGTCTATAATTCAGGAGAGAAGAACGCACGCCTATATCGCTCGACCCGGCTGCATGCTCGCTTCCAAACTGCTCTCGCGTTTCGCCACATCGCGCGCTCTCGTCAAGGTGCTTTCTTTCTCGGTCCCGCATGCGACTTCCTGCGCTCTGTCAACTGACATGCTCTTCTTACGCACGCACTCTAGCAATCCTCCCCGCCGCGCTTGGTCGGTAACGGGATCACCACCATGGCCTCAGTCGGACCCGCGCCGCCACTCAGTCCGCCCGCTTTGCGAACGGTCGCCGCGACAACGCACCTCACCCCGCCATCGCCGCTCCAGCTGCCGTCAAGCTACCGCACCCCGTCTCCGATTCAGATTGAGCTGGAGCTGGTAAACGAAGTCCGTATGACGGCGCCTGCCGGCTTCGAGTCGCGTCCCCTCGCCGCCGCCCGTGTCGATATCGGCGGCATGTTTGATCTCGCTCAGAGGATCGAGCTCACTGGCGTGATCGACATGCCGATCGAGAAAGCGTCCGGTGTCGTCGCCGAGGGAGGAGCGGGTTCGCCTCACAAGGAGAAAAAAGCCTGCACCGGGGTGAGTCTCGAGCGGGCGCTCATCTCGCGGCGGACTTTCAAGCTGAGCCTTTTTATTATTGTACACACGACAGGCGTGTGCGAACTGCAAAAAGGCGGGGCGTCTCGCGGCCGCGCTTGAGGTCTAGACTAGGTGATGAGGGGATTGGCGGCAGGTCCGGCGAGACGGCTCGGGCGGTGGAAGCGGAGGGAGACGGCGGTCGCTTGTTCATACTCTTTTTGCGTGTTGTAACTCTAGCAGCTTTTGTCTCTTCGAAGCGCGTTGGTGGTGCAGAAGGCTGCAGCAGAGCAGGAGGGTGGTCGGGGTCGCTGGTTGCGGCGCATCGCGAGGCAGCACGGATAGAGCGTCGGCAACATGAGCCGTTCGGCATGCCCGCGCCTCGAGTAGAAAGCTGTAGCTCGCCAGCGTTGTCGTGCGAGTCGTCATGGCATGCGGGGATCGGCGCCGAGGGTTGAATGAACAAACGGTGGGTGGCATCGTCGGAGATTGGAGCAATCGAGCGAACCCGAGGCAGCACACGCTGGGGCGACCCAGAGTACAGTCTCTCGAGGGATCCACTCCGAGCAAGACCAGGCGGCGCAGGGCAGCGAGGTGAAAGGGCGGAACTTGTGCCGAGAGAAACGGACAAAGAGACAGCTTGGCGCTCGAGCTCTCGCCTGCAGCTTCCCTCATACACGCCTGCAGGGTGGAGAGACTACCGGCAAGCTACTATACGTGTATCGGGTTCACACGAGCTACACGGCCCACTGGTGCTATTTTTCGACGTCGGCATCCGTCTCATCGCCGCCGCCGTCTAAACTCGTCTCTCCGCGTCGATCGGATCTGTCGGCACGAGCCTCGACGCCGAGACTGAAGCTCTAAATCGGACTCGTCGCTTCTCTCGACGCCAAGCAAGCCGGATCGCGAAACCGCGCCATGGCGTTCCATCAAGGTTACGGCGCCCCTCAAAGGCAGTACAACATGCTCGGCGACGACTCGCGGTACCCGCAGACTGTCGGGGCCGGAACAGCAGGCCAGAACCCGTTCGAGTCGCAGAGCAGCTTGCAGCCAGGTTACCCGCCGACTCACCAGGCCATGTACGACGCCCCGTACGGCAACGACTCGACTTGGAGCGTCTACGACTACGGTCAGAGTCCCTTCGGCGACGAGGGGACAAAGGAGACTGCTGTCCTCCAGCGCGGGAGCGATAACCCGTACGCACCAGATTACCGCAAGCCCCGGTCGACAGGCTCGTGGAAGAAATGGACCTTGATCGGCCTCGTCGTCCTGCTCGTGGTCGGAGGCATCGCGGGGGGTATCGCGGGCTGGAGGGTCTCGGCCAACAACAAAGACAACAGCGCATCCGGAACGAGCTCCTCGAGCGGGTCGGGCAAGATGCAGTACAGTGAGTCGCTTGCTTTTTAGCGCAGAACTTGATGCAGACACTAAGATCCCGCCTCTTCCCCCCCCCCTCCTTTTCTTCCTCCCCCCCCCCCGATCAGTCGATGGAACGGCCAAAGCAGTCAAGTGGAACCCGCAAGACCCGTCACAGTTCGAAAAGGATGATCGGTGCGCCTCCTTTTGCCGCTCACATCTCTTACCCTGCTCGCGCGCAAGAGCGAGGATATTGATGTTACTCCGGCTCGGCATGCGCACAGCCTGAAGCCCATCTTCTACGGTCTCGCGTACACGCCGTTCAATGCCCTTGAGCCCTGGTGCGGGGCCAACCTTAACAACGTCACAGAAGACATCCTGCTCATGTCGCAGATGACCAGTACGCTGTCCCCCTCCCCCCCCTCTTCCGAAGGGTGTATTCATTCAAATCACCCAGGCTAGACTGACACAGGTGACCTTTGTGCCCTCAGCTCGCTTGCGCATGTACGGCTCCGCGTGTAATCAGACGCAACTGGTCCTTCAGGCTATTCAAGACACAAAGGTAACTTCCGTTCTCGACGGAGTTCCGCGCCTAAATTGCCTCCCTTACTGAGGGATTGCTTGTCCAGGTCAACATGACGGTTTGGCTCGGCGCCTATGTCGGCGACAACTCGACCGTCAACGCTGAGCAGCAGCAATGGGTCCTCGACGCCCTCAAGATCTACGGAACGGATCATGTCTCGGGAGTCACGATCGGGAACGAGTGCGCGGCTCTTCCTCCGGATGTTCTGGACGCTCCTCGCGACTGAATGGTGTCCACGCCGCATGCAGGTACATCCTAAATTCTGACAACAAAGCGACCGCGATCAACTTCCTCATCTCCCAGATGGCCTCGGTACGTGCTGGTCTCGCCCAGACCCTTGAAACTGCGATCGTGCTTCTTTGCCCTGAAGACGTGAACTCGCTCACACGTGCCGAGTACATGCAGTTCCGGACGCAGCTGGCCGCGCTCAATTTGCCCAAAACGCTGCCAGTCGGTACGGCCGATGCCGGCTCAGCGTTCACCAACGCCAACACGCTCGCTGCCGGGTCGGACTTTATCATGGCCAACGTGAGTTAAACAGGAGCGTTCCTCCAGAAGGAATCGACTTTCGTTCAGCCACTAAGGGACACTGTTGCCTAACCCCCACCCCGCCCAGGTGCACCCTTGGTTCGGAGGCGTACCTGTCGATCAAGCTGCGGGTTGGACGTGGGAGTTCTTTGAAGAGAACGATGTCGCTATCTCCGAAGCGGTCTCGAACAAGCCAGTCCCTTATGTCGCAGAGGTGCGTGCACCCCTGGAGGCGCCTTTCCTGCCTCGTTGCTTCTCCGAGGTCTCGTCCCACGGTCAGCACAGCTGATTACTGGCGTGATGTGGACGCGCAGACTGGCTGGCCTACCGCGTCGATGACGCCCGAGAATGCCACACTTGGCGGAGCGGTCGCCGGTGTTTCGGAGTTGCAGACTTTCCTCGACACCTACCCTTGTCAGGCCAACGCAAACGAGAGCTGTGAGTCTTCTCTTTCGTCGAGACATGTCGCCCTTCTCCTGGATTCCATCCGGAGAACACGGTGGGGTGGTCTGAAGCAGAGGCCGTTCTGACAAGCGATGCCTCATTGATACTCCTCAGACTACTTCTTCTTCGAGCCGTTCGACGAGCCTGTAAGCCACCTCTAACCGAGCCGGGCAGCCCGCGATGACGGAGCCGGATAGCTGACTTCCTCGCGGTTTTAAACCTCGCTGCAGTGGAAGGTCCAGTTTGGTGGCGTCGAACCCGTATGTCCCTATGATCCAAGCACTCGTCTGGCGAAGCAACTTGCCTACTGACATACCGGGCCGCTGTTCTCACTTGCCTTCAGTACTGGGGTCTGTTCAACTCGGACCGGACCCTGAAGGACATTACCTTCCCGACTTGCGCCGTCGATTCGAGCTCAGCGTCCGGCTGAACGCGTCCACGACAGCGACATTGTACATCATTTCCGGTCTCCTTGCGCTCGGACACAGACACGCGTTCATTTCTCCGGTTCCTCTCGGTATTCGATCGCGCCCGGCTTTCACTTCTCGCATTTCTCGACGTTTTCGTTCTGGACAGACACTAGGCACCCCTCTGCCGTGACACCCCGCCCCGCGTTTCGTATGGCTAGCCTTCACCTTGTACAGCTGGCATTTGTAGCACTGCAGTAATCGAGCATGGTTACATGGATCCTCGGGCGAGAACTCGGCGCATGGAGACGGCTGCCTTTCTTTCTCCGGTTATCGATCGAGCAGGGGAGGGAGAATGTGTGACAGGCGTCTATCACATCACGGTTTAGTCTCGGTTTCCCAAGCTGGATTCGGGGCAGGGGGCGGTTCGTCGTAATACCGTTGCTTCATGGCGCGGTATTTCCTCAGCGAGTACATCGCTTCTAGTTCTGTAGGGAGCGCCGCCACGGAGTTACGCATCAGCGATCTAGGATCGAGCTTCTGCGAAAAGCTGCCTGTGTGCAGATGCCTACCACGTTTGATAAAGTCTGCCTTTGCGATCCCTGCCTCGAGGCGTTCTCGATCTGCGCCGACGTGCGCGAGGAAGCACTTGTGCAACCGCTCTGTCGCGCGGTAGTTCGGATCGGGATACTCCTTTGCGAGGTAAAAGAGCTATAGGCGGGCGTCATCGCGTCAGTACGAGGACCATAGAGTGCTGACGCGGCGAGGTGGGGCGGCTTTTGAAATCGGAGCGAGATGGTGCGAAGGGAGTCGTCGCGGACAAGACGAGCGCTCGACGAACCTCTTTGTAGAGCGCCCGGGCGCGTAATCGCAGCTGCTGTACAGACGCCAGCTTTGCTACAGCGTCACGGGGGTGAGCACGATGACGTGGGCGGAGCGAAAAGAGACTCGCGACTCGCTCCGCTCGACGACGGCTTGAATGCGCCACTCGGACTGACAGCGCGCAGTTGCTCAAGCAGACGTCAGCCTTTTCTCTTTGCCAAGCAAAGTCGACCGCAGAGCATGCCGACCCGAACCGAACTCGACGCGGCCCTCGCCCGCTACCCTGAAGCACTCTCCCTCCGAGCGAAAGCCTCGAAAACCTCCGCCGACCTGGTCCAACTCGACAGCTGGTATCGTACAGATCTACGCAACGAGGTGCATCGGCGCCGGGCAACGTCCGGGGACGAAGCCGAGGCTGAGACGTGGCTGGCGAGGGACGAACTCAGCAAACTGATGCAGTGGAAATTGGCAGTGCGTATTCGATTTCCTTTCCCATCAAAGCAGGTCGGACCATGCGCTCATGAGAATCGCCCTCTGACTGCCTTCCCCAGCGCGGGAAATGGCGACCTCGGTTACAAGACATGGTCGGAATAAATGCGCCCGAAGTCATTCGCGCATCAACCTCGAGCGCATCCGTCAACGACGACCACGAAGCGGCGCTCAAAGAACTCTCACAGCTCAAAGCCGTCGGTCCGGCCACTGCTTCGGCGATTCTCGCGCTCTGGTACCCTGATTCCGAGCCGTTCATGAGCGACGAAGGACTCGATTATGCCGCCGCCCTCGGACCGGGCGAGTCGGGCAAGAAATCCAAGCGCGAATATACAGTCAAAGCATGGAGGACTTATAAGGAGGAGATGCTCGATCGCAAAGAATGGGAGAAATGGGACAGCGTCGAGGAGCTCGAAAAGGCCCTCTGGTCGTGGGCTGTTTTGCGGAAGTATGGAGCCGAAGAGGTTGGGTTTGCCGACGAAGAAGCGGTGTCAAGAGACGAAGTGTCGCCCGCGAAGGGTCGGAAACGAGGCGTCGAGCCGGCACCCGTAGCTGTGAGTAGCAAGAACAAGAAGCGCAAAAGCAGTTGATGGATGCACGGGAACGTCTTGGTTCTATTCGCTAATATCCCAAGCAATGGTCAGCCGACCGGTCCATAAAGGTGCATGATCAGGTCTCTTCCGACAAGGACATGGTGGCGGCGGCTCGAGATCCCTCCGGTCCAGCTGCTCGGATTCGCGCCTAGCAATTCTTGTGATTCCACCGGCGCGCTCAATACCGCTTCGCCCTCTCCACCGCGTCCACCAAACCCTGCACTCGTTCCACCCGCTCGAGAAGCAAGCCCGCCTCGCCTTCGAACGTGCCGCCGCGGACCCAGGCCGATTTCGCGAGCGGACCGACCGACATCTCGGTGTACGAGCGGAGGAGGGATTCGACCGCCGCTGCGGGCCGAGCCGACCCGGTTGATGAGGATGAGGATGGGGAAGGAGAGGGAGGGTCGAGGCAAAGAACCCAGACTGCGTCGTATCCGCCAGCTGTGAGAAGAAGCACGAATCGTTTCGTCCGTCAGCGTTCCTCCACTCTTGCCGGCGATCGTTCAGCTGTCTTCGAGGACACAGACTTCGGGGACGACATACCTCCCGGCACTCCGGCACCAATCACTCCTGGAAGCGCAGAGCAAGCATCGAGGAGGCGAGTTTGCTCCGCGGGCTCGATCGGGATGTCAGATGCTGCGCCCATCTCGCGCATCAAGGCGCGCGTGCGCTGCGGGGAAAAAGGGATGCATGAGCGATAAAGTGTTTAGACACGAGCTCTGCACATGGAAAGTGTCGCGCACCAAGATGCTATCGACAGCAGCAGTCAAAGGCAGTGCCGAGTTGGTCCACTACCGGAATTCGCGCAGCGTCAGCAGCGGTCCGCTATGCCGCACCTCTCAACTGTCAACTGACTCACCTCTCTCGCAGGGAATCCCGCCAACCGCGCCACTTCCTCCGCGTAACCCTCCCCATCTCGCTTCGCCGCCTCGCTCAATTCGCCGCACACATCCCTCAACCCTTCGTTCGCTCTCGCCAGCTCGTTCCAGACCCGCTCGGCCTCCTCAGGCTGAGCCTTTTTCCACTGCATGACTTTTCCGACCATGCTTGGGGTGTTGGAACCTGCGTCGACGTCGGCGAGGAGGAGGAGCGCGTGAGGCGGGAGGGCGAAAGGGGCGACGGAACCGGCGGTGGTAGAGTCGGTCCAGGCAGGGTTTTCTGCGGGCGACAAGATCGACAAGAGTTCTTCCGCAGGGACCTGCGAAACGCGTAGCACTCAGGTCATCAGCAATCAAACACCGAGCAAGTCCTTCGTAAATGAGCCCTGAAGGGGACTCACGAGGGCAGTACCTCGCTCGAGCAAGTCTCCAAGACATTCGACCGCAAAGCGACGGTACGTCTGACTCCCGTGCACAGCAGCCGAGACGTCAAACCCACTGCCGATCTTGCCCTGCGCGAGCGAGTGCACATACTGCGCGAGGTTATGCAGGAGCTCCGTGGTCTGTCGGTCCGGATTTGAGAGCCGCGAGCTCGAGGAGGGGCTCGCTGCCACTGCCGCCGTTGATGATGATGGCGAGGAAGAGGCGGTGGGCGGGGTGGTAGTCCAGTGCAGAAAGAGGGACGAGGTGAGCGAGGTGACCATGGCGGCGGAAGATCCGAGTCCGGTCTTGTGGACGTTTCGGATCGTGCAATTAAGAGGCGCGAAAGGTTCCGGGGTCTTTTCCTACTCAGTAGCAAGGGAGTAAGAGACAGTGTCTGCGTCAGCGCTGTCTTCCAAAGGAACTCCTGTCTGAAACCGGGAGACGAGGGCGAACCGATCTCGATTGCGTGTAGAAGTCGTTTGAACCGACGATGGTGATGTCGAGAGGCTCGCACTTGATGTCGGCGCCGGTTGCGCTGGCGAGTTGCAACGTCGCCTGGAGCGAGAGGTGGACAAACGGATTCGAGGAAGCACTGTTCGCGCGAAGGATCCGATTTTCGCATCAGCTGACCGGGACGTGGCCGCTTTGCCCAAACGACCATATGTAAACTACGGTGCGTGACTCACCTTTTGCCCTGCACCGGTTTGACGGTCCATTGCTGTTGGTCGTCCCTCGTTGCGACGAAATCCCACCTCCCGTCCTCAAACTGGGGACTGACAACCTTGATCGCGAACGAGGTGCGTCGTCCTTCTGCGCCGGCTCCAGTAGTAGAGTCTTGCGCTGGTGCATGCGCGTTACGCACGACGGTGTAGAAGCGGGACGGGGTCGAGACGACAAAGCCTTGGTGTTTGCGGTCGAGGACGAGGTAGCCTCCGGCGAGGAGAACCTTGCCCGGACAAGATACGACTGTCGTCATAGCAGGTAGTTACAAGGAGGGAGGTTTCACGTAGTTGGGCAGTGCGGCTTGCTGTTGTGTGTTGTCGTCGGCGAGTGTAGCGAAGTAGAATCGACAGCGAACTGCCCGCAGGAGAAAGGCGGACGGCGGGTGGCGGCGCAGACTTGCTTATAGCGTCGAGCGATTTGTTTAAACCCTCGTCCTGCCCGTGTCTATACTCAATCTGAACGCTAATCGAGTGAGTGTGTAGCGGGAGGAAGAGAGAGACGCAGAGTCGACCTCGTTCGCATTCTGTCCCTTCACACGCGAGCCTCGGAACGGACGAGAGCATGGCGAGCGCAGCCCCGACATCTACAGCAACCGCATCCACGTCGACGGCAGCCCCTTCCAGGCCGACGACGACCACCACCACCAACCCGCACCTGCTTCCCTTGCAAGAGGTCAGTTCTCATCTCTCGCACGCTCACTGACCACGTGGGGACTGACAGTGTGCACCATCACACAGGACGACGAGTTTGAAGAGTTCCCGGCAGAAGGTCCGCAATCCCCCTCCACCACGCCTCAGTTCCCCCGCCTCCTTCGCTGACGCGTCATGACAACCTCACGTTCACGCAGACTGGGACCAAAAGGATTCCTACGGCGCACACCTCGCAGCAAAAGCTGGCGCACAAGGGTCCGGACAGGCAACGACGACGAACGGCGGCAGCGGCGGAGAAGGGTCAAAGGCACTCGACTCGCTCTGGGAGGACGACTGGGACGACGACGACGTGGCGGATGACTTTTCCGTCCAGCTGAGGTGAGTCACTCCCTGTCGCGGGATATGACGGCGTCGGTCATGCTCTCGCTCGCTCGCTTCTGAAACAGCGTCGTGACTCCGCCGCCTCTCCCTGGACGAAGAGTGCGCTGACTGCTTTTGCATCTTGCGTGCGTGTGCAGGGGTGAACTCCTCAAGCAGCAGGAACAGATGCAGACGTAGATCCCTCGACGTCCAACTGAGCACCGGGGAGCCGTGTACTGTACATTCGCATCAATGTCTACATCCTTGTCAGAGGTCGAGTGGCGGCGGCGGCGTGACTTTCGCTTCCAACGAGAGCAGACGATGGCTCCCGACCAACTGACCAACATCACAGCTTCGTCTCCTGTTGCCGTGCTGCTGCTTCAGCGATTCTGTCGGCCAGAGAAACCACCAACAGAAGACGGGATTCCCGTACTTGGCCGCCTTCCTAGCTCGCTGAGCCCACCTACGTGCACATCGACTCTCTCGGATGATTCAGGTGGCAGCGAGACCCGACAGCCGACATCGGAATCGGACCAGAATCGTGTGAACGGTTACTTGCCACCGAGATCTCAACCCCCAACCTTGCAAGTTCCGTTCCTGGATCTTGGGTCATGCCCATTTCTCAGAGGCCTGTGACCATCGGATCTCAGAGCACCGAGCGTTGCCGTATAAGCCTTTTTAGCGCTGTTGTCGGAAGAGGCAGACGGGTCAAGTGAGCAACAGAAAGCAAGAACGAAGCACGTGGGAAGTCCTTCGAGCGGTATGTCACCGATAGGGCTCAGCGGCAGAAGCAACGTCACACACAAAGACTTGTTTCGCATCTCAGGGGAGAGTGAAAACTGGGCAAACCAGTCTGTCCTGCCTCTCCCGAATTCTGTTCCACGCATCTGCTTCTTTTTGAGGCTTCGTCAATAGAGAGGTCAGGAGCAATATTCGAGCTGCAGATACAGTTGCTAACAAGGGTCTCTTAGCTCCGGACCTTTCACTGAGCGGTCGCGAGCAATATGGTCGCAAGCACGAGTCTGGAACGTTCAAATGGCATCGGCGATCTCAGCGGCGAAGCTTTGGGGCTGGCGATCAGAGCATGTCTAACTTCTCAACTTTGAGTCGGTAGTAGCGGGACTGGGCGGCAGCAGTGCCTTGTTCGCAGCGAGGTGATGGTCCGCTCGCGTCCAGCGGGAACTGGTGACGATAGCGCAGCCGGAGAGCCTCGGAGGGCCTCGGAGGCCACCGGTATGCATGTATAGCAAGCTTTGGTAGGTTCGGGGCGGGTCAGATCGCGGCACAGTGCTGTTGCAGCGAGGCGATGTTGATGCGCCAATCGAAACGAGGCCGTCGCGCGGATTGGCGACCGGCTCGTGGAATCGTCGGCCTCGCTCTTGGTCGACGTCTCTCGATCCACACAGCAGCCATGCAGTCGATTCGGACAGGTGCATAGATATGGTCAATCGCAGTGCAGATCATCGGACTGACTCGCGTTCGCCTGGCAGGACTCGCGCCGACGCTGCGTCAGGCTCGTCCCCTGACCCTCGCCCGGACCATCGCCACCTCGTCCGCTCGCACCGCGGCCCCCGTGCCCGCCTCGACCACCCAGCAGAGGTCACCGGCCCTCGTCAACCCGAGCGTTACCCCCGTCCAGGCTAATGACGCGTTCGCGCTCGCCAAGGCCGGCTCGAACCAGCTCAGCCTCGAGACGCCCCGCAACGGCGTAGAGTATGCTCTCGGCACCATGGACAAGATTGTCAACTGGGCTCGTCAGGGATCCATGTGGCCCATGGTGCGTCTCCTCCCTGGTTTCGGGATGTCTTTCGGGATTCCCGCCACATTTCCTCTCCTCCGCGAGGTGGACTCCACTGATCGCTGACCCCAAATCTCGCTTTCCTCCCGTCATCGCGCCACTATAGACTTTCGGTCTGGCATGCTGCGCCGTCGAGATGATGCACATGGCCGCTGCGCGTTATGACCAGGACCGTCTCGGTGTCGTGTTCCGTGCTTCGCCCCGTCAGGTGCGTCTCCTCGTTCTTGAGGGATTTCGCTCCTGAGCGCATGATCTGATCCTCGCGTACCTTGCATTCAGTCCGACATCATGATTGTCGCCGGTACCCTCACCAACAAGATGGCTCCGTCGCTCCGCAAGGTCTACGACCAGGTATTATCTCTCCTCTCTCGCGGGACTGTCGTTGCCTCGGCTGACCAACTCTTTCTTGTAGATGCCCGAGCCCCGCTGGGTCATCTCGATGGGATCGTGCGCCAACGGCGGCGGCTACTACCACTACTCGTACTCGGTCGTCCGCGGTTGCGACCGGATCGTCCCCGTCGACCTCTACGTTCCTGGATGCCCGCCCACCGCCGAGGCACTGCTGTGAGTTTGTCGTCTCGGTTGGGTTCGGCTTGTGCGGTGCACGGATATGGCATCTACGCATCGCAGCGATGGTCGGATGCTGCGCGGAGCTGGATCTACGCGGGTTCTGTGGCTCGGGTACAACAACCCAGCAGAGGGGGATCCCTAGGCGAGTTTTTCGTCAAGGGTCCAGGGTGCGATGGTCGGGACGGAAGGAAGAAGATACTATACGCCGAGAGGGGGGGAGGAGTTTTGCCTCGAAAAAACGGGCCGGCCGATCCGAAAACCCGGTCTCAGCACCGGAGACGCGCTTCCCAGGCATCATCGCACACGCCAGAGTAAAGTGCGGTCGCTGCGCTTAAAGGGGATGTCGGTGTTGGGAAGATGGTCGTATCTGGGAGGCAAATTCTGCCCGAAAACACGCTCCGGAGCGACCACTTTGTCCCCGAATGACGCGCTGACACCACCCCGTTGCCTCTATGAAGTTATGGAATGTTGCAGCTCCAGCGAAAAATGAGACGCTCGAGGAAGGGAGTCCAGTGGTACCGCCGTTGATTTTCTCGTTTCCGCCACTCCGGATTTTAGCTTGAGCTGCAGCCCTCGTAGCCTCTTTCCTGATCGAACTTGACATGTAGATTGACCTCAGAGGCGCCTGTTTGAGCAACACTCACGCGGCGAGCATAGCGAGTCTGTGTTCGCGGAGGGGAGGTTCCGCACCGAGCACTTCGGGTCAGACGCGGAACGGCTCTTTTTCTTGAGCCGCCCCTCCAGCTAGATCACCTCCAAACGCTCGGAGGATTGTCCAGAGAGTGCTTTTGTACCGTCGACGGCACGCTAAGAACTGCCGACCCTTGTAACCGGTGATGAGCGATCCTTCGACTTCGCTGCTCGTCCGCCTCGGCGACGCAGTCCGCTCCCCGACTGGCCGGCTCGCTACGGTTGCAGTCGTCTCGACAGCTGTGACAGCAGCCTCCATCTTTGCTGGTCAAGCGCTTCGCCGCACGACCAAGCGACACAAGCTCGCCGACTCGGTCCGAGAAGTGGTTGATGACGGCGAATACTCGGACTCGGACGAGCTGGTCGACTTTACCAAGCCTGTCGGGAGTCGGAGATCCAGCATGGCGAGTGTGGCGCAAAAGTCCGCATCAAAGGCGGCGCGAGCCGCAGGAGCAAGAGAAGCCGCAGAGGCCAAAGCGAATGGACGGAAGAAGGCAAAGACGAGCGAGGTGATTGTGCGCGAGGCGCTCGCTCGAAACTATGCCTTCTTCGGCGACGAAAAGATGGACGCGATCCGGAACAAGTTTGTCGTCGTGATTGGCGTAGGCGGAGTCGGGAGTGCGGCGGCCGTCATGCTCGTCCGGAGCGGGATCCGCAAGATCCGGATCGTCGACTTTGACCAAGTGTCGCTCAGCTCTCTCAACGTGGGTCGCGGGAGTTTGTATCGGAGACGAGACAGGAGCCACCGAGGCTCAACCCCGTATATTGACCCCCTGCGCCCTCGCAACAGCGCCACTCCACCGCAACGCTTGCACAGGTCGGCACGCCCAAGGTCACTTCGTGCGCGGAGTACTTTGCGCAGGTCGCTCCTTGGGTCGAGGTCGACGCGAGGATATCGCTCTTTGAAAAGGATTTGGCAGACGAACTGCTGGAAGGTGAATCTTTTCCCCCCAAGTTACTCCCAGCCCGCCGAGACTGACGCATGGCCGCGACGCGTTTAAACCCTTGCAGGTAACCCCGACTATGTCATCGACTGTATCGACAATATCGATTCCAAAGTCGACCTCCTCGCCTACTGCTGCCAGCGCAACATTCCCGTCTTTTCCGCTCTCGGTGCCGCAGCCAAGGCTGATCCGAGCCGGATCCAGGTGGCGTGCGTCGGCGAGCAGTTTTATCAGCATCTCAGGGTCCCCTTGCTTGGCACTGACAATCCCGCCGCCCTGTACAGAGATATCTCGACCACGTTCGAAGACCCGCTGGCGAAATCTGTGCGACGACGGCTGTGCGTTCACACCTCTCGAAAGCGCTCCTCCTCACCTTGCCAGTCGCTGATCTTGCTTCCCTCACAGAAAAATCGCAGGCGTCTCGCATGGGGTTCCGGTTGTGGTACGCTCCCCCCCCCTGCGAACGGCCAGCTTGCTGTGGATCACGCTGACCTCATCCTGGACTACCGCAGTACTCCACCGAGAAGCCACGGCCTGACCTCGGTCTCTTGCCACTACCGGAGGAAGAGTACGAGAAGGGCAAGGTTGACGAGCTGCACGCCATGTCAAACTTCCGAGTGCGCATCCTGCCCGTACTCGGACCGTTACCCGCTATGGTACGCTAGCCTACCCCAGAGCTCCGAGTGCAGTCGTCTGACCCACTGGTCATCTGTCGAATGTCGTCGTCAGTTCGGAAACGTCGCGGCAGCCTACGTCCTTACGCAGCTCGCCGGCTTCAAGATGGAACCGTTGCCTGTCAAGTGCGTTGGCATGTTGCTGACGGCACGAGCTCGCGACTTCACCGTGGAGCTGCATGTCTGACATCCAACCGACCTCACAGGAACCGCCACAAGCTCTACGCGACGCTGCATCGACAACTTTCTGCGGTCGAGCAGAAGCTGACCGGAGACAAGTACGTAGGAGTCCTACGTCTGCTCTGCTACATAGCTGGACTGACGACCTATCCTCGCCCCACAGCCGTATCCCGTTCTCCGAAGACGACATGGGATACCTGTTCGAAGAGATTCACCGCGCCAAATCGGTCGTCCCGCCGAACGCCTACCCGTCGCGACCGACCGTCCTCCGGTGGAAGAAGGAGCGCGGCCTCGCGTGGGACAACCTCGTCGTCTTTGACCGGGAAGAAGGCGCGCAACACGAAGAGCGGTGCCTGCTCGGAGATGAGGATCCGGAAACGGTTTGGGGCGAAGAAGTGACGGCTTTGGTAGAGAAGCGGATGGCTGAAGAGCGGAGACTGCGGCACTACCGCGTATAGACGAGCTCGCGCCATAGCCTAATATAGTATGCTCCATCTGGACCTCTTTGCCGGCTCGTCCGAGGTGCTTTGCGAGAGAAGAGCACTTCTTTCGACCAACTCTCGCGCGTTCTTTTTGCTCCTCCTTTCCCCCCCACTGCTTTCTCTGCCCCCGGTTGCGATGGCGACTGCGCGGGGCTACAGCCCAGCGAATGGGCTCGCACACACCGCCATCGACCGCGTCAGTGCGAACGCAGCCACCCCACCGATGACCGACTCTCAACTTCTACCCGCTCCTCCTCCTGCCGCGATGCTTCCTCCTCCACCGCCCGCACGCGATCTGCACGGCGCGCGGGCCAGGATCACCCTTGAAAAAATCAAGCTCGAGATCGAGTCGGTCCGAGAGGTGCTCGGGGACGTGAACGGGCTCGGCGAGGCGGTCAAGGGCTTGCAGAACCAGGTCGAGCTGCTCCTCGCCGAGAGGGCCGCGCAAGGTACGCACAGGCTACCATGAGGTGTGCTCTACACAGAAGCTTACTGGAAGGCGCCTCTCGACGCAGGTCAAGCGCTCGAGGACCGAGTCAAGGTCGCCGTCCAGACAGCTTGCCAGCAGCAAACGAGCAAGATCAAGGCCGACCTGGAAGTGGTCTCTCGGCGTCTCTCCTCGGCCTCGGTCGATCCCGACAGAGCGCGGAACAACTACAACCTCCGCACTGCCGACGACCTCGAGGCGACTCTGCGCAAGGACGTCGAGGAAAGGTTCGCGCAGTTCGAGACTCTGCTCGAGAAACGGCTCGGCAGCGGTGGCGCGGACGGGCGGCACTCGGCTGAGGTCGGAGAACTCCTACACGATATTGCGAGTCTCGGTCGGACGGTTGATCGGCAGGCCGATGTGGTCCGACGTCTTCAGGAGGAAGTGGTCGGGCTCGGGAAGCGAATCGAAGAAAAGGCGAACGGCGAGGTCAGTCCCCACACCTGAGAAGACCAGCATCTGCGCGCTGACCAGAATATGAGGATCCAATAGCTCAAGAAGCACAATGTGGGAGCGAACTACTCGGCGAATTCGCCGCTCGGCGCGCAGGTCACGCCGACGCCGGCTCGCGCGGCGGATTCGCCCATTACGGCGGAAAGGGGGACCTCCATCGCTCACCCCGTCGACGACAAGAGTGCGAATGCCTCGAGTCCAAGCTTGCCGAGGCCGTCGCCTTCGCGGCGCAAAGTCCCGTTACGTCAACTCGCCAATTCCGTCATTCGCCCGGATGCCGGGACGAGCCCACTGCGTGCAGCCGATGCGGGCAAGGCGACTTGGGCGGGAACGCCCGGCTCTGCTCCAGCGAGAGCGGCACGTATCGGGCCTTTTGGGCTCACTCGCCCGGTCGGCACCACGACGGTGAGGATGAGGATTGTTTCGCCCGAACGGCAAACGCACAGTCGTCGGAGACTGCTCGACCCATCCGAAGCCTCAACGAGCAGCGTATGCAGCAGTCGTACGAAGGCCACGCTTGGTCCGTCGCCGACTGTGAGCGCCGAGGAGGAGAGGCGCAGCATGATGCAGCAGCAGGCAGCGAAGCGGCGTCGGACGATCAAGCAGGACGAGTCGCAAGGCAGCCCGCAGTTGCAGGGCGAAGAGAAGGGCTATGGCCTAGTGAGCGATGTCAGTAAGGAGCAGGGCGACGCTGGGGAAGGCGCAGCGGCGGGGGAGCGCGGTTCGAGCAGCGAAGGCGAGCCGAGTACGCAAGAATGAGTGATTGAGATAGTATGCATTGTGATATAGAGTGTTATCCATAAACGGGGGCGAGGGAGAGTGAGGAGGTGGCCAGGCGAGGTGAGGGCGAGGTCGAGCTCGCGGTTCGAGCGATGCGCGGAGCAAAGTCGCGAGCGCGGTTTGCTCTCCGTCCCTTTCCCGCCTCGAAAGAGTACCACCCTCGCCGACAACATGTGCGTACACTAGACACCCGAGCTAGACACTAACTGCCTCTACAGCTGCCTGCGTCGAGCTCGCCGGTCGCTGTCGACTGTGTGTGGTGTGTCGTGTCTCGTGTGAAGCTGACGAGCTTGTGCCTCTCCCTCCGACTCGCCTCGCCTCGCCTCTCTCGACCCGACCCGACCCGCGTACGCCTGCGTCCTTAACAACGCCCATCGCCTACTATGACTGTCTTCTGGGCACCGCGAACCTCTCAGGGCTCGCGGTCCTAAGAAGCACATGTCCCGCCTGGCAGCGCCCAAGGCGTGGATGCTCGACAAGCTCGGTGGTCCGTACTCGCTCGACGGTGGTCTTCTGTGACCGGGGTATGGAGGTTGGGTACTGATTCGATTTCCTCGTAGGCGCTTACGCCCCGAAGCCGTCGCCGGGCCCGCACAAGCAGCGCGAGTGCCTCCCGCTCTCGGTGAGCCTAAGCGGCATAGTCATCCGCCCCCGCCAGACTCGCCTGCATACCATGCACCGACAGCATACACGCCCGCACACACGAGAGGAGAGGGAGACGAGTCGGGAGTGGATGAGCTGGGTCACACGTTGAACCGAGTTGGGTCGAGGCGAGGTCTACGGGTGTGGTGCGGTGTGTGCGCGTGTGTGTTGGGCGGGATGCTATGCAGGCAATGGGCGGGAGCTCAGGTGCGCTCAATCGAGACGGGAACTGTCTTGGCTGACCATGGTCTTCTCTCCCCCTTCAGATCTTCATCCGCAACCGCCTCAAGTACGCCCTTACCGGCCGTGAGGTTACGCTCGTCGTCAAGCAGCGCCTCATCAAGATCGACAACAAGGTCCGCACCGACGAGACCTACCCCGCCGGGTTCATGGGTACGCTCTCCGCGCCTAGCCAGCGCTCTCTGTTGTACCTTGAGGCCAGGCACAGAGAATAACCGGTGTCGTTTTCCCTTTTCTTCTCCCCTCCCCCTCCTCCCCTACTCCCTCCCTCAACGATGGGCTCTGCGCGTGGGTCTGCGACGGGTGACCCCTTCAGACGTCATCTCGATTGAGAAGTCGGGCGAGCACTTCCGTCTCCTCTACGACGTCAAGGGCCGCTTCGCGATCCACCGCATCTCGGAGGAGGAGGCGACCTACAAGCTCCTCAAGGTCAAGAAGGTCCAGCTCGGCGCCAAGGGTGTCCCCTTCATCGTCACCCACGACGGCCGCACCATCCGTTACCCGGACCCCGCGATCAAGGTCAACGACACTGTCAAGTTCGACCTCGTTGAGAACAAGATCGTCGACCACATCAAGTTCGAGCAGGGCAACGTGGGTCGTCTCGCGCTGGGCCGTCGGAAGAATCCAAACTGACCTTTTTTTTGCTTTGCCCCTCGCACAGCTCGTCATGCTCACTGGTGGTCGTAACCAGGGCCGTGTCGGTACCCTTGTCCACAAGGAGCGTCACGTCGGTGGATACGACATCGTTCACGTCCGTGACGTCCTCGACCGCGAGTTCGCCACCCGTCTTTCGAACGTCTTCATCATCGGTGACGGTGCCAAGGCGGCTGTCTCTCTCCCCAAGGGAGGCGGTGTCAAGCTTAGTATCTCGGAGGAGAGGGACGCACGCAGGAAGGCGCAGGAGAAGCAGCGCGCGTAAACCGCCGGTGCTGGAGCAACTTAGCTTTTTCCTGGACTGCAACGAGCTTGTCTCTTTCCTTTTTTCTCCGCTCAGAGGCTGTCGTGTTGCGTCTCGAAGAAGATAGAGATGTCTGCAAGCGTATGAAACGCTACATTATGCCCAAAGCGAGCGACACTGAGCGGTCAACGAGTCGGTGGTGAAAGCCCGACTTTCCTCTCGGCCGACCGTCGCTCTTTCTCTCCGCCGATGTCCGCACCGTCTCTAGCTCTGCAGCGCTGCGTGCGATATCGCCCTAGCAGAGCACCTCTGTTTCAAGCGAAAGCTGTAGCTACAAGACGCCCGTATGCGACGTCGACGGAACAACACCGCGATGACGGCTCAGACACCTCGCCGATGTCGACTGCATCCTCGTCCAGGACGGATGGTCAGAGACCGGCAGCGAGCGCTACCGGAGACCCGTCAATACCTCGCTCGAATGTCCGCAGCGCCAGCGCGCAGCTCGCTGAAGCTCGTCGCCTCGCGCACGAGCAAGTTCAGCGACTCGCCAACACTCTCAACGTCTCGGCGAGGAAACAGGCCGGGAGCATAGCCGCGTCGATTCAGGCGCTCGAGCTCGAACGCAAACTGAAAGAGGTCGGCGGCAAGATCAACCACGCGACCGGGTATGAGGAGATCGAGCGACTCCGGAACGACGTCGGAGAAAAAGGTGAGCGTGGTTTCTTTTCTCCCTACCCATCTCCGGAAAACGGTATGTTTGACCAGTGCGCATACTCTGCAGAGAAAGCGCTGCTGGTTGCGCGGGAGAACGCGATCCGACTGAAGCAGGCCTACACCGAGCGGGTCAAGATGCGCGCCGACTCGCAGCGAGAAGTGAATGACCTCTTGCAGCGCAAGGCGACCTGGACTGGGCCCGACGTCATCCGCTTCACCGAGTTGGTCCAGACGGAGCACGAGAACGACCGAGCGGAAAAGGAGGCCAAGGAAGCTATGGATGCGGCCGAGGCAGAAGTCGAAAAGGGCTTTTCAGGTGTGTCCTCCTCACGTCCACATCGGTGGAGTTTGAGCGGTCTCGGAGTCTGAGCAATCGGGTCTTTGGCAGGCATGATGCAGGCTATTCTTGAACGATACCACGAGGAACAGGTCTGGAGCGACAAGGTGAGCCGCCTCTCCCCCCAAATCGGCCGGCGGCCCCGGGCGCCTTACCAAGGATCCGGGCTCACGCTAAGATTCTCCGACCTGCGCAATCCAGATCCGATCGATGTCTACGTACGGATCCCTCGCGATCACCTCGCTCAACGTCCTCCTCTTTCTCATTTCGATCCTTCTCATCGAGCCGTGGCGACGGAGACGACTGGTCGAAAACGTCGAAGAAAGGTCTGTCGTTTGAAAGACCCTCCCAAAAAACGGCGCAATCGTGGGCTCAGTGCTGACCTGCGTGATGCTGCTGTGATCCCGCAGACTGCGAAAGAACGCCGAGGCTGGTCAAGAGACGGCGCAAGCCCAGCTCGCGTCCTTGCACGAGCTTCTGGAGCAGGCGCAGGCTAGCATCGATGCCGTTGCAGCAGCCACGCTCGCGACAACCTCTCAGCCCGACCAGGCGACATCATCGGTCGCTGTCGATGCGCAGCTGGTCGAGACCGCCGGACCGTTGTCAGACACGCTGCTTCCGCCTTCGCCGGACGAGACGGAAACGCCGCAAGTTGCTGCCGCGACGCCGACGGCCAAGTCCCCTGAGAAGTTTACGCCGGAATGGGCGATAGACGAGGTCAAGCACGCAGTAGAGGGGCATGAGGTCCTCGCGGCAGGCGCGGCCGGAGCCGTAGGAGGTCTCGCACTTGCGGGTGTCTTTGCACTGCTCGGGCGATGAAAAGCACGCCGTTACCGTGCAAGTATATATTGGGCAGCATCGCTTTGCAAAGACCGCATGCTGCCTGATCCTTGAACGTCTAAAAATGTGCACGTGTGCCTTTCCGGCCGAGAGAGCCGAGCAACGCCCCGATCGACGAAGACGACGACGGCTTCTTCTGCTTCCTCTCGACATGCCATGCACGCTGCTTGACCTGGCCAGGATACATCGACGCAGCTTGCCCAGCTGATCGTGACGCCGCGCCGACCCTGCCGGACAGCTATGGCAGCGTCTGCCGTTGCGGATCCAACTTTGGCTCAGCGCTCATCGCAAGGAACGCTCGCCTCTTCACCGCTGCACGATGACGGCGACGACAAGGGCAGCGTATCCGCCGAGGACAAGGAACAGGCTCGACCGGCCGAAGAGGGCGAGCCGATAGAGAAGATCAAGATCAATCATAGATGGTGAAGTCGCGTGCCCTGGTTTCCCGGCCGTCACGAGCGCTGACGGTCGCTCTGCAGGACCATATACGACCCTTTCAACTTCGGGCCGCCGCCTCCGCCACCCAAAACGATGGACGACGCCGAGACGATCCGACTCGCATCTGCCAACTTTCTCTCCAAGTTTACGTTCTGGTGGATCCGGCCGCTGCTCGTTCTCGGCTACAAGCGCGAGCTCCAGGCGACCGATCTCCCCAAGATGGACCCGACGCGCGAATCGGGCTACCTCGCCGACAAGTTCGAGATCAACTTTGACAAGCGAAGAAAGGCGGTCGAGGATTGGAACCGCGCCCTCGACGACGGGACCTACAAGCCGACGGCGCTGGTCCGCGCGCGCTGGCGCCTCAACGAGATGCTCGGCTTCGGCAGGCGTGACGGGCGTCGCAACGTCGGACTCGCGCTCGCGTTGTCCGATACCTTTTTCTGGGAGTTTTGGTCGGCCGGCATCTTCAAGGTGCTTGCCGATGCCGCCCAGGTCACCTCGCCGTTGGTCATGCGTCAAATCATCCGCCAAACTCAAAAAGCATGGGCTGCGAAGCAAGCCGGGCAGCCGCTGCCGCCGGTCAATCCCGCCGTCGGCGCCGCCATCGGCCTCTTCCTCATGCAGATCTGGGTCTCGTACTTCCAGGCCAACACCTTTGCGCGGAGTGGACAAGTCGGAGTCCAAGCCCGTGCTGCTCTCATCGCCAGCCTCTGTATGTCTGCACGCCGGCGGGGACCTCGGGAAACTTGCGTCTGACCGTGTTTAACGCCTTCAGACCGTAAAGCGTTCCGAATGAACGGCAAAGCGCGGACGACTCTGACCAACGCCAAACTCACGTCGCACATCTCGACGTCCATATCTCGAATCGACTGGGCATCCACCTTCTTCCACTTCAGCTGGACGACGCTCATCCAGCTCGCCGAGGTCATCATCATTCTCCTGTGCACGATCGGCGTGTCGTCCCTCGCCGGAATTGCACTCGTCCTTGTCGCCCTGTGAGTGTCAAGTGTGGGGATTAGTCCGGTAACAGTCACTGACGTGCGAGTCCCCGTGCAGACCCATGCAGACGTACGCGATGCGACAGCTCTTCAAGGGTCGTCAGCAAGCCCAAGTCTTCACGGACGAGCGCATCAAATCCATCTCGGAGCTCCTGAGCGGGATCCGCATCGTCAAGTTCTTCGCCTGGGAGAAACCGATTCTTGACAAGGTCGCCACGTCCCGCAAGCGCGAGCTCGGCAAGGTTCGCAAGCTTTTGGCGATCCGTGCGGCCAATCAAGCCATCGCGATGTCGATCCCTTTGCTCGCCTCTGTGCTCGTCTTTGCCGTCTACTCCCTCACGGGTCACTCGCAGGTACGCCTTTCTCATTTCGGCGAGACCGATGGACAGTACTGATAGCCTCTCCGCTCAGAACCCCGCCGAGATCTGGACTTCACTCGCGTTGCTGAACCTGCTGAGGGCGCCCCTGATGATGCTGCCGAATAGCCTCAGCACGATGACTGATGCCCTCTCCGCCTTGACGAACCTCGTCCCGGTGTTTGTGGCGGAAGAGCTGCCCGAAAAGCTCTTCGAGGTCGACGAGAACGCCGAACTCGCCCTCGAAGTCCGCGACGCGACCTTCGGATGGGAGACATCGCCACCGCCGGCTTCTGGCGCCAAAGGCAGCAAAGGCAAGAGCGGCAAAAAGGCGTCGAAGGCCGTTGCGGCAGAGATGACCGAAAAGGACGACTCGCCAAGCCGACTCGAAGACATCAACCTCCGGGTACCGAGAGGACAGCTTCTGTGCATCGTGGGCAGCGTCGGGTTAGTCCACGCCATGACGCTCCAGCGTCGCCTCCTCCTGCCCGCTTTCGCTCATGAGTCCTTTGCCCCGACCAACGCAGATCCGGCAAATCGTCGCTGTTGCAAGGCTGCATCGGCGAGATGCGTCGCGTCAAGGGCGAAGTCGTTTTCGGCGGTCGGATCGCTTACTGCGCACAATCGGCTTGGATCCTGAATACGACCGTTCGCGAAAACATCATCTTCGGTCGAGACTTTGACGAGAACCGGTGAGCTTGGGTTGACTTTCCATGCTGCGGGGTCTGCAGGCTGTAGCTGACGAACAAACCCTGCCTCAGATACTGGAACTGCATCCGGGCCGCCTGCCTGCTGACGGATCTTGACCAGCTGCCGTGTGAGTGGTGCCGTCGTCGCATTCCGCATCTAGTGCTGACTCGCGTACGGCCACCAAAGCCGGCGACATGACCGAGATTGGAGAGAAGGGCATTACGCTCTCAGGCGGGTACGAGCTTTTCGGGCTGCAGCAGTACTCGAGGTATTGTGCTGACGTCCGGTGAACACGCAGGCAACGCCAACGCGTATCGATAGCTCGCACGCTGTACTACGACGCAGACATCGCCCTTCTCGACGATCCGCTTAGCGCCGTCGACGCTCACGTCGGAAATCACATCTTCCAACACGCGATCCAGGGCATGCTGAAAGACAAGACCGTCATTCTCGTCACTCACGCCTTGCAGTATCTTGCACATGCCGACAACGTGATCGTCATGGAGAACGGCAGGATCGCCGAGCAGGGCTCTTTCGACGCTCTCCTGAACTCGAACTCGGCATTCTCCCGCTTTGCACATGAGTACGGCGTCGTGAACACCGTCGCTCAGACGGACGAGAAGGCCCAGCTAGACGATGCCGACGAAGTGATGGACGAAGGAACGGCGAAAACGAAGACAGAGGAGATCAACCCCGAGATGGCAGCCGGCAAAAAGTACGGTTCGAGTCGACCGCTCGTCCAGAAGGAGGAGCAGGCGACGGGGAGCATCAAGTTGTCGACTTGGTACACGTTTGCGAAGGCAGCGAACGGACTTTTCACGGTCCCAGCGGTACTCCTTTCGCTCACCTTGATGTCGGCTAGCCAGAGTAAGGGACCCTTCCCCTCCTGCACTTTCCACTTAAGCCCCAGGAAGTGATGCAGCGGTGGTCCGCAGCTGACGTCTTGCCTTCGACAGTCTTGTCTCAATTCGCTCTCACCTGGTGGCAAAACAACAACTGGGGCCTCGGCTCGAACACCTACATCGGCGTGTACGCTAGTTTGGGTATCTCCAGCGCCCTCTTCACCTTCCTGCTCGGACTCGCAACAGTCTGGTTTGGCACTGCGGCAGCGCGCACGTTGCACAACATGGCCTTGAAGCAGGTCATCCAAGCGCCGATGACCTACTTCGATCAGACGCCTCTCGGCCGCATCATGAACCGCTTCTCGAAGGACACGGACAACTTGGACTCGAGGTTGAACGATTCGTTGCGAATGGCTCTCGCCACCGTTGCACAGAGTGTGTACTCCACTTTCGCTCGTCGAGCTCGCCTTGCCAGCAGCGATCCTGGCAACCTTCCATGCGCATCCTGACACCTGTCGTCCTCAATAGTCGCAGCAGCCGTCATCATGATCTCCATCGTATATCCCTACTTCTTGATCCCCGTCGCGGCGATCGCGTATCTTTTCGTCACTACCTCGAACTTTTGTGAGTACGGGTTGGAGATTAAGAACCAGCTTTGCCTGACTGACCCGCACTCAATCACAGACCGCCCATCGGCGCGCGCCATCAAACGACACGACGCGACCCTGCGGTCGTTTCTGTTCGCCTGGTTCGGCGAGAGTCTGACAGGGTTGCCGACTATTCGCGCCTTTGGCGAACAAGAACGCTTCCTCCGCGGAAACGAGAAATACATCGATCTAGAGAACCGGTGTGTATTCTCGCGCCGTCTTGTCGTCTCGACTAGCGCTGACCGACTGCTTCTTGCCAGCGCCTGGTTCCTGACGCCGATCAATCAGCGGTGAGTGCCTCGAGCACAAGGCTTCACATCTAGCGAGATATTGACACCGATTTCCATGTGCGCAGTTTCCTTGCTACGCTGATCGACACACTCGGCGCCTTGCTTGTCTTGGTCGTTGCCATCGTCGCGGTGGCGGAGCGAACAACCATCCCGCCGTCCAAGACCGGCCTCATCCTGTCCGTCACGCTCGCCATGCAGCAAGCCGTGACAATGCTGGTACGACAGACGGCCGAGGTCGAGAACAACATGGCGTCGATCGAGCGTTTCGAGTTTTACGCCAAAAAGCTGCCGCAAGAAGCAGCACTCGATCTGCCGTCTACGGCGCCGCCACCAGAGTGGCCGAGTCAGGGCCGAATCTCGATGCGCAATGTCGAGCTTCGATATCGCCCCGAGCTACCTGCTGTCATTCGCAACTTCAACCTCGAGATCGGAGCAGGCGAAAAAGTCGGCGTTGTGGGCCGAACAGGAGCCGGTAAGGCGAGCAGAAGTCGCCACACTGTCCGGCGATGCGCTGACTACGATGCTCCTTAGGCAAATCGACCTTGACGCAGGCATTGTTCCGCATCATCGAGCTCTCGAAAGGCACGATCGAGATCGACGGCATCGACATCCGGACTCTTGGGCTCACCCAGCTGCGGGAGCGATTGTCAATCATACCCCAAGAACCGCTGCTTTTCAACGGTACTATTAGGTGAGGCTCTTTATCGTCCATCGCCATATTTGGGGGAGTAGCCACGAGACTGACACGTCTCGGCAGAACAAATCTCGATCCGTTTGGGCTTTACGACGATGCTCGACTGTGGGACGCGCTCCGGCGTTCTTGGCTCGTCGATCGTACGAGCGGCACCGACAATGTCGCAGAAGCGTCTCGTTTTACGCTCGATACCCCCATCGAGGACGAAGGAGCCAATCTTTCCGTCGGCGAGCGCAGTCTGGTCTCGCTTGCACGGGCACTCGTGCGCGACAGCAAGATCGTCTGCTTGGACGAAGCAACGGCCAGTGTCGACCTCGAAACGGATGCGCGGATCCAGGCCACCATCCGGTCCGAATTCCGCGACAAGACCCTCTTGACGATTGCTCATCGAATCCAGACGATTCTTGGGTATGTTCATCAACCCGTCAATCGGTGCTTGTAATCTGACTGACGCCGCATTCTTCGCTCCTTCAGCTCCGATCGCATCCTGGTCATGGACCGAGGCGAGATCAGCGCTTTCGCCCCGCCGCTCGAGCTGTTCGACCGACACGACGGCATCTTCTACTCCCTCTGTGTCCAGTCCAACATCTCGCGCGACGACATCCTCAAAGCGCAAGCTTCCTGAGCTTGTTTGTAGACATTCCGGTTGCATATACGCTGTTGTGTACGATTTACAATCCTCCGATCGAGACCAGCTTGATGACCTGCCAGTCCTGCAGACCGTACTTGGACCCTGAAAGCGGGCAATTGTCAGCTCCTACGCCTTGCTGCCAACTTGGTGGAGAGCGTGCACTCCGCAGGGAGCTTACCTTCGCGACCGAACCCAGACTCTTTGATGCCGCCGAACGGAATCGAGGCTTGCGAGATCGCACCCGTGTTGGCGCCAACCTGTCGTCAGGCACAAATGGAGCGGTTCAGAATGAGAATGAGACTGTAGGAAGAGGCGGACGAAGGGAAGATCTGCGCACCATGCCAACCTCGAGAGCTGCTGCAACGCGGTGCAGGCGCGCAATGTTTTCGGTGAAAAAGTATCTGAAGGGCGTCCAATAGCTTGTGAGTTGTCCGTCTCCAAGCACAGGAGTGTCCGTAGGCGCGGGATGATCGTCACACTCACCCGGCCAGGCCGACCTCGGTGTTGTTGGCGATCTCGATCGCCTCGTCCTCGGTCTTGAAGCGGTACAGCGGAGCCAACGGTCCAAACGTCTCCTCGTTGTCGACCTTGCAGCTCTGCACATCCGAGAGTACGGTCGGCTCGAAGAAGTAGCCCGGGACGTCGATTTTCTTGCCACCGACGAGGACCTTGGCGCCCTGGGCGACGGCATCGTCGACGTGCTCCTGCACCTTGTCGACAGCCGCTTGGTGGATCAACGGACCATGCGTGACGCCCTCCTTTGTGCCTTCGCCAACGGTGAACTTGCGAACCGCCTCGGCGAGCTTCTCCGCAAACTTGTCATAGACGCCATCCTGGACGAGGATCCGGTTCGCGCACACACATGTCTGACCCGACTGGCGGAACTTGCAAGCCAGGACACCCGCGACTGCCTTGTCGAGGTCGGCATCGTCAAAGACGATGAACGGCGCGTTGCCGCCGAGTTCGAACGAGAGCTTCTTGAGTGTCGATGAAGCCTGCGACATCAAGATCTTGCCGACGCGGGTCGAACCCGTGAACGAGACTTTGTGGATCAAGGGGCTCTCGCACAACTCTTTGCCGATCGCGGGCGTGTGCTTGGAGGTGAGGACGACGTTGACCACGCCGTCGGGGACGCCGGCCTGCCGGCAGATTTCCGCGATCGCGAGAACCGAGTACGGCGTCTCGGCGGGAGCCTTCAGGACGACCGTGTTGCCTGCTGCCAGAGCCGCGGCGAGCTTGCGGGTGACCATAGCATTCGGGAACTGCGCATGCGGGTGAGTGTCAGAAGTCGGAACACTTTCTTGCCAATGCAGACGATTAGAGCTTACGTTCCAAGGCGTGACTAGAGGAGTGGCGGTAAGGATGAGTCAGTACAGGACGTCGATGAATGCACATTCTTCCGGAGAGCGTACTGATCGCGCAGACTCCGATCGGCTGCTTGATGGTGGTGTTCTGCACCCCGGGAACGGAGGACGGAATGACGTCGCCATAGTTCCGGACAGCTTCGCCGGCATACCAGCTAGATGCAAGAGTCACCGTCAGCCTTCTGCGCAGCGTAATAGCCAATCGGCACGAGTCGTGGCTTACGAGAAGTAGCTCGCTGGGGACGGAGTGAGCCGGGAGTCAGTGTGCCGTTAGCGTCAAAAGCAGACGGTACAGGCTCACCTCCGTATGTAACTTCGCCGCGCGCGTCAGCGAGCGGTTTGCCGTTCTCTGCCGTGATGATCTGCCCGAGCCCGATGTCAGTGCGCCTGGTTCCCTTACTTCCGAGAGTGTCGATTTTGAAAATGTACCTGCGCCAGATCCTCCTTGTTGTCCGACATGATTCTGCACGTTCAACGTGAGTATCAATACGGGTAGACCCCGGATACTATGCAGGTGACGCACTGGAAGATCTTGGTCAGGAGGGCACTCCTCTCGTACTCGCTCGTTTTGCGCCAGGACTTGAGCGCCTCGTGCGCGTAGTTGATCGCCTCCTTCGTGTCCTGGACAGTCATTTCGGGCAAGGTACCGAGTACTTTACCGGTTCCGGGGTCTGTACGAGGAACCGGGAATGATCAGTTGACATGGCCCGAGGCTTTGACGGTGACGAAAAGTGGAGACGACTGACTGATGACCTCAAAGGTGCCGTCGTTGCTGCCTGCACTCCATTTTCCGTTGATAAATCCGCCCTTGTCGACCCACAGAGACGAGTTCGCGAGCTACGCGGGCACGGTCGAGATGGATGTCAGCGCGAGAAAGTCTTCATCATCATTCTCGGCGTCACTGAATCAAGCGTGCGCGCGCACCTTGATGGGAGGTCCAGCCTGAGTGGAAGCGGACCTCGAAGAAGAAGCACCAGCGATGGAAGCCATGCGAGTCACAGAATGCAGGGAAGAGCGGCGAGGTGTGCTTTGGGCGATGGTGATGATGCGGCGGAGCGAGGACGGAGCGTAACGCTGCGTACGAGCGACTGATCGAGCTGCGTTGGCGAGGGGAGAGCGGAGCATGTGTAGCGCGTTCTGCAACGCTGATCTACTTTCGTACGAGCAAGCTGCAAGCTGGGAAAGCGGCGGCTGCAATCTCATCATCTTTGCACCCGCGCCCGCGCCCGGACTTGTTGGCGCAAACTCGCCGGGCGGCTCTCGTCGGCTGCCAGAGTCAATTTTTCCCTCCAGGCTCTCATCTGGCTCGTTGGGGATGGCTGCGCTCATTCCAGCTCGACAATCTTGGGTCCGACGGGCGCCGGCTCTGTCCGTTCGTCTAAACGACGCACACCTTGCTGCGGCTCCCGGCTCGCGATAACCTCCTGCGATTCGTCCTGCGCCGGCCCCTGGCCTCCTGCCCCTTCCACCTGCACCGCTGTCTCGCCTCGACGGCCGAGCTCTGCCCGTCTCCGCTCGACTGCCGCTTCCCGTTCCTGCTCCTCTTGCGCGCGCCGGGCGGCTTCCCGTTCCGCCAACGTGGCGAGCGCTCCGCACGCCTGTACGACCTCGTTGCCCGTCGAGACTGCAAATGAGGTGTAGAAGAGGAGCTTGGCCGAGGCGAGAGAGCACTGCTGCCGCTCCGACTTGGTGAGAGGCGACGTCGTCGACGGTCGCGCAATCAGCGGCTTGGAAACGGTCGGACCGGCGGTTGTGGAACGGGCCTCGGTTGTTGCTGCTGTTGCATTTGCCGAAGCGAAGAGTGCCTGAACGTCGGACAGCGCGGCGATCATGTTGACGAGAGCGTGCGAAGCGAGTGCCGGCGCGTCCGGAGAGGTGATGGCCGCGATCGGTACCGGCCGGAGCAGGCTCGCCACATCGTGCAAGAGGAGGGCGATGAGCGGAGGAGACATGCCCTGAACACGTGCATACATGAAAGGGTCAGGCATGGTAGTATGGGAGAGATTCCGCGAGCGAAAACGTACCTGCGGTTCCTCCCGTGCGGCGACATATTCGATCGCATCCTCGAGACCGTGAAATGATGCGGTTGACCTTTGTACGAGGAAGGGGAGCAACTGGGCCAAGACTTGCACGATCGTGATGCGTTCGGGAGACCGTGCCGGGATCGAGTCGAGCGAAGTGAGGGAGAAGGTTCGCAAGGTGAAAGAGTAGGCGAAGCTGGTCCGATGAAATACCCGGTCAGTTCCGGCGCAACCCAACTTGCTTCGAACCATCAATCGGAGAAACTCACAGGACGGCCACGATGTTGTGGAGCAAATGGGGATTGGCGATCGCTTTGCCGTCCGGACCCACTTTGAGTGGCGGCAGCAGCTTCGGGTCCAGCAAGGGCGGTCGCACATCCTCCCACTCGATCTCGGCTTCTTCCTCCATCGTTCCGACGTCGGCACCCACATCTTCTCCTCCGGCCTTTCCCTCCGCCTGCATCGCCTCCTTCTTCGCGTTCCGGAACTCGTCGAACGCTTTCCGTTCTTGCTCAATCGTCCACCACGGTTCTTCGCCTTCGAATTCCTCTTCGACGAGTTTAGAGACTCTTGTCGGGACTTGGAGCGCTTCCGTGAAGGCTTGTTGCTGTGCCGGAGAGAGGAGGGACAGGATTTGCTCGGGAGGGAGAGAATCTGCGCGACGCCGCTGCGTCAGTCAAGAGCATGCTCTAAATAGCAGAGGCAAGATAGGATACGCACCAAGATCCACGTCGGCCAATCGCTTTTCCAGCTCTTCCCGTTCGCGCCTCTGTGCTTCTGCTTCGGGTCCGTCGTCATCTTCTTCCTCCTCTCCAGCCGGCCCGCGTTCTTGGGCTCTGATCTCTTCGAGTTCCCGCTGCTGGTCTTCAAACTTTTTGAGCATCTCGAGCATCTGCCGCTTGTCGGTTTCCGATGACTCGTCGTCCTTGTCGCTTCGCAGATCCTCAGCCAAGGTGGTCCGGTCGAAGTTTTCGGTGCAGGCTTGGTGTTCCGGCGAACGGAAGCACGCGAGCGAACAGTAGGGCAGGTTGCATTTCGGACATGTGTACTGGCTGATTTGCTTGTGGCATCTGCCATGGTACATCCTGGTCAGTGCCGAAGTTACTTCAGGAGGAGGAGGATGTCAGGTGCGCACATGCCGCAGGGAGCCGAGTCTGCCGTCGAGACTATAGGCGGACGCTTTTTGCGGGGTTTATCGTCCTTTGCGCGCGGCAATCGCAGCTGCATAGCGTCGGGAGGTGAGACGGACCAAGTCACAGGTCGGCTGATGACAAGTCACTCGATGCCTCGCACAGCGTCTGAGCCGTCGCTGGCTGCTTGGCTACACTCTTTCTGTCAGACTGCTTCGATGGACCGCTTGTCAGCCATTCTTGCAACGGACCGAGAGCTCTGCCGCGTGCTCGAGGCTGTCGAGGAGAAGCATCGACTGGACCAAGATGCCGCACTCGAGACAGAGAAGGGTGCGCGTGCTAAGGTCAGTACGACTAGGTGGATCCTGTCCGACTCGAAACGAGCAGCTCGGATGCCGCGTCGTCATGTCGGACGAGGTTTGTTTGGTGACGGGGCGGTGCTGCCCTCTCGAAGGTTCGCTTAATGACCCACCACGCTCTCTGGCTGCAGGTGAACAACCTCCGCAGCGCCCTGTCGAGTCTCACGACCCGCCTCGTCGAGCTCACCGACCGATTAGCTGCCGCCGAAGCGGACCTCGCCTCGTGTCGCCTCGTTTCAGAAAAGAGCCTCAGCGAGCAGGCCGACGCTACGTTGGCCGCTCGTGCGCTCGCGACTGTGTGGGAAACTCGCTGGCGTGAAGAGCGGAGAGCACGGGAAGCAGCAGAGGCTTCGCTGCGGGTCTTGCTGGCGGGGCCGGGACCAGAGCGGTGCCTGCTGAATGGTCAATGCACGACGGCAGTCGGCACGGTGACTACTCTCCGCGTCGGTGCGTTCCATAAGACCTTGGTGTTTCTGCTACTGTGAGAAATGCTGAGCTGTCCCGCGTTGCTACGCATGTTTGTCTCGCGCTCAGCTTCAGCTCGGGAGAAACACTCGAAGACGCCAAACCTACGCGGCGCAAACTCGTACTCCGACGGCGGGACGATCAGATCTGAAGCTCGCCACACGATCAGTCAAGTGAAAAACGATCAGTTGATCCCCGCGGAGCTCGTCGCGCATCTACGCGCCGAAAACGCAAACCAGCGAGAATCATTCGTTGCACGGCTTGAAGCCAAAGATTCGCAGGTCGGCTACTCTCGAGCATCTCCTTCTCCGAGAACTTGTGCTGACACTGTTTTGGTGATGGCGTATAGATCGCCCGACTGGAAGCTGATGTCAGCGTTCGACGAGATGAGCTGCAGCGTCTCTGCGCAAGCATCGATGTTCTGCTCGCTGTCGGGACCACCACGGTGACGTTCACAGATCAGCCTACTATACACTTGCCGCACGTCGCGCTGGACCCAGCGGATCCGAAGCGGAGGTCGATACTGGAACACCCGAGCGTGCAAGCCGCCGCTCGATATTCGCACTCGCGGGACTTTCTGGCGGCTTCGGGCATGTCGACCGCGAACACTTTCAAAGGAGTAGAGCTTTCGCTGCTGCCGCCACAAGTAGCGGCTACGCTGACGCTCGAAAAGGAAGTGCGGGAACTCGAACGACAGGTGTGCACCCTTTCACTCTGCACAATGCTCGCCTTCCCTGTCGACAAGGATCGGAGGCTAAGATCCAGTGATTGCCGTGTACGCAGATCGCTCTCCTGGAAGCAGAGCCAGCGCGCGTCGAGAGAGCATCATCCGCTCCCGTGGGTCTCGAAGCTAGTGTTCATCACTCGGCCGCCGCCACAACGGCTGCGACCAAACAGGTCAGGTACGCGCATGCACAGCTTCCGCACGCTAGTAGCATGGTCGAAACGCTTGCTGACCTGTACACAAACGCAAATCGACGGGCAGTGACCCGGTTAGACGCCCTGTCCCGCTTCGGCCGGGCGAAATGCCCAGATCTTCTGCCCTTGATGTGGTGAGCAGGCTGTTTTGATATGCTCTCACGCGAAGGGGCATCTGCTGACCGCGTGGAACACCTCACGCGGCTAGCCTACACAAACCCTTCAGCCGAACCCGGAAGAAGAGCAAGCCAACGTAACTCGGCTCAGAGCTCGCATCTTTGAACTTGAATCTGAGTGTCAACGGTGAGGCTCTTTTTGGGCAGGCCCTACGAATCTCTGCTAGCCGTGCGCATGTGGAGTGTGCTGCTGACCTTGACCGCTAGCGCAGGCTCGCCGACCAACTCGTCGTCGCCGAACGTGACGGCGCCACCCTCCGCTCCCAGCTCGAAGAGAAAAACCGCACGTTCGACTCGCTCTCCCAGCGCGTACACGACAAGCTTCTCGACCAGAAGCACAAGCTGCACGCTGCGTATACCGAGATCGAGCGGCTCCGACACGGATTGCTTGAGAGCGAGGCGGAACGCGATCGGCTAAAGGGCAGGTTGCGCGGTCGGGAGGCCACCGGGACTCCTGCGGAGGCCTTGATACCGGCCAAGGCTAGGTACGGAAGCAGTGGGGAGGAAGGCACAGGCCGACCGGGCAGCATTGACTGAATCCGCGGTCATTATATCTCGTCGCGGTCGGGGAGGCCGAAGGTGGAAGGACTATTTCCGATGCATCCGCAGACTTTTTCTGAGCTGTAGTCGCGGATGCTACAGTGACCATGCTGCGAAAGTGTATTCGTTAAAGTCTACATCCGCCGTCGAGAGCACGTGTTGTTGATCCGAAGTTGGCGCGGAATTTATTCTTCCGCTTTCTCTCCTTGCTCGCCACCTTCACCGCTCATCGCTGCAAGAGCGCACAGCAAGACATCCAAGACACTCCAGACGCTTTCACGAGTTGAACACCCCGGTCGGCCGTGCCCAGCCGCCCCCGAAGAGCCGTACAGCCTTGTTGAGCAACTCCGCTTTCCGACATCCGGCAGCGGTCTCAGGCTCCATCCTGCCTACGTGAAGGACGGAAACGCGTCTGAATACCATCAATATACATGTATGTACCTTTCCAACACCCACCGAGAGGGCGCGAGTGCGATTGATTGCTGACGTCGGTGGTCTTGGCTCGCTGCAGACCGGTCTTCCGAGGAACCGATTCAGCCCTCTGACAGCATCCTTCGACCCCCGAGATGACAGACGCTGTGACTAGTGAGCTCGACCAGACGCCGCGAAGGGCGACACCCCGACCCCGTGTGAACCGGTCGGCGTCGTCCGCGACTTGGAAAAGGTCACGACCCGTCTTCCCCTCGCATAAACCCGCTCCGACCGGTCGACGGCGATCCCACTCGTTGCACGACTCGTCCTATCCATTCTCAGCGAGTCGAGCACTCCAGTACGGCTCGGATGTGCTGCAGTCGCTCGACTTGCCCGCCTCGCTCCTCAGCCTTCGAGAATACCTCGTCGGCAAGCTGGAGGCCGCCGAGCGGACTCTCGACGCATTAAAGGCGACCGTTGAGGAGAGCGAGGCGGAAGATATGGGGTTCTCGAGTACAACTGAGGAGGACGACGACGGACACGAGCCGGATTCGGAAGGCGAGCATTCGGGTGGCGAAGAGGAAGACGGCTTCATGCGCGACAGCATCCTCAGCGAGGTTTCGGCAACCACTGCGGAAGAGCGCGAAGAGATCCTCGAGGAGATCTCGAGCTTGCAGGCGTTCATCGCGAGCGCGACCAGTTTCCTGAGTGCGATGCGCGACGAGTTGCCTTCGCTCGTCTCCTCCGCCCGTGCCGACAACGAACCGTCTTCCTCGCGCATGATTCATTTCACCCTATCCCCGGACGCACAAGCGACTCTCGACCGGTTCCTGGACGACCACCCTCTACCCTCCCTGCCGAATCTGGAGCTGCGATCACGGGCAGCATCCTCGGCGAACGCGGTATTGGCTCGCGCCTCTTCCGAGTTGGCCAGCATTCGCGAAGCGCTCGCGCAGATCACGACCAACACGATGCCGACAGCCTACCTGCCGTCGCTACCAGCTCTCCCGTCTTCCCGCTCGATCCCAGATCTCCGCACCTATTTCAGCGAGGAGTCGACCCGCCTCTCGGCCGCGCTCGCGCAATTCAAGGACGGCACAAGCGACACCCTGTCTGCCGGATTGCACCGCATGCAGGACGGCGCCGCCGAGCTCTCAGCGTACGTCAAGGACCAAGGTCAGGCCGTGGTCGACGAGGCGATGCGGATGTATCACAGCGCGCTCGAGATCGGGCGCGAACGCCTGCTTCGGTATGAGGAGTTGCCCGAAGAATGGCGCAACAACCCGCATATCCTCCACGGCTACCGATACATCCCGATCGAGCAGTACGGCGCTTTGCTCAAAAGCATGTTCCAGTGGCACAACGAGACCGTCAACATCCAGTCGCAGTAAGTCCTCCAGACTTGATTTACGTATGGCCTGCATCCGGATGCTGACTGGACATCCTCCTCCAGCTTTATCGGCTTCCTGAGCCTCGCCGCATTGCTCATCAACTATCTCGTCTTTTCGCCCGCCTCGCCACACCCGCTGGTGGACCGGCATCCGGGCGACACCGCCATCGCCGTACTGTTTGTCGTAGGCTCGCCTCTGGCTGCTTACAAACAACTCCAATCGCAAAGAAGACTGACAATCTCGCTCTGCAGGTGTCCGCCATGCACTGCCTCCTCTGCTCGACGGCGTGGCATCTCTTCTCCGGTTGCGCTACGACCGGCTGGTTCCGCGGCGCAGCTTGCATCGACTATGTCGGAATCTCGGGACTGATCGCCGCTTCCGTTGCTGGCGCGACTGTGAGTACTTCCCGATAAAGCAGATCTGGAGACTGGCCTCTGAATCTGACCTTGTTGTATTCTGGGGGACAGTACTACGGCTTTTACGACCACCCGCAACTCGCGAACGCCTACATGGCGTTCAACTTTATCGTCGGCGGGATCGGCATGCTGGTGCCGTGGCAAAAGTGGTTCAATCAGCGCGAGTACAAGATGTGGCGAATCGCCTTTTTCGTCTCGCTTGCTGCGAGCGCGGTGGCGCCAATCGCGCACAGATCGCTCCTGATCGGCACAGCCGACACCTTCCGGTTCTACAGTGAGTCTCGGAGAGTGGCTTGCCTAGAGGAAGCGATAGGCGAATGATCGTGCTGACCTCTGCCTCTCGGTTATCACAGGCCCGGCGCTCCCTTCTGTGATCGCCTACCTCGCCGGTCTCCTCTTCTACGCGAACCAATTCCCCGAATGCTGCTCCCCCGGCTCGTGGCATATCGGCGCGTCGCACCAACTCTGGCACGTCGCGATTGTGGTCGCCGTTTGGCTCCATTGGAAGGCCATGTCGGATTGGTCTACGACGGTCGCGTTGGCGAGGTTGGCGGGCTTGAACGTCGAGCAAGCGCTCGGGGGTTCACTGTCGGTGTGATCAGCTCGCGGAGTCGGGTGTCTGGCTGGATCGGTTTTGTATATATCTTTCTCTCCGTCTCCTCGGGTCTCTGTCTCCATGTTGCAGTAGAGTCCACCACCCCTATCCTTAGATGTCATATTGTTATAGATGCATACCTCCCGAATATCTTCATCGCACATTCTCTCTCGCATCTGTTGCATTCATACGTTGCAGCGTAACTTTTTTCAGGTTTACTTTCTCTCGGGAGCTCAACAACACGATCTCATCGCTGCATCTTTATTGCCGGTAGTGGTGCTCCGGTGTAGTAGAAGGCTGGAATGAGGGGGGTATTGACGCTGATGGAGGTAAAGGCGTCCCAGCGACCGGTGGCGGTCCAAAATGCGGGATCGTTTCGAACGCTCGCTGTGAGCCGTATGATGATCCTTGCGGCGCCGGATAACCATGTTGTGGTGCGCTTCTCGTCGTTTCATAACTCGGACCGCTTCCGCTCCGATCTCGCCACTCGCGAGGAGGACCAGGCGGAGGCACGGGCCGGTGAGGAGGCTGATTCGGCCACGCGGGAGGTCCGGGCGGCGGCTGGTAAGGGTATGGGTTGTGGTGCGCCCCGTACTCGGAGGGTGGTGGTCCTCTTGCCCATGTTGATTGTTGAGCTTGCGGCGGAGCTCGGTAGGCTGAGCCGTAATAATACGGGGAAGGTGCAGGTCCTCGATCTTGACGAGGCACGGGCGGTCGCCACGTCCCGTCGCCGACAAATCCGTCTGGTCGCATGTACGGAGCCGGCCGTGGGCGAGGTCTGCGTTGCACGGCCGTGTGAGGGTTCCGAGGCGATTGGTATAACAGGTCGAGGAGGGAGCAGATGAGAGTGGCGTCGATTTCGGTGGGAGGCGGAAGCGGCGGGAGAGTCACGAGCTGGTCAAAGCCCTGCGGAGACGAACTTACAGCACGTCAGTTCGAGCACGATATACCAGTGTGAGAGAGTGCGCCGTACCTCTTCTAATCGTGGCTCTTCCCACAGACCCGAGAATTTCTCGAGCAGAGAGACGGCGAGGTCGGGGTTGTCGATTGTCGGGTGGTTTGTCCGGGCGAGCAGGCGCACTCTACATTCCTATCGAGCGTTCATTCCAAGACTCGGGGTCAGTTGCGGGCTGTCTGTGTCTGCCCGGGGAGGTGAGGCGAAAGGGACCAAATCTGAACGGACCTCTTTCGGCGTGCCCATGACCATCCCTCCGACGCGCACGTTCGGGAACTCGTTGGCGATTTCGAGCCATGTGCGCCTCTGCCCGGCGTCAAAGTTCTGCCGGTCGACGACGACGTTCTTACCGTGGGCGAGCGCAGTCCTGACGGCAGTTTCGCACGCCTGGCGGTCGCCCAAGTCGTCTTGGTTGACGCGGATCCAGTCCTAGTATGTGTAGACTGTCAGCCAGCAGTCGACGGCTTCTTGCTCCGGACCCTATGGAGATGCGCACAGGGAGGTGCTGCTGCCAAGCCTGCGAGAGAGTCGATTTTCCGGACCCGACGACTCCGGCGAGAACGACGAGCTCCTGCGAGTCTTGCTGTGTATTCGAAGACCCTGCCTGCATCGTTCGGCTCTATCGAGTACAGTCTAGGGTCCAACTGGGCTGGCTCAGGTGAATTCGAGGTGCTTCCGCGTCAGTTTTCATCACAAGTTCGATCACGACTCTCTCGCTCGCCTACAGCCTCGCTTAGAGCTCGTGTGATACGTCGTAGAACGCACTCAGTCTGCTGCAGCTGTACGCCCCGCCGCCTAACTGCTCCCTTTGAGCCGACCTCCGCGAATCGACCGACCCCACTCGCATCCGACGCCGCGTAAGGGCACGGCACCAGACAGCGGACTGTGGACCCGCCGCCCTCGTGGAACGAGCACCGAAAGCATGGCCGATCTGTGGCTCCGCGCCGACTACCCGATCGGCCCCTTCCCGCACCAGCCCGTCGAGCAGGCAATCTGTGATGTCCTCGCCAAAGCGCCCTACGCCGCCTGGACAACCGGCGAATGCGCCTTCAGGTGGGACTATGTAGATCGGCCAGCACGTGAGCCCTCCCGTCTCCTACGTTGTTCAAGCACGACGGGATCCTCACTGCTGAACCTCCATTGCAGCCGGCACCTCGTTCCTCGCCTTATTACAACCGCCCGGTCGACCCGTACCGCCAGACGGTCTGCGGTACTACTATCCGGAAGCCAACGACCGGAGAACCGTATCGCAACACGTCGTTCACGCGCCCAACTCGGTCGCGAATCCGACTGCCGCTTCTCCCGTCGACGTGATCCTCGAATGCTTTACTACCGCGTGCGGTCACTTGCCGCCCATGTCACCGACCCAGCCGATCCCGTCCGGCTCGCCCGACCTACGCCTGACTCGGTTCCGGAAGCGCTGGCGGATCGTCAACGGGTCGCAACCGAGCCTGTGGTTCTTTTGGTGGGGCGACGACGAGTCGGGCGGACTTGGTCCCGGTCAAGTTGCACCGAACGCACCCCCAGGCTGGGAGAGTACGCCGGTACGGACATATCCGCTGCCGCAGCTGGGCAACGTCCCGTCGGCGCCGCTCTATCCGTTCCCGTCACCTGCTCGAATGCCCCCTGGTCAGGCGCCGCCTCACGCAAACGCTTCCACGAATGGACGCAATCAAGCCGCACAGCCAGCGGACGGTGCAATGGCGCCGCCGGCGACTCCGCTCGCGCGGCAACAGCAGCTCGCTGCTCTCGCGAGTCAGGCAGGGGTCGGCATCCAGGGCGGGACGACTTCAACGCTCGAAGCGAGGCAACAGCAGTACCAGGCCCTGGCACAGCAACAGCAGCAGCAAGCAGCAGCTCTCGCGGCCGCGGCTGCTGCTGCCGCTGCGGCTTCGGGGGGAAATACGAATCCGCCTGGAGCGATGCTGCCGCCCGGATTGACGCCGCAGCAAATCTCGGCAGCTCAGGCACGACAAGCTCAGCAATACATGTTGGCTCAACAGCAACAACAACGACAACAGCAACAGCAACTACAGCAGCAGCAGCAGCAGCACCAACGCGCGGCTGCGACTGCCGCAGCCCAAACTCTCGGAACCTCAACCCCTTCTTCCTCCCGCGGCGGCAACACCTCTCGACGAAAGTCTACCGTCAGTTCTGCAACACATGCCGTGCAAAGTGCCGCTGCCCAACAAGCCGCTGCCGCCGCAGCCGATGAAGCCGCTGCCGCTCGACCTGGCGACATCCTCGATCACCTGACGCACCGACAGCGAGAGATGCACCGCTACGCGTTGCAGCACCAACTCCTCGCACCCGTGTTTGATCCGTGGTCGACGTCCGAAATTCTCGCGGGGGAGCCGCGCCTCGGTCGGGCCAAGGCGGCGACGGCGGTCGGGTTTCCTCCTCCTCCCTCCTCGCTTCTACCGGGGCTCGGACGACGTCCCGGCCCGCTGAGTCACCTCGCCGTCACGGCCGCACGGATTCCAGTCGCCGTCGCCAAAGGGAAGGAGGCGGACCTCGTCGAGATCGTCGGTGCGCCCGTCGAGGCTCGGAGAGCCAAACTCGAGGAGATGCTGCGCAAGATCGAGGACGAGACGAAGAAGCAGGACGAGTGGTATCGGAAGCAGGTGGCGGGGTTCACGGCGACGAGTCGTCTAGGCAGCGAGGTATCGACCCCGGCGGTCGCTGCCGGTGAGAATGCGAGCGCGGCAGAGTAGATCGTTCGTCACAAATCTAGACGGCTCTCGCATTACAACCATGTCGTCTTCATGATCACTAGCGAATGCAAAAACGAGATGCACCCATCTATATGCATAGGGTCGTTTCCCTACCGCGCGCCCCAGCATGACTACGATCACGAGGACGGTGGCGCAGACAGCGCGAGTTGGTGTCCGGTCCCAGCTTGTCCACGCTCAATCGCTTCCATCTCTTGAGCGCGCTCGAAGGCTTGCTCGCGTCGGATCTGCTGGACCCGGCGTCTGTGAAGAAATGGTTGTCAGGTTGAGGGGTCTTTGGGAAACAGCCTGGTAAGAAAGGCGTACTTGAGGGCGTCTCGTTTCTCCTGTCCCATCACGCGCGCTTCCATCCGTGCTCTTTCGAACGCGATCAAGGTCAGTACGCGACTCCGCATATGGAGAATGAGAAAGTACGACGACTCACTTGTGCAAATTTGCGGCAGCGTCTTGATGCCGCTTGTCGTAAACTCGAGGGATCCATGCGGATCCTCCTCCCCCTCCCTTCTCGGCTTCGAGTTCGCTCACCAGCTTGCCATCGCTGCCCGGCGCGAAAGGGTCGAGTCTAGGCGGGGCAGTCGGTACGGCGTACCATGCCGAGAGCGGGGTGAGGAACAAGGTGACGCTCAACAGGGCGAGAAAGACGGCACCGTTCCGACCAAAGAGGCCTTGTCCGTCCCAGCCGGCCGAGGCGCTGCTGCTACCAGCGGCCATCCCACCACCTCCACCGCTTCCAGATCTCGGTGCTTCGTCGGCGCGGAAATGCGGATTGAACGGATCAGACCACCCGCTGTAGTGACCGCTCGCGGCGTGCCACGCCCAGTGATCGTACGTTCCGCTGTACCGCCCCGTTCGACTGCTCATCGGGCGTCCTCGTCGGAAGTGATATTCGGCGGTCGACTGGGACCACGGCGAAGCAGGTCCTCCTCCTCCACCTCCGAATCCTCCTCCCGATCGACCGCTGCCGCCCCAGCCGAACCCAGTTCGGAGGTAAGTCTCTCGGCGTTTCGGGTCGGACAGGAGTTCATACGCAGCGACGATGGCCTTGAATTCGTGATCATCGTCGGCGCCAGACTTGCCCTTGCCTTTGGCGGACCCGCTCCGGTCTGCTCTGGCCGCGCGTCGGTCCGGGTGGTACAGTTTCACGAGTTCGAGATACCTCTATTGCCGGAACCAGAGGGCGGGAGAGCGTCTCCGTCAGCTTCGGTCGTTCCACTCTAGTCCAGGAGAGAAAGAGAGCCGACTCACGCCTTTGACTTCCTTGGGCGAGAGTCTCTTGTCGCGCGGGAGGTGAAAGATCTCGAACGGCGACGGATTCGCCTTCTTGGGGAACGGCAGCGGGTTGTCGTCGACCACGGCAGCTCGGACCTGCGTCGAGCTCGTAAAGGTTCGAGTGCGAGTCGAGTCCGCCCCGATCGACTGTACGGGCCAAATGGAGGCGACGATGCGGCGAGGCGTCGTCTGGGTTGCGGATGATGTCGAGGCAAAGTGGCGGCGCGAGTTCGGAGCGGCCGAGGCAGCGGCCGAGCTGGAGCGAATAGCGCGCCCGCACGTACATTGGCTCAGCGATTTGTACATCGCATCCAGGGTTTGGTCAAGCCTGCGCGGGTAGAGCGGCAAAGAAGATCGAGGCCAAAAGAGGGGCCCAAGTTGCGGCGATCCGCGGACTTGCACGGAGTCCGGCGAGGAGGAATCCCCCGAGGCCAGAGTCAACTATTAAGAATGATAGTCATACGACAAAGAGGATGGCTAGTCGCTACAGAGAGGAGACAACGTGATGCGGGATACGGCCAAGATGCAAAACGGCGAAAATAGGGCAACAGGATGGGCCTCAGGACACTTGGGTGGCGACGCTCGCCATCGGAGCATGCCCGACCGGAGGCCGGATCGAGACAGGCGTGGTACTCCACCGATAGCCCTTGGCGCGCGCAAACTCGTCTCGCCGATGCGCGGCCACGTCGGGACGGAAGTAGTCGTTGATGATCGGGAACCGGAGGAGATTGTTCTGCACGCATTGCGGGCGGGGCGCGTAAGATTGTCAGTATCAGATGGGACCACGCTGGATGACTGAGGAAGGTAACGAGGAGAGTGCCCGCACTCGTGGAGTGATGACGATGCAGCTTTGGGAGGGGATCTCGACCCAGTCGGCTCGTTCAAACGTCAGAGGTTCGCTCCTGTACGTCGAAGCGGTAGCTGGAAGCGTCAACAACCAGTCACATCACGGGGTGGAAGGTCTCGACGCCAAGGCGATTGTGAGTGCGCAATAGAACGTACGCGATGAGGATGATGCGCTCGCGCTTGTCGGCCTTGTTCATCTTGAAGGAACCGGGGGCGTACTCTTCGAACGTCGATCCGGTCGAGAAGAAGAGACTCGCGGCTTCTTCGGTAGCGGAGGTGATGTATCGTGTAGCGACGACGGAAGAGCCATCTGAAACGCAGAAGCTGTGCGTGGGGGAGAGGTCGGGCGGCAGAGCGAGTTCGTCAGTCATGGAATTTGTAACTGCGAAACCGACGACACTGCCAGTAGGGAGGAAAATAGAAAACCTACTTGAGGAGGGACGGATCGTTCGCTCCGATCTCGTCGGTGTATTTGGTCAAGAGTTGCACCGTGTCGAGCATCGCCTGCCTCAACGTCGCGTGCGGGATCGTGGGCTTGAGCGGGTCGGTCAACCGGCTCAGCTGCTCGAGGAAGCACGCAAAAGCCCACTCGCTGTCGGTGTTGCCTTGCGGGACGGCAAAGTACTCGTCCGAGAGGTCGGCTTGGAGTCGGCGTTTGATGCGAGAGAAATCGGAGATGCAGCCACTGGGCGGAGACCGACAACATGGGCTGAGTGAGAGTTCCCGGTGGAATATACGATGTATTTATTCCGACTCACTTGTGCATCCATATCAGGTTGCCGTAGGTCCACGGGTGGCTGATGTACAAGACACCGGTGGCGGCGGTTGACTCAGTACCGAGCCTGGACCGACCAACAAGGGGGCGCCCATGGGGAGTGAGCATACTCACGTGTTCTCCTCGCTGAGGGCACCTGTCGTGGAAGCTCTGACATGCGCAAAGACGAGCGGGCTCTTGATTTTGTCTGCGAGTCGGTGCAAGTTCGCATTCGACCACGCGGGCGTGATGGACCGGAACACGCAAGGTCCGGAACTGTCTGCGTCACCGTCGTCTCGATCTGTCGGGTACCAGCCTACGCCAAAGCCGTCTGCGTTGATCGAGCTAAGGTGGCGGGGAGGGAGGGAAGAAGGCGTCAGAGGGCGACGGTCAAAGGGGCTCGGAGTGGAAGCACTCACCCTGCGTCGAGGCGGAGTCGAGAATCTGAAGCTTGATTGATGATGCTATGCGCGGGTTTGGTCAAGAGCTGGGCGAGTTGTATTGGCTGTTCTGCCTTTACGACGAGGAGCCTGTAAATAGAGGGCGGGGTGAGCAGATCTGAGCGAGACAAGACCGGACTTGGGGCGTGCGCATACCTGCACATTGTACGATCTGGACTACGGTGCCCGTTTGCGTCTCGAGGTGCCGAGTGAGTGAGAGGAGCGGATGAAGGGCCGAGAGAGAGGCGAATTCCGAGGTTGACTCGACACTCGCCACTCGACACGAACGATGAGCGACGTGAGTGCAATCAGAATGCTCTACGAACGAATAGATCGCTTGCTGACCAGACCTATGCTCGCAGCACGGATCGAGAGCCGGAGACAGCCGCTCAGAGCGGGCAGCGTCAGTCCCATCGTCTCACGTGTAGAGGAGCCGAGTGTGCTGACGAGCAGGGTCAACAGATCTGTACATTCGTCTCATTACTCCGATTCGGCGCGCACCAGGGACCCCGCCGACCCGCAAGAGGCAGAACGCAGGCGCCGTGACGCAGACCGCGAATTCGAGCGGAACCGCGACCGCGAGAGAGAGCGAGACCGTAGCCGCGAACGCCGCTACAGGGGTGACGACCGCAGTGACCGCAGGCGACGCGGTGCAGACTATCCTCCCGAGGACGACGAGAGGGATCACCCGCGCGCTCACAAACGTCGCAGGAGTTCCAGCCGCGACGACCCGCGCTCGTCGAGGCACTACGATGACTATTACTACGACGACCGCGGTCACCGTGACGGCGGGGGAAGGCGAGACCACCGAGGCCGCGACCGCGACTACGATCGCAGGCCGTCGAGGCGCGAGCCCTCGTACGAACCGTGCGTCGCTGTACAGACCCTGCTAAAGAAGAGCGACCAGTACTGATCCCTTTGACTACACCCACTCCCTGCAGACCTCGCTCGCGCCGCTCGCCGAGTTACGAGCCCCCGCGCATGGCTCGCAGCCCCAGCCCGCAGTGCGTCTTCCCCTTCCCCCAAGGCTCAATCTTGCAAAGACTTGGTCGCTGATTCCAACACGTGACCACAACGCAGACTTAGTGAAGAGCAACGCGAGATGCGCAGTGTCTTTGTCTCGCAGCTTGCAGCCCGCGTGACCGACCGCGAACTCGGCATCTTTTTCGAAAAGCTCGCCGGCAAGGTCCGCGACGCCCGCGTCATTGTCGACCGCATCACGCGCAGATCCAAGGGGTGAGTACGGGAGGAAAGAGGCCTCGCTGAGAAATAATTCGGAGCTGATACGATGATTCCCTCGCGCAGAGTCGGTTACGTCGAGTTTGTCGATCTCGAGACGGTGCAAAAGGCGCTCACGCTCTCGGGTACCAAGTTGCTCGGAATCCCGATCCAGGTGCAGTACACCGAAGCTGAGAAGAACCGCCAGGCTCGCGATGGGACCAGCTCTGGCTCCGGCTCGGGTGGACTCATGACCGGCGGGTGCGTTTGCTGTCGCTCTCTTATCCTTGACATATGCCTGCCCAAATCCAACACCTGACGCGACCCCCCTTCACCCCGACAGCCTCTACGTCGGTTCGCTCAACTTTGCTCTGACTTCGGACGACCTCCGTGAGGTTTTCCAACCCTTTGGCGAACTCGAGACGGTTGAGCTCCATAGGGACCCGGTCACCGGCAAATCCAAGGGCTACTGCTTCGTCAAGTGAGTCCTCGAACGGTTCTTCCTCGCTTCTTAGAGCCTGCAAAGAGTTGACATTGAAGCTTTACTCGCCGGGCGCAGGTTCAAGCGGCATGAGGATGCGATGACTGCGATCGAGAAGATGAACAATTTCCAGCTTGCCGGTCGCGAGGTGCGTCCCATCGTGTATGCAGTCGTTTGTTTCAGATAACCTAGCTGACCAGGTTTTGCATGGCTGCGCCGAGCAGATCAAGGTCGGTCTTGTCGCTGATCGGAGCGCTACGTTCAACAAGCACTTGACCGGACAGGCAGGAGGAGCAGGAGGAGGAGAAGCGCTTGAGCGCGAAGAAGGCCACAGTAAGCTTCCATCCCCTTGGATGTCGGTGGGCGAGTGAGTCGTACGCATGTCGTTCTGATCACGTTTGGGGACTTGAAACGAACAGCTGGCAAGCTCGATGCGAACACGCGCGCCGACTTGATGGCCAAGCTCGCGCGGACCGACCGTCCTGTCGAGCTCCCACCGACCCCCATGTGCGCACCACACTTGAAAAAATGCGGCGCTTCCAGACAAAGCATGTGCTGACGAGAGACCATCAAACAGGTACCGGCCTAACATTCCGCAGAACCTCACGCGCAACGTTCTGCTCAAGAATGCGTTCAACCCCGCAGAGGAGACTGAGCGCGATTGGGACCTCGAACTCGCAGACGATGTCAAGACCGAGTGCGAGGAAAAGTACGGCAAGGTGCTCGACATCTACGTCAAGAAGGAATCGATCGAGGCGAGTCTTTTCTCCTTTTTTTCTGCCAGAGTTGTGTCCGAGGAGGGGTCACACACTGACCTGAGACGAAGCGAAACGAACAGGGCGAGATCTACATCCGTTTTGATTCTGTCGAGACTGCTGCGCGGGCGCTTCAGGGACTGAACGGACGCTGGTTCGGCGGGAAACAGATCTCGGCCGCGCACGTCGGTGACACCCTCTACGACTCGAACAAGTAGCCTCCCCCCTTTCTCCTCTGGTAAGCTTCTTTTGCGACAGCTTTGTGCATTTTCAATTCGTCTCCCTCTGTCTGAAATTTGTGTTGGGGTGGCCCACGCCTGTCCGGGAACCGGGTTTCTCGCAGCCCGCCGTCAAAGTGGAGCCGGCATCCGATCTTTCTTCGAGTCTTGACGTCTCATTCAGCGACGATGAATGGGCAGAAAGCATCGTCATCTAGCTCTACGGCAGAGGCCCGTCAGCTGTACCATCGGGCGACGCGGGCGTTCCTCGTGCGCGACTATGCGACCGCGGCGACTTGTTTGCACGATGGCGTCTCTCGCCTCGAGCATGTCGAGCAGGACGCGTGGTTCAGGGCGCTAGAGACCGACGGTAGTACCCCTGAGCGTGTACTACCTGCCCATGTGATCGACCTCCGGCGTAGACTCGACATCCTCAAAGTGACGCTGCTCGCGACGGTTCGCTCATCGCCCGCTGCGCTCTCGCCTGCGCCCAGCTTGACGCCTTTGCTCGAACTCGAACCGGACAAGCTCATTCAGGCGCTCTGGTCAGACTTGATCGGCAACGCCGCTCCAGAGGTCGAGGGCGAGGTGGTCCCCACTCCGGCGGCGAGTCACCTTCACCCCTCCCTCGCAGTCTCGCTCGCCCTCGCCGCACTCAAGCTCGATTCGCCCAAATCAGCGCGAGCAGTCGCAGAAGCGTGGCTCGGATCCGTCGGCGAAGACGTCGAAGTCGTCGTCGCCGACTTTGCCTCGAGCGGAACCGTCGACTGGCAAGCCGGTATCGACTTCCCGCTCGATCAAGTCGCAGGCGGCACGCATGGCAACCGAGCCAACCAGAGCTTGTCCGACTCGAGCACCACGCTCGGTCAAGCCGCTCAATCTGACCAGGAAGCGGCCGTCCGCGCCCTCGTCGGTTCGTGGCTCAAACTGCTCGACCTCCTCGTCTTTCACATCTTGCCGAAACTCGACGAATGGGACGCCGCGGGCGACTTTGTTCGACTGCAGGGTCAGGAGAACGGAGGTTGGGTCCCGGACGTGCGGGTCGAGGTGCGTTGACGCGCCGTTTTCGAGCTAATCGACAACTCTGGCTCTGCAGAGCTGACTCCGATGTACTATCTGCGTAACCGCACAGGCATCCCTCGAGCGACTGAAGGAGCTTCAGCGAGAGCAAATCGAACTCGCTGCCGCCCGGGCCCAGCGCCAAAAGGAGCTTGAACTCGCGCGCGCCGAAAAGAAGAAGCAAACCACGTCGGCGAGTAGTCGCCGTTCGACCGACAAAGGCAAGGAGCGCGCGCGTGACGAGCGGAATGGTTCTCCTCCCGGCGGGTCTTCCCCTTCGAGGAAGCACGCGCGCGGGAACAAATCGTCATCCTCGTCGGCGTCGTCGCCCTCGAGCCGGTCGCCGCCCCGTGCGCACGCTTCCCTTGCCCCGACCGGGTTTGCCAGCATGCGAGACTCACTCTCGACCTATCTGCACAAACCAGAGCGTGACTCGCCCGTATCATCCACGTCCTCGGTCCCGACGACCCGATCTACTCGAACGACGACGACGCGCTCCGCGTCGACCCCGATATCCGCCCTGGTCTCTTACGTCCGGTATCACTACGCAACCGATCCGGTCCGCCTCGTCAGTTTCGTCTGCTTCGTCTTGGCCCTCCTGACCTGGACAAGACGCCGACTCTCGCTGCGGCGCTCGCGCGGCCAGCGGGGCTTGGGCCTCGGAGACGCTTTGAGGGTCGCGGGGGCCAAACTCGCCGAGACGGTCGGGATGGCTACCAAGGTGACAGCCATGTAAGTCTTGGCGGAGACTCTCTGCACTTCAGATTGTGTACAAATAGCGTTGTTGCAAGCTGCATCGGTTTTTGGGGGAAGAAAAATCTTTGGCGCCAAAGAAAGGAGTTTCTATGCAAAGATGGCGATGAAGCGGGCGTGGAAGTCGTTGTAGAGGGTGTCGATGCAGCGGTACAGGGCCCAATCCTGGTCCGTGCAGCCCGCGGGCCGGACGAGCCTGTCCGCGCGGACATTCTCGTCTTCGTAACCGCGGTCCTCCTTGGCGTCCCGGGCGTCGTCGACGTCGACGTCCTGCTCGTAGTTGTCACCCTTGCGGTCGTACAGCGTCTTGAACGCCGCGTGGATCGCACCGAGCGCGCGGTCAAACTCTTGCAGCGCAAACCAGACTTGGCCCCGAGCGAGCGACGACTCGCGGACGAGGACGTCGAGACTGCCGTGCTTCATAAAATCGAGCACGAACGCGTCGAGGTCGTGCTCGGTCGAGTCGAACGGCGGCGACGCCAACTCGGGCACGGCGTGCTGGTAGATCATGACGCCCGCACGAGCCGAGCGGGCGAGGTCGACCACGGTGGCAAAGTCGTCGGTGTGGCCCGAGGTGGCCGCGAACGGCGACCGCGACTCGAAGGTGAGCTCCGACTGGCGGAGCTTGCTCGCGAAGGCGCCGTCAGCCGATTCGGACGAGACCGTCTTTCGCTCCGAGAGCGGCAGGACGTCTTCGGCGCCCAGCTTGTCCGGGTTCTGCTCGGCGTATTCTTGCGCGTACGTGGAGAAGATGCTCGTGACGGCGCGGTGGTGTGCGTCGAGGACGGCGCGGATGCGCGGCGGCAGAGGGGGGAGGACGATCGCCCAGTTCGAGTTGCGGGTCACGCGGAGAGTGTCCGGCGACTGCTTGCGGCGGTGGACGCGGGCAAAGAGCCACGAGAGGACGAGGAGAACCTGTCGGAGCGCATTGTCCGGGTCGGTGTCGATCTCCGCCGCAATCTTGTGCAGCTCGCCTGATCGCAGCAGCGCCGCGAGGGCAAAGTTGCTCGGCTCCTCCGGGTACAGCACCGACGTGACACCGTACAAGGTCTTTGGCGTGCCGTCTTCCTCGAGGAGACCCGACCGGCGGAGGTACTCGATGGCGAAGCGGGCAAAGTGGCGAGTCTGCTCCCGGTTGCTGCTGACGCTGGCGTGACTGACAGCGAGCTGCGGCAGGTCGAGGAAAGTCGCGACGGCCATCTTGGGCAGCTCCGCCGCGTTCGAGCCATGGATCAGGTTGTTGAGGCGGAGCATCAAGGTCGTCGTAAGCGGGAAGGTACCGCCCTGTCCGCGGTAGTAAGGTATCAGCTGAGGCATCTTCTGTAAGGTTGCAAATGTCCGCTCGAGAAACTCACGAGCTTGGGCAGTTTGGACAGAAGCAATCGCTGGATACGGTCGAGCCGGACACCGACAAAGAGGACGTTTCCAACCAGATCGAAACCACGACGACCGGCACGTCCGGCACACTGACGGAAGTTGAGCGGGTTGAGCTCGAGCGAGTCGCCAGCAAAGACGGCAGTACGCGCCGGGGCGTTGATACCGAGCGCGAGAGTTTGCGTCGAGATGACGACGCGGAGGACACCGCGACGGTACAAGTTCTCGACGAGGACCCGGTATCGTCGAGGCATACCCGAGTGATGAACACCAACACCGCGACGGAGCGCGTTGATGATCCACGGGTCCATGTCGAGGAAGAGGAGGTCGTCGACATCCTTCTTGAACTCGAGCTGACTGATACCCTTGCCGACGAAGGTGAACTCCTCCGACGGCTCCTCCGGGTCGAAGGTCTGGATCTCCTCGACGACACCCATACGGGCAGCCTCCTCCTCCTGTTTCCGGTTGACGGTCGCAGACTCGACAGCCTTGGCCTTCTTGGCCGCCGCCTTTTCGGCCGCCTTGGCCCTCGCGAGACGCTCCTTGAACGTCGGCGAGTTCATACGCCACTGACTCTCGGCGGTCTCGAGGTCCTTCGAGATGCGCTTGGCGAGCGACTCGCAGTGGTCACGCGAGAAGTTGAAGAGAATGGCCGGGAGCTGGTTCTGCGCATTCAAGTCGGCAAGGAGCGGCGTGAAGAGCGAATTGAACTCGTCCTCGGTGGCGTTCTCGATCATCTTCTCGTCCACGTTGAGAGCCTCGCGCAACGGCTTCTCGAGGTACTCGACCGTCTTGGAGAAGCGCGAAGTCGGCTTGGCGTAGTCGGGCTCGTTCCGCCATTCGAGCAAGATCTTTTTGAGCTGACGCTCGTACTCGATCGTGTGCTTGATCGCGATGGTCGGCGTCGCGGCGAAGAACCTGCGCGGCTTGAGGTTCGGGTCGAGTCCTTCGTCGGCGTTCGACATGGCCTGCCACAAGTGCAAGCAGTCTCGCGGCTCGAGCGACAGATCCTCGGGCAACTCGGGGTCTCCGAGACCGAGGGCCGCAATCGGGTGCACGGGCGAGAAGAGTTGCGGGCGCGCGCGGTACTCGTCGAGGGGACCGATCGGCGTCTTGGGGAACGACGTCAAGTGGGGGGCATAGGCAAACTTGCGGAGGGCGTTGAAACGGTGCTTGTGGATGACGAGCGCGTACTCCCTTCCGCAGCGCTTCTCGACCGACTCCAACCACGCCGAGAACCGCTCGGGGGCACCGACGGTAGCAGACAGACCGATAATGGGCGCCGGGTTCATGAGGAGAACCTGTTCCCACATTCCGCTGCCTTCCTCAGCGATCGCGTGGATCTCGTCGACGATGACTCGCTTGATACGAGGGGTCCAGACGCTGGCGAGAGCCGGGTTGAGCAGCATCTCGGAGAAGACCTGCGGGACCGTGACGAGGATCTGGCAGTTCTGCGGGTTGTTGACGCGGTAGTCACCGGTGTGGACTGCCCACAGCGCCTGACCGGCGACGTCCTTCGAGAAACGGGCAAAGCACTCGGCGGCGACCTGGTTGACCAAGGCCTTGGACGGAGCGACGTAGACGACGACGCCGTCGTCCGACTCGCGCAGGACCCGCTCCATGGCGGCGAACGAGATGAAGGTCTTGCCGGACGAGGTCGGCGCGACAATGAGCATCGACTTGTTGGCATCGATGTTGTCGAGCACGTCGCGCTGCCATGCGTCGGGCTCAAAGTCGACACGGGGGTCGGGCCGCGAGTCGAGCTCACGAGCCATGTACTCGCCCATGTTGCGGAGCTGCCACTCGAGCGGGTTCTCGTCGATCTCCATCCACTCGTACATGACTTCGCCCTCGTCCTTGTCGATCAGCGAGCAGAAGTGGAACGTGAGCTTGGAGCGCTCGTCCTTCTCGGCCTTGGAGGCCTTGCTCGAAGTCGACGCGGTCGCGTCCTTCTTGCTGGCCTGCGCCGCCTTGCTGCCCGGCTTGGCGCCACTCTTCTTCTTCTTGCCGTCCTCGTCGGCGGCGGCGTCCTTCTTGCTCTTCTTGTCCTTCTTGTCGTCCTCGCTGCTGCCGCCGAAAGTGATCTGCTTCTTGACGATCTCCTCCGGGATGAGGCATTCGAGGCCGAGGCAGAACAGCATCGTCGTGATCGCGCGACCCTGCTTTTCGTTGATCATGACCGCATTCGAACCTTCCTGCTGCGCACGGAGGTACTTCTGGAGGAGCGGACTCGCGGTCCGGGCAAGGAAGACACGGTACTGGTCCTTGACGTCTTCGGCCTCGCGACGGTCGTCGGCGATCCACTTGCGGAGTTCGAGATCCATGCGTTTGACGAGCATCTCGGTCCCGAGCCACGGGTCCTGGGCACGCTTGTTCCGGAGGTACGAGTCGAGCTGCGAGATCTGGCCCGGGATCGGGAGGGCCTTGAGGTCCTCGAGACGCTCGACCCACCACTTGTAGTTCTCCTTGCCTTCCTCCTGGATCTTCTTGAGCGCGTTCTCGGCAATGAGCTTCTCGCGACTCGACAGGACCTTGGGCTTGTCGCGCTTGCTGCCGCGACCGCCGGTCGTGTTTCCGTCGCGTCCGGCTTCGGAGCCAGTCGGAGTGACAGCGCCGCTGCCCGGGACGGGGGTCGACGCGCCGCTCGCGGCACGAGACGCCTTGGTCGCGGCAGCCGCCTTCTCCTTGATCGCAGACTGAGAACGCTTGCCGACAGCAGGGATGGCCTGCTGCTTGAGCGCGCCGCCGAGGGCGCCCGTCAACGAGGCGGCAGACTTTTGCATCTGCGCCATGAAGCGCTGCTCCTTGCGGTCGCGCTTCTTCTTGGCGCGGTAGTCGAGAACGGGAGGAGGCGCGCCACCGAGGTGAGTCGGCAAGGCCGGTTTCGGGTTCGACCAGCCGCGCTCGTCCGAAAAGACCGACTCGGAAGCGAGCTTGTTCGGAAGCGAAGCGAGGGTCGAGTCGGGCGCGACCGTCACCTGAACTGTCGACAGGTGCTCCGTGAAAACGGAGGACGAGTACGGAAGGACCGACTCTTCTGTGATCTTCTCAGGAGCAGGGGCGAGCTCTGCTGATTGAGCAGGCATACCCGAGCGAAGAGCGGCAAAGTCGGGCTCGGCCGATCCGGAGACGGACGACCAGACGGACGAAAGGCGGGGAGCGACGTCGGGTCCGAGGAAGTCGGCCATCGAGGACGGCGAGACATCGCCGTTCAAGACCTCGACGAGGAGGAGGAAGAAGATCCGGCCGTCGAGGTCCAAGTCGACGAGCGGGTTAAGGCGCTCGTCCTCCGGAAGGGCCTCGAGCGCGGCGGTCAAGCTCGCATAGACGCGCGTGAGGAACGGCTCGAGGAAGGCCATGACCTCCTTGGACGGGGTCGGGATCCGCTGCGCGCGCGATCGAAGCGAGACCGTCGGGAGGAGGAGGACGTGCGACAAGTAGAGGTACAAGAGGGCCGAGTCCTGAGCCGAGGCGTTTGCGGTGGCGAGGAAAGTCGAGCCGGCGGCGCGGAGGATGTCCTCGACCGAGGCGGACGCGGGCGCCTCTTTGACCTGGGGGAGGGCGGGGAGGGCTTCCTCGAGTGCGGACCGCGCCGCCGAGACAGCCGTCGTGATGTTGCTCGGCAGAGGCGGGACGGTGCCGCGGACGACGTCGTAAAAGTACGAATTGATCTAAAAGTCACGTCGCAGCATGATCAATCAGCGTTTTCCCGTGCGTACTCGCCTCAAAGACTGGAGGGACATACCTTGGTATCGGTCAACTCGGCGACCTGGAGCAGAACGTACGGCAGGCTCTGGTGAACCGTGTCGTAGAGGTTCTGCCTCTGCAAGAGGATCCGCTCTGCCTCGAGCTCGCCCTCCTTGGTCTTGATTCCGCCGTCGTGACCGAGAACGTACATGGGCTGGCAGCAGGCACGGGTCCCGTCATCAGCTTCTTTCTTTACGGACTGGGGCCAGATAGAAGTGGAAGACTTACACGCTTGTGCTGGTACCACGTCTGCCATTTCTCGTCCTCGAGCGAGTCGAAGCGGTGCAGGCGAGTTTGCGGCAGGTTGGCGCGGCGGAGGAGGATGGAACGGGCGAGCCTGCGGGCCGAGACGACGTACTCGGAGGCGCCGGTGTGGTACGTCGAGTGGGCGAGACTGTCGAAAAAGACAATCTCGAAGGCCGTGTCCTTCTTGAGGAGGTCGTCGACGGTCTTTTCGAGGAGCCAGGTGGCGTGCAAGAGCTGCAAGCTGGGGTCTCCGTCCCTGGCGTAGGCGAGGAGGTTGTCGTCGAGGACGAACTGGACGAGGGCGTCTCCGTCGAGGACGAACAGTTCCTGGCCCGAGTAGATCAGGACGTCCATCCATTGCGCCCGCGTAGCAAACCAGGTCCTGCACACTTGAGCGGGTCAGTGTGTGTGCAGCGCATAGCGAGTGAGGAGCGAGATGACTGACTGGTCGAGCTGGTTCAGGGCAGCGGCCGGGGTGAGGGCGCCCGTAGCCAGAGGCGAAGAGCTGGCATTTGTCTGTGTGTTAACTGCGTCTACCGCAGCACTCGAATCGCTCGCCATGACTTGCAGGAGAACGATTCAACTCTCGCTCGTCCACCGCCGTCGAGCGTCACCTCGCCACAGAAAACTTTTCATCAACTCGTTGATTGGACGCCGCAATCCCACCTCGACTATGCTTTCGAGTGGTTGGCTAGTAGACCTGTCCTTGCGCGCTTTTTTCTCTATGGCAGCGCAAGGATCGAATGACTGGGAAAATCGAGGGCAAAAAATAACAGGGGCAAAACAGGTTTTGGCACTGCTTGCTTGCCCATAGGCACGCATCTAGCCATTTGTAGCAGCTGGAAAATTCAGCGTAGGTATAGCTGCGTCAGCTGAGAAATAGCTTTGACAGATGTGCAAGTCAAAGCGAATCCGGCCGGTGGTCCTTCGCCAGATTGGAGAGCTCTTGCTGGTCGCCGCGCGTAGCGCACCACTCGGGGCAGCATGTCGGGCGGCGGCAGCTGGCGAAGCAGCGGCACTGCCATCGACTTGACCCTGTCCGACTCTGGTCCAGAGTCTGACCGCGGCACAGCGCACCGCGCAGTTGAACGAAATCAGCGGATCGACCCAAAGTCGAAGCGGATGGCGCCGCGCATAGTCGAGTCGAGCAGCGACGATAGCTCGGACGACGACGACGGAGATGACAGTATCGAGATCACCACCGCCGCCAACGCTGCTGCTGCGAGGCCGGTCGGTCAACCGCCGCCGCGAACAATTCGTCCGTCGGATCAGTCAACCGCGGCCATGTCTACGCAACCCAGCACCGCCGGCAAAGCGTTCGAGGCACCACAGCGCCATACTTTTCATGCAGCGCAGAGCAACGAATTCTCGAACCCGGCGTCCATGTTCAGGACCGGTCCTGCGCACCAAAAGAACCCTCCGCCGCCGAACAGATCTCGTCCACTGCCACCGCCGCCACCGAGACCTTGGCCAGACAATACGACGAATCACCACGCTGGCGGTACTTCGACCCTCTCGCCTTCGCATGACCGCAACCGCTCCGCACCCACGTCGACTTCGTTCTCCGGACCAGTCTTTTCGGCGCCGCCACCACCTCCTCGTAATCAACCTTCTTGGCTCAACACACAGCGTCGCCAGCCCTTTGCGTCTTCTTCAAGCGTACATGCGCCTCCTGCGCTCCAGAGCGACATCAAAAACTTCTTCAGGCCGCGAGATCCGTCATCGTCGTCGAGACCGACTCCACCACCACCGCGACCGCTCTCGGTCAAAGAGCGAGCTATGGCCGACTTGCGCGCGGTACAGCAACGGATCGGCGTACCAATCGCGGTGCCGCAGAATCCGCCGCGTGCGCAAACTCACAGGTCGACACCGAAGAAAAACAAGCCCGTCGCCGCAGGCCGGGATGACCTCGACGGTCTCATCGGTGAGTTTGCCGTCAGGAACCCTTTTTCCCACTCGCGCCCGATTGACTCTGCTTCTGTACGCACCCACTGAAGACGACGACCGGGCGCTCGAAGACGCGATGGGTTCGCTCAGCGTTCGGGACGACTTGAACGGCGGGGACCAGGAAGCGGCGCTCAAGGACTTGCTGTCTTCAGTCGGAGAGCTGGAAGATGTGGATCCCAACGAGGTATGGCTCGACGGTACTAAGGGCCAACTTTTCGCAAGCGCCAGCAGCTGACACCCCTCCCTCCCCTGTCCTGCAGCTTCCGCCGCCTGGACTGGCCTGCGATCTCCTCCCACATCAAATTGCCGGACTTGCCTGGCTCAAGAAGCGTGAATCAGCCGACTCGCCACTGAACCCCGAGCCTGGCGGGACCAAAGCCGGAGAGCAGGCTGAAGAAGGCGAAGAGCTGACGGAGCTCAAAATGCCGGAACGGGACCCGAAGAAGGAGGCGGCAGCAGCGAAGAAGAAGGAGAAGCAGAAGAAGGCGGGAGCGCAAACGGAAAAGTTTGGAGGGATCCTCGCGGACGATATGGGGCTCGGGAAAACGGTCCAGATGAGTGCGTGACCTTTGCTTTCTCTCGCCGGCGCCGGACGGACCGCTCACATCTCCAGATGATTTACAGTCGCTTTGCTGCTCGCCCATCCTTCCGACCGCAAGGCGTGCAAGTCCAAGACGACGCTCATCGTCTGCCCCGTCTCGTTGATGACGCAATGGAAGGACGAGATCGAGAAAAAGGCCGACGGTCGTTTGCGAGTTCTGATCCACCACGGCAAGGGCAAAGCCGGTCAGTCCAAGTCTGACTCGTTTCACTATTCACCGCCCTTCCTGCTCACATGTTGTTGTGGGAACACAGAGGCGCGCAAGTTGCAAAAGTACGACGTGGTCATCACGTCTTACCCGACTTGCGCGGGCGAATGGCCCGATGGAAAGAAGCGGGCAGGCAAGAAGTCGGCAGCTGCGGACGATAGCGACGACGATGAGGAGGAGGCGGAAGAGTTGGCCAAGCAAGCCGGTCCTCTTTTCGATCCGGACTACATGTTCTATCGCAGTGAGTGCTGGTCATCAGGCCGTCAGCAAAGTCGAGGCTGACGGGTGCCTCGCGCGCAGTCATTCTCGACGAAGCGCATACGATCAAGAACCCCACTACAGGCATGCACAGAGCATGTCGGGCTCTACGGTCGCGCTACCGCTGGTGCTTGACCGGCACACCGTCCGTCTCCCAAGTATTCCGCACCGTGTCGAGTTGTATTCCGCACCGTGTCGAGTTACCCGTGCGTATCGCTAACTCGCCGGACACCTCGCAGGATCCAGAACTCGGTCATGGATATGCACGCGCTGTTTGCGTTCCTCGGACCGACCGTCGTCCGGCCGCTGCACGAGATGGCGACGTTCAAATCCAAGATCGAGCAACCGATCAAGAACAAGCGCGCCAAGATCGGCCTCGCTCGGCTCTCGATCGTCCTGCAGGCTGTGATGCTCCGCCGCGTCAAGACACAGGTCATCAATGGCCGGCCGTTGCTCCAGCTGCCGAAGCGTGAAGTCATCGAGAGCAAGGGGCCGTTCCTGGACGCGTGCGTGCATGACTCGGCTTCTCACGCTCAGAATTACTGTCTGACGTGACTTTATGATGCCGCAGGGCTGAAGCCGAGTTCTACGCCAAGATCGAGCAAAAGACGACAGATGCATTCAAGGAGCAGATGAAGCAAGGTGGCGCCGACGAAAGAATCAACTACGTCAAAATGCTGACGAAACTTCTGGTGAGCGGCGACGTGCTCTACTGAATTTTGTGTGCGCTACGACAAATGCTAAACACTCCCGAGTGTCGCAGCGAATGCGCCAGGCGTGCAATCACCCGTCCCTCGTGACGAAGGAATCCGTCGAGGACTCGAAAGACGCCCTCGAACTGCGACCAGCCAAGTCTCCGGACGCGTCTTCTGCCCAGGGTTCCGACGCCGACGATCTCGCCGACCTCCTCGGTGGCATTTCCCTCCAGACCCGGACCTGCTCGCTGTGCTCCGGCCCAATCTCTGCCGTCGACAAGAAGAATCCGAACGACCTCTGTACGAAATGTCATGACGAGCTGAAGCGATACGACCGCCTCAAGTCCTCCACTAAGGTTAAACGAACGCTGCAACTACTCGAGAATATTCGCCGAGAGAGCGTAGCCGCAATGGCAGCCGGAAAACCGCCCAAGAAGACCATCATCTTCTCGCAGGTATGCTCTCCAACCATGTTTTCATAGCTTAGGAAACGCATTACTCGGGGGACGATTGACTTACGTTGCTGTGCGCGCGCAGTGGACGGCCATGTTCGACGTCTTGGAGCCGTTTCTCCGTGAAGGAGGCTTCAAATACGTCCGATGTAAGCTCGCATCTCCCTTCGACCAGCCGCACGCCGCTCACCTTGTTTCTTCCGCGGTAAAGACACTGGCCAGATGCACCCGACTGCACGCGCGGAGGCGACGAGTCGAATCAAGCAGGATGCGAATTGCACGGTCATCCTAGTGTCGATTAAGGCCGGTGCTGTCGGTCTCAACTTGACCTGCTGCAGTCGCGTGATCCTTCTCGACCTTTGGTGAGTTATTGCAGAGTCTCGTCAGCTTGGGCAGCCCCGCTTATTTTGGCTCTCGCAGGTGGAATCCGGCCATCGAGGAGCAGTAAGTGGAATCGGGCTGTACTGGCATATGTGTGCCTCGGACTGACACATTCCCTTTCGCAGAGCCTTTGATCGGTCCGTTTTGTTATCTTGACCGCGAGGAGGTATGTTCCGAGGCTGATCTACAGCTTACCGGCTACAGAGCGCACCGAATGGGTCAGCAGGACGACGTCAAGATCTACAAGGTAAGCGCGCTTTTTGCCTTGCCAGACGACGCGTATACTCATTCTCTGCTCACACAGCTCACGATCGATGATACAGTCGAAGACCGCATCTTGACGCTTCAGGCGGACAAGGCGCAGCTGGCCAAGGCGGCCCTCGACGGCGGAAGCGTCGGCAACCTGAACAAGCTCTCCGTCAAAGAGATCCTTTACCTCTTCAAAGCAAGCGCGGATGCGTAGCGAAGTTGAGCTTGTGCTTCCCGCGAAAACGGATCTGCAGCTGTGCGTCCCCCAAGGAATCTGATCCGTTCCTTCCAAATTATCCAACGCGAATGTAGCTTCTTGTTCCTCTGTCCATGTTGTCTCTACACATTTGCAACTTTGAGCACTTCCCCAAGCCGGGCGACTCGTGGTCGTTCCCTCTCGCGCAATGTCCGCAGCGCGCCCTCAACTCCCTCGTCGCCTCGGCCGACCTGAATCCAACGGTTCGGTCTTCGCCCTGACCTGCGCGCATCCTCGCAGCGGGAGAACGTCAATCTACTGCGCCAAATACCGCTGGACCGGTTGGTAGCTGCTGTCCCCCAGCCGCTCTGCGAGCCTGCTTCCTCTCCGACTCCGACTCGCCGCTCGCGCTCCGCATTCTCGCCGACACAGCGAGCAGGCTCACTGTCCTTGCTCCTGGCGATCTTCAGATGCGCATCAGCGTGAGACAAAGTCTCTCCGAGACCGCCACCTCGCCAACTCGCTCGCAGGATGACGCCACCGAGTCGGATCAGTCAACAGCTCCGCCTTCTTCGCCGACGAGCGCCGTTAGCTGTGGCAGCGCGGTGATGAGCATCAAGAGGTGCGTGACCTGTTCGTACTAGCTCCTGGCGGTGTGTCGAGCAGTCTGACCGGTCGCCCCCGCCACAGCGGTATCAGCACGGGTTCGCTTTCGCCACCTTCTCTTGCTGCCTCGGAAAGTCTCGAGACGATTGACCCATTCGATGAAATTCGTCCGGGGCAACCTTTTTATCATACACTCCTGGTGCGGCTCGGGAAATGGACCTTCCGAGCCCCATACGTGCCGGCAAGCGACGCCTTCTCGCCGCGGTGGCTTCGCCAATTTTCGAACCAGCTCGGCGGGACGTCGCCGCCCGAAGCCTTGTGCGTCAGGTGCCCATTTGACGACGCTGTGGCATGGAGCACGCTGCCCGGTGTTCGAGGTTGGTACAGCCTCGAGAGCTTGGCCTGGAGCGAGCATCTCGTGATCCGTCACGGCATTTCGCCGTTTTTTCGAGGCTATTTCGCTCCCCCGGCGGCAATGCGCGAGTCAGAAACGACATCAATGTTTTGCATGCAACTCGATGACGGCTACTGCTTGGCTTGCGGCGAATGGGTCACCGGAGCCGCGATGTGGACCGTCTCGGAAGCGGGGTACGGCTCGAAACTGACGGCAGACTGGCGGATCTGGTTCAAACATGCGAGCGGTACGTTCAATCATTACCGTGGCGGTCGTCTCTAGCGCTCACTCAGACCTGAGCAACAGAGTGCCACGCCGATGCGACCGGCAAAGTTCAACGAACGGCGGAAGCAGTCGCGACGTCTTCCGGAATTCCGACTCCTTCCCCGATAGCCCGCCGCGAACGGTCCTCGAACGCCTACGAGATTTCGACTCCTCCCTCGCCCCCTGCTGGTCAAAGCGATGATGACTCATTCTGGGCAACGATGGTTCCGGACGACAGCGGCATTGGCACCTCATCCTGCCTCACAGCTTGCAACGTCTCACGGTAGCCCGAGGAGCGATTATTGCCGCGCCGACTCCGCGCAGAAGCAACGCGTCCCGCGTCCCGCAAACCTCGACGCCGAGGGGGGCGAAGGAGAAGTGGATAAGCGGCGCGGAGAAGGCAGGAGGGGGAACGAGAGCCCAACGTCCGTTTCCTCGCCTATGGCGGAGAAGTCACACTCCTCTTCTCTTTGAAGCAAGCAGTATTTGTTGTTCATCCAATCTGCATAATGTTCTTCCTCGTCCGGTTCTGATCTGATATTACCGTGCGTGCAAGTGAATGGCAAAGGTGTTTGACGGTACAGGTATGCGTGAAAGAAATCTAGGTTGCAGGAAGGCGACGCAAAAAGAATGAACGACGAAGAAGACCATACACAAGTGAGGCAGGGGAGAAACACCAAAGATCCGGCACAGAGGAGAGAGAGAAAAGCAGACAGAACGACGACCGAGCCAGGGATTAACGCTGTCACCTCCTTCCATGGGAGAGGGCAGACTCTATTGACGACCGGGAGAAGAAACAGAAGGAAAGGGACCTTCTAGAACTAGTCTAGAGACCGCCGAAGACGTCGAGCTTGAGCGGCTGTCCGTCTTTGTTGACGCTGAGCTCGACGCGCTGACCGTGACGAGGTGCGAGAACTCGCTTGACGGGATTGGGTACCGACATCGGGCCGGCCTGGATGGAAACGTTCGACAGGAAGGCCTGCAGCCAGTCGAGCTTGGGTCCGGCCAAGGCGGCGAGCCAGTCGCCGGTCGGGGGGAGGACACCGTTGATCGAGTAGACGTACTTCTTGCCGCCGTCCGCGAGCTCCTCGACGTTATGAGAGATGTGGTTCTCGGCGAGGATCGCCTCCGTGTCGACCGGAGCCGGTTCGGGGGCGAGGTAGTCGACGGTCGGGATCTTCGATTCGTCGCCGGCGTAGTACTCGTCGAGGACGCGCTTGATCAAAGCGGTCTCGATGTTGCCGAGCATCTCCTTGGCCGGAGTCTGCGTCGTCGTGCAGAACTTGGCGGCGACCGGACCCTGCAGAATGCAAACACGCTGCGGGTCTTGGTCGAAGACGGCCTCGATGTCCTCGGCCTGCCAGAGCGAGTCCTTCTTGAACCAGATGCCGAACGATGCGTCGAGAACCGGGATGAAGGGAACCGGCTACAGAGGAAGAAGAGTGGAAGTCAGTAAGATTCCTGTTTCGACAACCCGCTCATATCGTCTCACCTTCTGACCGGGACGTTGAGCGATCGCGAGGAAGTAGGAAACATCGGCGGAGGCCAGGATCTGGTGTTCCGCCTCGGGGTAGAGTTCGAGGAACTTCTTGAGGAAAGTCTGCGGGTCGTTGAGCTCGGTGTACGATTGGAGGGCCGAGATCTTGACGCCCGAGTCGTTGACGTTCGAGAGACGCTCCTCGACGCGGCGAATCCAGTCGCCGGTGAGGTTGCGCAGCGAGACGTCGATCCAGCGCTTCTCGTGCGCAACGTACATCAAGCGGACAAGGCGCGCGTTGACCTCGGCGTAGGTCATGTCGGCAAGGTCGCAAGCGGTGCCGTCGGCCTTGGCACCGAACCAGGGCTTCTGGAAGTCCTTGTTCAGGCGCTCGATGACGTAGTCCTTGTTGTCGGCGAGCCACGCGACCTGCTTCTCCTTCGGCAGCGAGAAGACCTTCCTGCAGGGCGGCGGAACCGGTAAAGCTTTGTCAGCATGGCAGCCGCGTGACAGAAAGAAGGAGAACCGACTTGCTTGTCGAACTCGGCCCACAGCTTGACACCGCGCGTGGCGACCTTGTGAATCGGCTCGCCGAGCTCCGAGTTGACGGTGAGGATGCCGCCGGTCGGCTTCTCATAAGTGTGCTCCCACTGGTCGTCGCCGACACCGGGTGCGTCGACGATGAGTTGCTTGACCGACTCGCTCGTGTGCGCCTCCTTGGCGACCATCATCCACGAGGCAAACATGAAGCCGTCGAACGGCATGCGAGCGAGACCGAACTGCTTTTCGGACCACTCGCCCGAGAGGTAAGGGTAGCAGCCTTCGGCGTCACCGAAGCCGGAACCAGCGACGAGCCTGATGTTCGGGTGCTGGCGGATCGAGGCGTAGGTCGCGAGGACCGGAGCGTGGAAGTCTTCGCAAGAGTGGTGACCGCCGGCACGACCACCGGTCCACTGAAGGATGATCGGGAAGTCCGGGTTGGCAGCGGCGATGTTGACAACCTGGCGAATGCCGTCGACCGAGCCAGGCTTGAACGAGACGTGCTTGATGCCGGCCTCGCGAAGACCGTCGATGATCTCCTTGGCCTTCTCAGTCGAGGGGATGCCGGCAGCGACACAGAGACCCTCGACCGGTTCGCCCTCCTGCTTCATCTTGATCCAGAGCGGGAGCTGGAACGTCCACTGGCGCTGGTTGATGTACAGGCAGTTTAGCGTGACACCGACACCCGGCTTGTTGACGAGCTTCTGGATCTCGGCCACCTTGGCGCGGACGGCCTTCTCGTTGTAGTGCCCGCCGCCAGCAAGCTCGATGTGGTAGCCGGCGCTGAGGACAGCCGAAACGAAGCCGGCCTTGACCGTGGTCGGAGTCATGCCGCCGACCATCAGAGGCGGCTTCGAGAGCAGACGCGAGAAGGGCGTGTCGAGGTGGACGCGACCGTCGCTCGTGCGAACAAGGCGAGGGTGGAAGCGCTCGTCCCACTTGGACTCGGTGGGAACAGACTTGCCCCAGGCCTCCTTGCCGGCGCCGACGCCCTCGCCGCGGTTGCCGAGCATTATGGTGCGGATGCCGCGGCCTTCCCAGTTGCGCGCGCAGAGCGAACCGATACCACTCGAGCCGCCAGTGCCAAAGTCGATGGCGTGCGTCGCAGTCGCCGGGAAGTTGGTCGCCTTGGACGCCCAGTAGATTGGCGAGGTGAAGATCTGGTTGAAGACCGATTCGAGGATCGACGAGCTCGTCTGCTCGCGCATGTCGGTACCGTCTTCCGTGTTGTACACGGCGCAGGTGAGCTTCGACGCCTGCCAGAAGGCCGAGTCCGAGTCGCCGATAGCAGCGAGAGCGGCCTGAGTCGCGCCCTGGAGGAGGTGCGAGTGGTACGGGACGTTGATCGGGAGGAAACGCATCGAGAAGACGGGGAGACGCTTCGAGTGCGGGATCTTGGACTGGTCCTTGCCGGGCGGCGCGCGGTTCTTGCGCAAGCCGTCAGCGAGACCGACGAGGTCCCGCGCGTCGCCGGTCACCACGAACGCTTTCGTGCCATTGATGAGCGAGACCGAGACGGTCTCGTCGCGACCCTCCGACTTGACGTGCGTGTTGACCTGCGCGATCTGCTTCTCGAGCGTCTTGAGCTCGAGGCCGTTGATCGCCAGCATGGCGGTCGGGACGCCCTCGCCGTTCTCGACCGAACTCGTCTGGAGCGCAGGCGAGATGGCACGCGGCGGGAACGTCAGAGTCCCCTGCAGACCGATCTGGAACAAGACGGTCAAGCCGCGGACGGCCTGGTCGTAAAACGGCTGCCACGCGTCGCTGCCGTCCGCCTGGGCAGCCGCGTACTCGCGCGCGATGACGAGTGCCGAAACGACGCCCTGCGAGTGACCAGTCGCACCGGCAAACTTGGCACCGAGCTCGGCGGGGCCGAGGCCGGAAGCCTTGCCATAGACGATGTACTGGCAGAGCTGGGTGAGACCGATGAGCGGCAGCGAAACGGCACACGACGCCAAGTACGGAACTTCGGGGCGAGTCGACGGCTCCTGAAGCCAAGACAACGCATTCAGTCCAAAGTCGTAGAGGAGAGTGTGTTGCGCGGCGGCGGCGAGAGAAGCGAGGTGTTCGGAAGCGACAGTGAGGAAGGGGGTGAGGAGCGGGCCGTAAAGGTCGAAGAGCGTCTATGGCGGGGGCTCGAAAATCGCGTCAGGATTCTAATCCTTGTGACAGTGATCGCTCGAGGAACAGTTGCGCACCTGAAGCTCGTCAAAGTAGACTTCGTTCATACCCTGACCGCCAAAGAGCGCATACAGCTCGGCCTGACCGTTCGACACTTTTTGCAGGAGGGCCGACTCGGATTGCCGCGGCAGGACCTTGCCGAGACCCTCGACCTGGAGTTTAGTCTTGGCAAGGAAGTAGGACGAGATGACAAGCGCGCGAACGGGCGCAGGGAGAGTGGCGGCGAGGGTGTGAATGTCGGTCCCGTGCAAGAAGGTGGCGGAGAAGTGGTTGAAGGCGGCGAGCAGCACTGCGGCCGTAGACGGAGACGTTGCCGTCTGTGGGAACGGCAACAGGCCGGCGACGTGGGTGAGGAAGTACGAGGTCAAGACGAGCTCCATCTCGTCGTACGCCTCATCGCCCTCGGCCTGCTCGTCGTCAATCTCGGCCGCCTCGAACCCGACGAGGTTACCATTCTTCTCAGCCGCATGGAGCCAGTCCTGGAACGTATCGCGCGCGACCTCGGCGGCGATCCATTCTTGCGAGGTCGAGGGAACGTGCAGCGAGACGCGAGTCTGACTCGACGGGTGGAGGAGGACGAGGGGACGAGTCGTGGCGGTATGCACCGGCGTCGAGGCACCGGTCCCGTTGCGGGCGGTGCCCTTGCCGTTGAGGATCGCACCCAACATGGCGGTTCGTGGTTCCTGTGGGGGAAAAGGGGGGTCCGTCGACCTCGTCAGCGCCAGTCCTCGCTTGATCGGGTTGTCTTGCCCTGTCCATGTGCCCTAGCGACGTCCATCAGGACTGCCGATCCCCGTAGACTCGGAACCAGAGTCGGGACAGAGCGCAGGAAGCGACTGCGGGGTGGAATGGGCAAAGCTGACGGACGAGCGTCAACCCGCTACACCTCGCCCGAGGGCGGGTCCAGCGTGGCGGTATAGCCGTGATGAGGTATTTCGAGTGTTTTGAGCCGGTCAAACCCGCTCCGGAAGCTGGGAGAGACGAGTTGTCGCGATCCGACGAAAGGTTGGGGCAGACTCACTCAAAGACTTGATGACGGAAAGGGAGAAACGACACGGCTCGAGGCGGGCGGGGGACGGCAGGCAAGGAGCAAGAGGAAAGTGTTCGCGAGAGTCTGGAACCAAGCAAGGAACCGAGCAGAATGAAGGGAGAAGCGACAAGTCGTCGTCGCGAACAAGTTGAGGCGGAATTTCTGGCGGGCGGGGTTTGGCTCAACGACGAGACTCGCTCAACTCACGCTACACTCGTTCCGGAGAGCTCATCCCAGCACAGATAGACTCATCTCACACTAATGGATTCGCCGAACTCGACCAACGCGCTTTCCGAACGATGCGATGGAATTTCTTCCCTTTCTCCGCGGCGGCAGCGCTCGACCCAACCAAGCAGCTTTTCGTCCAAACCGCGACGTGGCACGCTGCAGCGACTGGGGCAAAGACGTGGAACCTTCGAGCTGGTATCAGAGATTGCATTTCTTGCCTCATCAGTACACGTAGGGGATGATCCTGCATTGGGGTTCCAGAACAAATGCGGTTCACGCCGATGCGGCGAAAGTCAGCGTCGTCGATCCGGGCTGGACAGGGAAAGAAGAGCGTACCGCCACGGCACAAGCTTCTTGTACGTCTCCCAGTCCTTCTTGTACCTGTGCACGAGTCAATGGAGAAATTGTCAGCACCCTCTCTCACTGCGTCGAGTCCGATTGGTCGGATGGAAACAGGGGCGCTGCGGCCTCAGCTTCCGCCCACTTACTTGTGCGCGCATGCCTCGTCGTCGCGAGTCTGACGGTGTACGAGGAGAACAGCAAAGTAGATTGGGTAGAAGTACGGCAGCGGCGTCGTGAAGCCGCACGGGAGGCACCAAGCCCACGCCATGATCCAGTCTCCGAGGCTGTTCGTGAAGGACGACATTGTCAGCTTTCCTCCCACTTCGGACACGAAAAGTACCGACTCACTAGTTCGGGTGCCGCGAACGTCCCCACCAGCCGGACGTGAGCAGGCGGGTACCACGCTCGGTCTGGAACGACTGCAGATCTGCACAATCGCGAAGTCGGGCGGTCGGTCAATATGTGGACTTGGGACCCAAGGCTCACAGACAACGATGGACTCACTCTTGGGGTTCCGGCCGAGGCGGAACTCGTTCTTCTCGTTATTGCTGCTGCGGAAGATCCAGTACCCGAGCAGCTGCACGGCGAGAACGCCTGCGCAGCCGGCCACGCCGATATCCTTGGGGTGCAACGCAAGGTAGTAGGCCGTGTACGAGTACGTGAAGGGTACCCAGAGGAGGTCGCCGACGGAAAGCATGAAACCGAAGCCGTCGGTGGTAATGTCCTGCGGGTCAGATTGACACGTGAGCTATTCGACCAGTAACCAGGCATACGGAAAGCCGCGAGGCGCAGATTCGTCCGTACCATCGTGGTCAGAATGGCGGGCTGCGTACGCGTGTGTATTAGTGTGGGTCCGGACGAGCGATTGTGTACTTTGAAAGAAAGCAGAAACGCACCTCATTAAACTCGGCATCAAGCACGTACCACGTGTGGAAGGCCACCGTGAGGATCATGCTATCGGTCACGCGTCCGATGGTCGAGTACTGGTACGCCATCATCGAGAAGTCGATGACGATCCAGAGGATCAAGCCGGGCCGCATCTCGTTGAAAGCCTTGATGTCAAAGTCGCCGAGGCGCGGGTTCAGGCCTCGTCCGATAAACCACTATTTAGAGGGAGGATAGACTTTCGGTAAGTAGTCTGTCAGGTCGCGACAGACTTGTTCGCAAGAACTTGCGTTGTAGAAACCGTTGTCGGTGTTTCCGCCGAGCGCGAGCATCTGCTCCCCGAGGTAGCTCTGGAAGAATACGAAAGTAGCCTGTGACGGTATCTTCCAGGGTCAGCTTGGTCTTCCAGTCCGTGTGCGTTTATGCTCTCGCTCACCAAGAATGTCGACCATGCGAGAGCTGCCGAGATGAGCTGCGGCCAGTGATAGGGGATGTAGAGGAGGGCATCCGGACCATGCTTGTACGTCCAGGCACCGATCAGGAAGAACGTCAACAGCATCGTGGCGAAGGCTGCGAGTGCAAAAAGCGTCTGTCAACTCCATATAGCAAGCCGGGAGCTCGAAAGTGGGCGACGAACCGTTCATAGTGTAAGTCAACCGCTTGCCATTTCGCAACACGGCTCCCTGGATCTCCTTCCCGGGCAACGCGATCTCACACAGGACGCAGTAGAAGTACCACGCCATGTAGACGCCGAATGCCTCCCAGCTCCAGAGCGATTCCCACCACTTTTCGGTTCGCATCGCCTTGAGTCCGTCGGCGTGGAACTGGATGAACCGGCTCATCGGCCATGGCGGACAATGTTGTTCGGTGCAGGCGAATGCGAGCCCTGCAGCGTGCAAGGAGGCGAGTCAGGACAGGGAGCAAGTGGGGAGAGAGGCTGGGAGAGGGAGACGACTTGCAGTACGTGAAGAACGGCACCGCCAGAGTGACGCCTAATGCGCCGAGAGGACCTCCGAACTCGTAGTGCAGCGATCTCGGCGCGGCCACATAGGCCGGAGCCGTCTCTTTGCTGGCTGTGGTCATCGAACGATGAAGGTCGGCGAGTTCACGGAGAGGTAGTTGAATCCCGTGTAGGCAGTCTGGCGCTTTGCGGAAGGTCGTCAGAGCAAGAGAGCAGCTTTCAAAACGCGTCGAACGCGGGCTAGGATTCGAGATCGTGCGATGGATCAACTCCCGAGGAGCAGCCGATCGCGAGAACCGAGACTCGAACGACAAAAAAAGTTCGGAAATCACTCGTTCGCAGCAAACCCTTATGGAAACCAAGCGAGGTATATATTGCAAGTAGGAGGTGAACAACAAGCAGGAAACAGAGGAAGAGAGGGCGGAAAAGGCAAAAGCATCAAGGCGGACTCCTTTGAGCGACTGGAAGCGCAAGGGGGGAAGTCTGATACGGCCATGGACTGCTGGTCCAGTCGGGTGCGGACTAAGCCTTCTTGGCTTTTTTGCGAACCGGTTCGTCGTCTTCGCTGTCCGAAACTGGGTCGAAGCCATCCGCGGCGCCCGACGACACCTCTTGCTCGAGCGTCTTTTTCGGCGCGCTCTTCGCCTTGGAAGCGCGAGCGAACACCTCGTCAATCTCTTCCTTGGTCATGAAGTCGTGCTGCATTTGCTCCGTCAGCGAGAGCAAAAAAGACGTTAATGATCACTGAAAGGCCGTCCGGCGTACCTTGACCCACAGCGACGAGCGGATCCCGCTCGCGTGCTTCGAATCAATCCCGAGGATGGTGTTGGCGTCGCACTGTATTGGCACAGTTACGTGTGAGCTCCTCGCCCTGGGGCGATAGGTAGACCGAAGGAAGCTTACCTTGTACGCGCCGGAGACGAGGTTCAGATCCTCAACCAGCACCTTGAAGACTTTGCCGACAGCCTCGCGATCCCAAGAGTCGTCACAGTAGACGCAGATCACCCTGTAGAAACAATAACGTAAGCGACACACACGCCAGCCGACTCTCACGGAATAAAGGGACCAACTCACCAGCTACCTCCTTCTCCCGGCATGCAGCTAACCTTGGCCGTGTGAACCGTCCCCGTTTTGGCTAGCGCGCCACCTTCGGTGACGATCGCTTTGACAATCTTGGACCAAGTGTTGTCGATGCTCTCTTCGCTGCCTGTGGATGTTTGGTCTCGCGTTCAGTCTCGCGTCTCTTGGTCACGGGACAGGCGGTCCAAGGCGAGACATCACACACCGTAGAAGAGCCACTTTCCGGTGACGATGCCGTATCTAGCAACATGTGTCGTCAGCGAGAATGATGTCACACAACCCTCTGAGACTGGACCTACTTTTTCGCGAGCTTCTTGACGTCGTCGTTGAATTCGGCATACTGCTCATCGCGCAGCTGTTTCTGCGACTTGAGGCCTTTCGCCTTGTTGGCGCGGACCGGAGCCGTGTCCTGTAAGCATTGGTCAACATGAAGAATCAGTCGGAGATCAAGTGCAATGTGTGAAGTCGCGCAGAGAGGGAAAGCACCAGACCTTGATCTCGGCGCAACGGTTCGTCAGCTTGTCGACCAGCTCGGCACCTTCGTCGCGGAACTTGATCTCTTCCGCCGTGTGAAGCTCGAGCTCGTCGTGGGTGGGAAGTTTCTCCTGCTCGCCCTTCTGCGGCAGACGAACCCAGTACCAGCCGCCGAACACTTCGGTACACGACGACGGCCTGTGGCGGGCGAGGAAGTCTTCGGCCTCGGCGGTCGAGACGGGTCCGGTGAGCTGCAAACGGCCGTTCATTGAGTCTGTTAGTTCGAAGCCTCATAATCGACGCGACATGATCTCAGGCTGAGATGTGGGGCGGGGAGGTGGAAGCGCACCTCTGCCAAAGACAAGGAAAGCACGGTCAGCATGCGTGCGTGCAAGGCGTTGATACGATGCTGAGCTCACCTGGAATGTCGGCCATGCTGCCCATGACGACCGTGCGCGGTGAGCAGAACTGACAGCGAGGCTCTCTTCGCAGCGTGACGAACTCGACTGGCTACGCTGGCCATGCTCGCCGCTGCGTCTCTTACTCTTCTCTTACTCTTCATAACCTATGCATGCGGCCTCCCGAAAACCTACAAAGCATAGTAAATGGGGACCCTGTGCCTGTTCTTGACGAAGAGCGTCTTCTGACCGACTCCGAAGCTCCAGTGCTGCTTTCGACTCGTTCGGAGGGCGCGGTGATGCGCAATTCGCATTACTGCCGACAGCAGCAGTAGTAGCGATCACATCAAAGACAAACATTGCACCAGAAACAAGCAACTATACCGAGATTTGGAAAGTAACTCGAGGCCGATTCCTTCGCAAGCGTCCCTTCGGCAAGCCTCGCCGCTCTCGCCCGATCGAGCCCCGACGAGTGGCGGAGACCTTCAGACCACCACAACTCGGAAGTTGCGCAATTCGGGGTCGTCCACACTGCCCTCAACGAGATCCGAAAAGTAGCCCTCGCTGTCGAATTCGTCAAGCCTCTTGAAAGCCGGGCGGAGACGCGAACCGTATTCGTTCCAAGATTCATTGTGAAACCGGATTGGAGTCGTGGTCTTCGCAAACTGCTTGAGGAACGCGTAGATAAGCTTCCGCACCCGCACGATATCTTCGAGACTGCGTCCGATGCCGAGGTTGAGTGGCAGAGTCATGGCGGAGAGGTTGGGAGCCACCGAGATGAGCGCCTGCAGGTGTTTTCCGACGGGTGTGGACAAGTCTTGTGGAGATACTGGAGGCGAGTCGGAAAGAACCCAGATCTCGAGGTTTGCAGGAAGTGGAAGCGCCGACGCGGGAGGGTGTGATGCCAGGGCTGGCGCGAGTAGATTGAATCCGCATCTGAGCACCACTCCACACATGAGGGACGGAAATACGACTTCGAGACTGCGGATCGTTCTGAAACTGATCGCGTCGAGTTCGAGGCGAGTCAGATTATTGAAATCTGGTTGAGGCGACTCCACATTGCCAAGAGAGCCGGGGTTGTATTGCTCGAGCAAGCGCAGACTCCGCGTGCTGGCGGAAGACAGCTCTGTGATGATCCGAATCGGAGCGAGGGGCGCGTCCTTCTCTGGCTGGACCACCAGGTTGGCCGAGCGCACGGACAGTGTTTCGAGCTGGTCGAGGCGCGGGAGCATGTGCGCTTGGCCAGCCGTCACACAATATACGAGAGAAAGGTGCTTGAGAGCTGTGTAGAGAGATGAGAACACGCGGTTCAGCGAGATAGTCAAGTGTGCTGTCACTGCGAGCGCGGCAAGTGGCAGTAAGGTCAAGTGAAGACAGGCTCACCGCTGAGAGGCTCGATCGCCAAGAGATGGAAAGGTGCGGCATCTGTACCGCTGCTCCTGATCTCCATCCGTGTGACATAACTGAACCGCGATAGGATTCGACCCAGCGCCGTGAAGGTGCTGGCCGAGATGCGGTCGCAGATCAGCCGCTTCGTGAAAGTCGCAAACGATGGATCGCACTCAACCGCGCTGGCGACGAGTGCGCTGGCATTGTCTCCGTTGATCCAGACCTCGGTCCAGACGAGCGGGCGCACTCTGTGCCAGAGGGAACGACAGATCGACGCGAGTGAAGCGAACCAGCTACGTCTGTCGAAGGAAAGGCTGTACCGGTCCTGGGCCCTCTGAGGCGCAGCAAGCTCGGCGATGTCGAGCAGGAGCTCTGTCGGAAGTCGGTCGAGCATCACTCGTGTGGACTGGGCGAGCAAGTCAAAGAGGCAAGAAGGATTGTGCCGCGCGAGACCAACGAAGTCTGGACGAAGAGAGGACCGTGCGGCGTCTTCGTGAACATACAAATTGCAAGCAAAAATCCAAGCGAAGGCCTCTCCAGCGCCTACTTCAAGCTACTACACTTCCAACTCTTCAGTCGACCATGACGACCTTGAAGTCGCGCAGCTCCGGATCGGAACAACGTCCTTCGAGGAGCTCCGTGAAGTATCCCTCTTTGTCCTCGAGGCCGAGCCATTCCAGCTTCACATGGGTTGAGTCCGGCAGGGAGTCATCGACGCGAGGTTCGTCGTAGAAGCTGATCGGGATGTTGCAGCGCCGAAGCTCCTTGAGAGCCTCGTAGACGGGCAGGCGCTTGGCGGTCAAATCACGTTGGGCGACGGTACGTCCGAACCCAGTTGGGAGGGACAATTGCAGTTTGAGGTGTGGTGTGCTAGTTGTCATACTGCACAGGGCACGCATGGTGCGTTGGAAGCAAACCAGCGCGCAGTCGAGGGTCAGCCAAGGGTTCGTGATCCAGACGTGCAACTTGGCGGGAAACCACAAGGGGAACCCGTCTTGGAGTAGGGCAAAAACATCGTGTGGCCGAGCTTTCAAGATGAAGCAGGGCATCACTGATGAGGATCGAAGGGAAAGTGCGAGCGCCGTATTCGCGAAGCTCGCCACGTCACCGTCAACGCTGTCGACACGGCTGAGCGCATCAAGGCAAAACTGCGCGTCCACACCGTCCTCGATCCAATCCTGCAGATCGTGGTCAACGAGACGAAGAGTCTTCTTCAAGGCGGTCGAGTGCCGAGTGATGATGGCGTCGGGCATGACCGGCACGTCTTGGCCGAGCGGACGGTGCACGCGTACTCGGCCGTCAAGGCACAGCAATTCCAGGCATGTAATCTTTGGGAGGCGCTTGCTCATCAAGACGTTTCGGAGGTGCAAGTGTTTGAGTGCTGCGTCACGAAGCAGCATCAGTTGAGACCCTGCCTCGTCCGGCATGCACGACAAGAAACGGTCGGACGCACCGGGCAGACGCTCGAGCATGCACAATTGCAGCGGCTCGCTGTCGTCGAGCCTGCCACAGGTGGCCAGACTCGTCAATTTGACGAAGCGCGGGAATATTGTCCAGAGCTTGGCGAAGGCTGGTTGCGAGAAGTCGACGCAGGTGAGCTCCTTGACGAATTCGGCGCAACGCGGATCGCGCGTCAACATCTCGACGAGCGGTTGGACCCTTTCTCCTCGGAGCTGGACGTGTTCCCAGATGTAAGGGCGCAGCGGGGCGTAGAGTGCGCGAGAGACGGCTGCGAGCGAGATAAAGTAGCGACGACGGACGATGGCGAGCGATTTGCGGTCGGGCGCGATCTGCGGAGCGCCGAATTCGGCGATCGTGAGCGCCAGCTCGGTTGGAAGCTTGTCTAGCATGACTCGGATTGCGCTACTGAGCCTGAGCGAGTGAGCGGAAGGAGCGAAAGAGCGAGTCGACGATGATGACATCCGTCTTTCTCGTTCGACTGCCTCTGTGACGGGGCTTAGTGCGAGGTTACAGTAGCGACAGTAATCTTTGGAGTATGGAACGCCCAGTACAGACTTCTCCCGGTCCAGTGCGTTCTCTCATCGCTCTGGTTGATCGACTGATCCACCTCGGCTGACACTCGTTCTGCTCCGTGGCTGACTTGACGACAGACAATCGAGCTCCTCTACTTTGCTGGAGTCAGGACCGCCATCCCAGGCGAACCCGCCTCGCTAAAAGTCCAGCTTCCGTCAACTCCGAGCCCGTTCGCTCTCTCCGAGTTGCGGAACCACCTCATCAAGTCCGTCCACCCGGGCAACGACGAGTTCGCGCACGTGTTACGCAGAAGCGCATGGAGCATCAATGAGGGGATGATCGACGAAGACGCCGAGGCGCGAGTCTTGCTCCGAGGGGGAGAGACGGTCTGCCCGATTCCACCAGTCAGCGGCGGCTAGAGCGGTGAACATCCGAGAGAACGGCGGCGGAACGAGTATCAACTGCGACAAATAGCAACAACAAGCAGGAGAAGGGAAACACGCGAACCGCCGAGGACAAGGTCGACGTCAAGTCTCGCCGCCGCCGCCTCCGACCAAGCCACTCTTGAGCCGTTTCCTCTTGTCCTCCATCTCGCGCCGCTTCGCCTCGATCTTGCGTTTCCGTTCCTCGACCTCGCCCTCCCGCTTCCGCTTCACCACATCGCCCACCTCGTCCCTCTCCTTCCTCTTCCGCTCCGTCTCCTCCCGCCCTTTCGCGAGCGCGTCCATCTGCGCCTACCACTTTTCTTCGTTCCCGCTGAACTGGTAGAACCCGGCGCCCTTGATACGACTCTTGCGCGTCGCGTCTTAGTGGTCCACGAGCGGGGCGGCAGCGGCAGCGGCAAGGGTGGCGGTACGGCGCGGGAAAAATTCAAGGGTGCGTATTCCGCCCGGCTCTCACTCTCTACTGCAGACAAACCTCGGCCGGGGCAAACGCTGACCGACTTGAGGTGGGTTCATGCAGTTCTTCGAGGCAGTAAGCTGCATCCGATGTGCTCTCCCCGCGTGAAGCCTGGTGATAGTCCCAGGGGAACGGCCAGTACTGACCTGCGCATTCTGAGCTTGTGCAGTATCCGGATCGCAAGAAGCACTGAGCGAGTTGGATATCCTCCATCTCCTCCTCCCAAGAACGGGCATCTGACAAGGTCGTTGTCTTTGCGTTCACAGTTTTTGCAGATACGGGAGGATCGATAATCATGTCTCGGTTTCCTCCGAGCTAGCGCCGACTCTTGATCCACGCTCGTACCTTCCCCTCCCCACAACATCATGTTGTCTTGTTATACCCACTGCAAGCGTGATCAGCTACAATTCGCACTTGAGCCAGAGCCGCTGTTTCATCACTCCGCTTTGACGCGGCGATACGACCTCGTCTAGGCGATCTTCTTCCGGCGACTACCTAGTAGACCTTTCGAGACGCCGCCTCGCGCTTGGTAAAGTCACCCGGAGCGAAGCCTCGAGGACCGAGCGCCTCATCGACGACCTTCATGACCTCGATCATCCGCTCCTCGTCCCACTGACGCCCGACCACCTGAACTCCGACAGGCAAGCCCGCCATGTCTTTGGCGTCGTAAAGCCCTCCCGGACCGTACAGGTGCCGCTCAAAGATCTTGCTCCCATTGTTGGCGCGCCGGCGCTCCTCCCACGCCTCCGACAGGCCGTCGCGCGCCGGGTCGACAAAGGTCACCGGGATCTGGCCGACAGTCGAATCGACAATGTTCCACTGGACCGTACCTACACGCCCCAGAAGAGAACCGAGAGTCAGTCGGGGCTTGGCTGCGGCGTGGGCAATCCCTCGTAACGACTTACGGACGACGAGTACGCCGTTGTCCGTTGTCTCGCCGTGCTTCAGCGCCGGCGTCGCCTGAGTCGGGCAGATGACGGCGTCGAACGCGTGCTCCTCCCATAGCTGCCATCGTCCGCACAAGTCAGTAAAGGGCTCGAGCTCGCGGATGTGTTCAGCGGGAAGCGCTCACGAGTTTGCGGGTCTTGGTTATGTATTGGTTCCTGTAGCAGCATTGTGCAAAGGTCAGATCGATTTCTCACTCTCATCGGCTGTATCTCAAGAGGAGAAGTGCGAGCGTACCGCTTATCCATCCAGCGCTGTACGTCGTTGACGCTCTTGCCGCAGTTCGCGTCAAGCAGCCGCGCGGCGTGCTCGTCGCCCGCGACGTAGCGGCAGTAGAGGCTCCTCAGCCATCGAGAGAAATTGTGGGAGCCCTTCGCCATGGTTGCTTGGCACATGAAAGCCTCTGCGGGATCGTTCTTCAAGAACGAGAGCACGATCTCGACTTTGCAACAGGGCGGGCGAGAAAGTCGATGTCAGCTTTGGCGACCACCTTGACCGCGCTTGTCTAGCTTTGCGAGGGGCACTCACATTCGCCTGCCGACGCCAGAGCAAGGAAGTACTCGAGTGCCTCCGCCGCTGTTTCTTGCAAGACACGTCAGCATAAGGTACGAGGTTACGATCCTGATCGGGAAGCGAGCTTGCCTGGCGTCGGTTCAAACTCGATGACCTCGTGACCGGCTTTGCGGAGAGCCTCGACAGTCTCCATCACGGCTCGCTCGCAAGCCGGCGAGGCAGCGCAGAAACCGTCATTGAGGAAGTAACCGAATCGGAGCGGGCGGTCGGTCGGGAGCTTGACGTCTCGGTACGGTACCGGAAGCAAATTGGTCTGCGTCAACGCCAGCTCGGGCGCTCCGTCGAGCAGTACCCGCGTCATCATCTCGAGATCCGCGACCGAGCGGCCCATGGGGCCGACAGCTGCCTTGATGGCTTCGAAACCGGGATTGCATTGGTGAATGCCCCAATTGGTGACGCGTCCGGCGGAGGGCTTGAGGGCGTAGCAGCCCGAGAAGTGAGCCGGAATGCGCACCGAGCCGCCGCTGACGACGCGGGGAGGCAGGCGTCAGCGTCCCTACCGAAGAAGGCCTTGTGGAGCCGTAACCCTGACATACATGTCGCTACCGATCCCCACTACGCTGCCGTCGCAGCCGAGCAGCCCTCCTTCACCGCCCGAGGATCCCCCCGGAACGCGGCGCACATCGTATGGGTTGTTGGAGACGCCGAAAAGAGCGGTCTTGCATTCGAACGAAAGCATCGTTTGCGGCACAGTCGTCTTGACGAAGGGGATGCCACCCGCCTATAGCAGACCATCATCAGATCAGGTCGTGAATGGGGAAGTCCGGATCAGAATAGCGAGAGCGAGGTAGAAGCTCCGGCGTACCTTGCGGATCAGGGACACGAGAGGAGCGTCCTTCGGAGCCGGCTGGTGGCGCTTGTACGTAAAGCCGATCGTCGTGTCGTACCCCTCGACTTCGAGCATGTCCTTGAGCGAGACGGGTACGCCGTGCACTGGTGGAATCAGAGCGCGGCGTCAGCGATACGACAGTCAGAAACAAAGGTGCTGCGGCCGTGCGAGACCTCGGACGAGACTCACAAATACCCGTGACCTTTCCAGTCTTCTCAAACTCGTCATCCAGCTCCTTCGCTTTCTTGAGCGCGTCGGCAAACATGATCTCGGTGAGGACGTTGAGGCGCTCGTGCGCTTGGCTCGCCGCTTCGATGTACACCCGCATGACGTTCGTTGCTGTCCACCCGGACTTTTTCTGCTCGATACTATGGCAGTGCAAAGAAGGTGTCAGGCTTCATAGCGCAAGGCGGTAAGAGGGTTGGGAAGTCACTTTTGTACAATCTGCGCCGTATCGGCGCTGTGAATAGCAGCCGTCAGGTCGGCGGACAGGGCCGGTCCCTCTTCACGCAAGAGGTCTCTGGCATTGCGCAGGATCTCGGCTTGTTCAGCGCTGCGCGATGTGCGTAAAGAGGTGGGTCAGCGACCTGAGAAAGCGGCGAACGGAGGGCTGCGGAGTAGTCGAGGTCAAGTCCGGCTGCCAGTGGACTTACTGTTTCTCAGCCTGTGCCTGCTTCCAGTACATCTCGACGTAGTGATCGGGTGCTTGAGAGAGTGCCTATCGAGGTGAGAGAAAGTGTCGAAGCGCCCGCACTCCGCTGATCTGGCGCGGCGGAAGGTGGGGAATGGCTCCGTGGAGGTTCGCCATACTCGAGCGATAACCGCGCGGGCTGCGCTGCCGCGAGCGTCTGGCACGGGAGTCCACAGGAGTCCCCGGGTCCAGACGGAAAGCGTCGTAATTTGGGCGGAAGTCGGATCTGCGCCGGCTTTTCATCGGATTCGGTGAAGACAAGCTCCGGAGGTTCTATGGCACGCCCATGTACTCTGATTGGGGTTTCTTTCGAACTGCACATGCTCATAAGACTTGTCCGAGCCCTGTTGGCGCTGTCAGAAGCCGAAAGCGTTCTCATCAGCTGGAGAGCGGTAAAGTGACTGAGGGGAGGTCTCGACCGTCGACCGCAGCGTCTCCACTCCTCGAGCTCTCGACAACGACAAGTTCGCGCGCGTACTGGGGCAGAAGCGCATCGATCGTCGACGAGGAGACATTCAGAAGAACAAGTCCAATCGCAAACTCTGCTCCGAGGGTCGGCGTCGTACGCCGCACCGTGTCCATCTCGCTGGTCGCAGACTTGCTCTCTCTCGACGTACAGACCCTCGGCAAAGCTGGTCTCGCTTACTTGGCGGTCGAAAACGCTGCCTTTCGAGTCACACCATCCTCGCCCTGGCAGCGTTACTCGACAGCAGCCCGTCGTACCACCTTTCTCCCCTTCCGAAAATGGTGCTTCCGACCTTGCTACAGTCTCGCGCAGATACGAAGAACGCGCTGTTGCTATCGCGAAGCTCCTTTGCTCTCCTTTCTTCGCATGCCGAAGGGCAGGACGGCCAGGCCAGCTCACCTTGGGCGGCTTTGACTTTTGCTGTCCGGACCGTCGAAGCGACGTCGCACGCGGCAGCATCCTGACTAGCTCCAGTTCGCCTACACAGGGTACCTTTCGTGCCGCGTACGCACAGTTTCTCGCTCGCGTCCCGTCTGACCAGCCCGAAACGGCCACGAAAGCTGACCGAAAAGGATTGCGGAATGCCTCAGCTTGGATTCCCCTGACGGTGTAGGAAGTTGTCGGCGCCGTGCGGCTTCGTCAGAATGTACCAACGGATCGGTTCTCCGAACAGGTCGTCCTAGTAGGTCCGGAGGGGTTTGAGGGTCAGCGAACGACTTTGGTCACACTGCAGTTTTGCCGACTTCGGATTTGGCGTCTCCTTCGCCGTCTCTGCAGCTTCAAGCGGGGAGGGTCCTGCCGTTCGGGGCTCAAAGTTGCAAGTTATCCCTCGCTGCAACAGCGACCCTAGTTTGTATCATCACTTTGCCCGTAAAACTTTTCATCGCCGGCGAGTCGAGTTGCCGAGTTTGCGAAAAGCTTCGTCGAACCTTCTCCAGCTTGCACCTCCTGCATAGTCGCGTCCTGTCAGTGGGCCGGAACCTCGTCGAACCCCACGCCGACTCTCCTTCGTCACGCTTCTGCCCGTGCACCAACTACCAGGATGTCGAGCAAACTCTCCCTTTCGCCGTTTGCGCTGCCGTCCCCGGCGCTCGCGCACTTCAACCGGGTGGCCGGCAGCCAGAGCGGCCAAGACAAACTCTTCATGGTCTACCAATGTACGTTGCGCTCCGACAACGGCTCGAGGAGCGAGTGCGGAAACTGACTCCTTCCCCACCTCCATCTCCACTCGCCCGGTTCTCCTCCCCTGCCTCACCTGTGCAGATGCCGCCTATGTCGCCGTGGCCGCCCTCAACTCGAAGCGCTTCGGCAACAAAGCCCGGGCGGACCTTGCGATGCGGATCGAGAAACTTCGGGCCACGATCGCAGACGCTCGTACCTTGTTCGCCTTTTTTCAGTTCGCTCTCCCCTTGGCGCACCCAGCTCGGTTCGCTGACCGGCTCGTGGTCGCGACCACAGGTACCGATTGTTTGGAATCTTCCCCATCATCGCCTGGGCTCAGTCGCTCAACGACCCGGCCACCCAGCCCAAGGACAAGCAGCATTTGATGATTCAAAAGCTGCAGGCGTGGTCCATGCTCCTGTACTACCCTCTGGAACACCTGTGTCAGTCTCTCGAGCGGATGGTATCCTCACATCGCTGTGGTGACTGACCCTCCGCCGTCACAGATTACCTTGCCGGCAAGGGCGTTTTCAAGATCAGCCCGGCTCGGATCGGCACCATCGCGGTGTGGTCCTGCAGGTTCTGGGCTGCATACGTTGTGCTGTGAGTGGGCTATTGGCAGAGCCTGTGCACGAGACATGGTTGTCTGATCCAACGCGCGCCCCGCAGCCAAATCTTCCACATCCGGCGCTCGTTCCAGCTCTTGTCGCTCGAGCGGACCCGCGTCGTGCGCGCGGCTCGCGAGCGCGTCCGGAGCGGATCCGCCACTTCGGAGGAACTGCAACAGGAGAAGGCCGATTTGCAACGGTTGGCGGCGCAAGAGAAGAGCCTCAAGAACGACTGCTGGGTCCAGGCCGGCTACCTGCCGCTGACGGCGCATTGGTGCGTCGCAAGAAAGCGCCTTCTTCGAGTGCAACAATCCTACAGGATATACACTGACCCGGAGAATATCGCTCGACAGGTCGCTGCCCGGCGGTCTACTGCCCAACAACGTTTGGGTCGGTGTGTGCGGCACGGTCGCCGCTGTGGCCGGTCTCAAGGGAGTCTGGAGACGAACCGCATAAGCCCATGTATACGGATGACTTGTACATGTATGACTACATGTTACCGCTCGCGCATCTGCCTTGCGAAGCCAGAAAGAGCCCGGATGCGGTCCGCCATCGAGCGAGACGGAGCGTCCGCTGTCAAATGTGACCGAAGCAAGAGATGCAGCTTCGGGTCCGGAGACGAAGGCATAGCGTGTGGTGAAAGCAAGCGTTGTCATGCACTGCGCTCGGGCTGATAGCTTCCCCAAGAGTCACTTTCAGATCTGTGCAGGAGAGAAATTGGCGGAATCTGCGTAGGTATCGCTTCCCGGAGAATGCAGTCAGCTCCGAGCCTCCGCAGGACCGTGGAGAGGAACCTCGCCTGGCTTGGCCTGTGGTCGGCTCGCCGAAGCGGAGAGCGATCCCGAGGTGAGTTATTCCTTCGATTCCGCGAAGTTGAGGGGCAAGGAAGAGAAGAGTGCGTCAACACGGTATCGCTACGAGTGAGAGTCAGGGAAGAGCCGTGAGTGTCGAACGAGGCCGCGCGATGGGAAGGTAGAGGAGGGGGTAACTGAGGAAAGGGGAAAAAAGGTTTCTCATTCATCGCCACCTTCCTGGAAGGTTTGTCGCTTTCGTTGCGCCACTGCCGTCATGCCTCGCCCGGCGCCGACGACTCCAACTGCAACAAGCAGCACAATCAGCACACATGTAAGATCCTCGCCCATAGGGCAGGCAGGAGCTTCCTTACCTCGTGCGTTCGGGTTGCCTTCTGCGGGTGACCGGAAAATGCTCTCGCCTGTAGAGTGAGCGCGCACAGGTTAGCTGGACCGAGAACATGAACCGCCACCCTCTCTCTCTCGGGGAAGGATATCGAAACCGGAAACTGACCCTTGACGCCCGGAATGTGGATGCCCTTCTTGGTGCCCTTCTTTGCGAACGCCTGCCACCCTTTCTGCTTCGCCGCCTGCTCCTCGGCCTTGGCCTTGAGCGTCTCGGCCTTCTTCTCGTTCTTCTTCTTTTTCCGCTCCTTCTCAAGGTCCTCCTTGGTCGGTTCGCCCGCCTTGCGCTTTTCGCCCCCCGCCGCACCGCCGCCGGTGCCACTGCCGCCTGCTCCTGCTCCTGCCGCACCCGAGTCCCACTTGTTCGAAGGTCGGATATCGTTCATGGTGACGACTTCGGGGGTGTCGTAACCCTTGAAAACGACGGTGTAGACGGGTTGGTCGGTCGAGCCAGAGATCTGGGTGATTCGGGCAGGGTACCACTTCCCGTCCGAGTAGCGGCACGAGCACTCATCGCCTGGTTTGTACGAAACTTTGACACCCGAAGCTGCGGCAGGCTTTGCCTTGGAAGACGCAGCAGCGGAGCCGGAGCCCGTTCTCGGAGTGGTCGAAGCCGAAATCGAGGCGGACGCAGAGGATGCCGAGGTCGATGCCGCCGCTGCGGCAGGTGCCGGAGCTGGTGCTTGAGAGCTCAGGTACTCCTTGGTGAGGGCGATGAGGTCTTCGAGCTCCGCCTTGAGCGTCTGCATCTCGACATTGTTCGGGTCCTTGGCGAGACCCAGCTTGATCTGCGAGAGTTGGTACTGCGCGTCCGCAAGGTACAGGGACACGAGGGAAAGTTACAGAGTGGCGCATCGTCGCCAAGACGGCAAAGCGGAGCGGGACGAGACAGGAGATCGGGAACGGAGGTGGAGCAAGTTGGTTCCGAGTCAGCAACGGGCGCGTAGCGGCAGACAGGAGCTCGGAGCTGCATACCTCATACGTTTCGAGTTCTTGCTGGTCCATCCTTGCTACGAGCTCGAGATTCGTGTGGTGAAAGGTAATCGGCGCTTCTCATCACCAGGTTCATGTCTTGACCGGCCGCCGCAAAGGCCCCTCCTTTCATCTCCACATTCCAGACCGAGTATGAGCGGCTTTCACAGAAGGTGTTGCTCTGACCTCAGCAAAAAAAGAGCATGCGACCCACTGCGACAGAAGCCAATACACCGAACCACATTTGTGACCTCGTTCGCAAGGCAGCTGGCCTATATAAATGGTAACAACAGCTTCTCGGTAGTCATCCGGGTCCTACACAAGTGTTACAGCAGAGCGTGCCGACTCCCAGATGGCCGGAAGGGGGAGGGGCGCGCTATATCTCGATGCGGATCGGTAACGCCACTCCGCTCTCATGCGGCAAGAGCTTGCCGCTGTCGTTGCCGTGCTGGTGCCGGTGCCTCTTCGGCGCCTTCTTCCTCCTCGGCCGCCGCTGTCGGTCGCCGCACTTCGGGTAGAGCGTGCGTCGGTGCTTCGGGCAGGGAAACGCCGGCCTGCGATTTTCATCGAGGGAGGGCCATCGTCAGCGCACTCAACGTCCCAAGACAGACGTTTTCGCCATCGATTCTCATCGATACTGTAGGGACGTCGACTTCGAGGACTCGGCGAACTGACCTGGACCTGTTCGGCTTGGAGGGCGGCGAGTTCGGCCAACACGTCTTCCTCGTCCTGGGCCGAGATTCGGCTCGAGAGCAAAGCGCTGACTTCCTACGATCAGGCAGAAGACGTGCTGGTCAGCTCTCACGCACAACGGAGCCTGTTGACAGCAACTGCCCACTCGAAAGCCCGGAAGGAGGACGCGTACCTCTTGATATGCGATACCTTCCCGCGTGTCGTCCATGAGCTTCTCCACCGTCGCGAGGTCCATCTCCTTATTGAGCTGCTTCAAGACCTCGTTACCCTGTTTTAGCCCGTACAAGACATCCTTTTCGACCAGCGAGAACTCGATCGATTGAACCTATTGCAAGTTCCGTCAGCGCGTGCGTTCGGGCGCAGCATTGGCTCACGGCGATAGACGCATAGCGCGTATACTTATCGGCGTGCTCTGGGAAAGACGAGGGACGCACAAGTTTCTGTAAAGTCTCGAGTTGCGAATCGGTCTGCGAGAGGAGCGTCTCTTGATATTTCTTCTGCCGCAACGCGATCAGGGCACGCGATTTGTTGCCGGCCTTCAACGACTCGGCTGCGATTTCGCGTTCGCGAGCGAGGACGACTTCGATCTATGAAGAGCGTAGGTGGTTATTGTCAGTCCCCCTAACTGGAGCGATCCTCCTCCTCGTCTTGTTTGCGCGCCTTTCCTGTCTCCTCGGCAAGCGATGCGAGCCTCACACGTTTCTGATATTGCTTGAGCTTATCTCGCTGCAATTTCAGACTGTAGGTGCTCAAAGGGGGTGAGCAGAGGGTTCTCGCCGGCGCAGGTGCAAGTGGGGCAGGGCAAGTCCGAGACTATGGCTCACTCGAGAATGGAGCGGTCTTGCGGGGTGATCTTGACGGTGCTGGAAGACTGTCCCACTGGGTGCCCTGCATCAGCCTGGCTGTGGCCCACTTGTAGTAAAGGAGGCGGCGAGAGGATCGCGACTCACTTGTTCCGACGAGACGGGCGAGGCAAGCGGCGGACAGTCTGGAGGCGGTGATAGCAATGAGGCAGGGCAAGCGTCTGTCACAGCAGTTCTGAAAGAGCAGGAACGGCGCATGCGAGGAATGAGGTCCGCGAGGAAGGAGCACACGATCGACGAGACTCTCGTCTTTCAACGACACCTCGACAGCAACGCAAAACCACCTTAGCCGCCGGAAGGAGGATCTTTCAGCTTCAGTTTGCTACTGCCAAGTCCCGCGCGTCCTCGTCCCGACCTGCGAGCGAGCCCAGTCGACACCGGCTTCTCATCGTCGAACCGCTCAGGCTCTCTCGTCCAGCAGCAAAGAGGTCAACGCGTCTCTGCAGGGGAGAAGCCCGGAGAAAGACGAGCAATGTATCGACTCGTCACTGGCTTTGTCAGCCATCTCATGCAGAAGCAAGAGGTCAGCAGTCTCTCTCTCTTTCTTCACTTGCTCGTGATCGGAGCACCCGGCTGACCTCGACGCGGCACAGTACTCGGTCCTGATCATGGGCCTCGACAATGCCGGAAAGACGACCTTCCTTGGTACGTGCGGGCCCAGCGGGAGGACTCGAAAGCACGTGCTGATCTCGTTTTTCGCACCGGACCGACAGAAAAAGTCAAGAGCACCTTCAACCGGACACCGGACAAAGATCCAGCGAGTATCGCACCGACAATAGGGCAAAACAGCAAGTCGTCCCCTGTCGGGAAAGAAGGCGCTGCTCCGCACTCGCTCGTCGCTGACCACCTCCCTCGGGGCTCATAGTCGGCAGAATCACCTTATCCTCGACGGTCCTCCAGTTTTGGGATCTCGGCGGTAAGAGGGCGCCCAAACCTTGTCGGCGTGTCTTCCTGGAAGGAACTGACCCGCTCGACACACGGAATGCAGGGCAACGCGACATCCGGAGCATCTGGCCGAAATACTACGCAGAATGCCACGCCGTCGTGTTTGTGATAGACTCGACCGACAAGGAACGGATAGAAGAGTGCTGGGCCGTCTTTGGTGCGCTCATTCTTTCCGACTCGGTTTCTCCCGGGACCGAAGGCTCACATCATGCTGCAACCCTCGTGCCGCGCGCGCGCGCAGAAGAGATTGTGACCGACTCGAGAGTCGATGGCGTTCCGACGCTCGTCCTCGCCAACAAGCAGGATTGCGAGGGCGCAATGGCGGTCGAGGACATCAAGCAGATGTTCAACAAGCTCATTGTCGGCAAGATGAACGTCAGCGAAGGCGGCGTGTTGCCCATCTCGGCGCTGCGAGGGTAAGTCGTCTCAACCTGTCTTTCTCGAATTCAGCTCCCCTCATCATCGTCGGTCCGTTTACAGGGACGGTATTCGAGAAGCAGTCGACTGGCTTTTCCTGCGAGTGCACAAGTGAGCCTTGCGTGATCGCGGCCTCTTGGGATCCATCGCAAGCTGACTTTGGCTTCTCGGCCCAGCTCGCGGCAATCCTCACTGTATTGATGTGTTTCTTGCGGTACTAGCCATCCGTTCTTTGTTGTGTGTAACACTATTTGTCATACGACTCTTCTGATTTGATTCGGAGATAGCAGCTTGCGAGTGGCGGCGGTCCGGATCAGAATTCAGTTGGACACGGCGAGTCGGCCCATCGGAGAGCGCTCTCGCACTCTCTCTCCACTCACTCTTGACTCCCAAACGATCCGACCAAAGACGAACAGCAAGCATGGCAGTTGACCCAGTGACTGCGCTCAAGCGCTTTGGCCAAGTCTGCCCGTTCCTCGCCCGCTCGTCGGTCACCGCTCTCCGCACCTTCTCGACCCAGTCGATCCGCGGTACCGCCGCCAACCGCCTCTCGGAACTCGCGAGCACCCGCTGCCCGCTGATGAGCGTCGCTCTCGCTCAGCGTGGCTTCTCCTCCGTCGCCGCCGCCACCGCTCGCGAGTCGGTCGCCTCTGTCTCCGCCTCGCAGGCGACCAACCAGAAGGCGACCAAGGTCACCTTTTCATCGTCGTCGCCGATCAGCCTCGGTCGCCGTACCTACGCTTCCATCACCGAGATTGAGGACAAGGCCGCCCGCACCGCGACCGCCGTCCCGAGCAAGTCGGCCCAGCCCAGCTTTGTCAACCCGGCTTCGATCTCGTCGTCCTCCGGTGCGGCTGCCGGCGACGCTGCCAAGTTGCCAGAGGTACACTCAGAAGGTCGCCCGACGTGCGCGCTCGGGTTCGCCAAGCACCGCGTCACTTCGTATAGACCTGGCCAGTTCGACTATGACTCGTTCTATGCCGCCGAGCTCGAGAAGAAGCACCAGGACAAGTCGTACAGGGTGCGTTACCCATTTCCCCCTCAGGGTGTCCGCAAACGAAGCGGAAACGCTGACGCCGTAGGCATTTCTCCGCCGCAGTACTTCAACAACGTGAATCGGCTCGCGGCCAAGTTCCCCGTCGCGCACACGGCCGACAAGGCCGAGGAAGTGACGGTGCACTGCTCGAACGACTACCTCGGCATGGGTCGTCACCCCGTGACGCTCCGTGCGATTCACGACACGCTCGACACCTACGGTGCGGGCGCGGGCGGGACCCGCAACATTGCCGGCAACGGCGCGATGCACCTCGCGCTCGAAGCCGAGCTCGCGGCCCTGCACCAGAAGGAGGCGGCTCTCGTCTTTAGTTCGTGCTACGTCGCCAACGTCGAGACCCTCTCGACGCTCGGCGCCAAGTTGCCCGGCTGCGTCATCCTCTCGGACGAGATGAACCACGCCTCGATGATTCAAGGCATGCGCCACTCGCGCGCGCCCAAGGTCATCTTCAAGCACAACGACCTCGCCGACCTCGAGGCGAAACTGGCCGCGATCCCGCGCGAGACGCCCAAGTTGATCGCGTTCGAGAGCGTCTACTCGATGTCGGGCACGGTCGGACCGATCAAGGAGATCTGCGACCTCGCCGAAAAGTACGGCGCGCTCACCTTCCTCGACGAGGTCCACGCCGTCGGCATGTACGGCCCGACCGGTGCGGGCGTCGCCGAGCACCTCGACTTTTGGGACAACGCCGTCGGCGGCAAAGCCGGCAGCGTCATGGACCGCGTCGACATCATCACGGGCACCCTCGGCAAGGCGTACGGTGTCGTCGGCGGCTACATCGCGGGCAGTGCCCGCTTTGTCGACATGATCCGGTCCTACGCGCCCGGGTTCATCTTTACGACCTCGCTGCCGCCGTCGACCGCGGCCGGCGCGCGCGCGTCGATCGCGTACCAGCGCGAGCACCTCGGCGACCGCCAGCTGCAGCAGCGCAAGGTCGCCCAAGTCAAGGCCGACCTGAACGCGATCGGGATCCCGGTGATCCCGAACCCGTCGCACATTGTGCCGCTCCTGGTCGGTAACGCCGAACTCGCCAAGCGCGCTTCGGACCTCCTCTTGACCAAGCACAAGCTCTACATTCAGAGTATCAATTTCCCGACCGTCGCGCGCGGCGACGAGCGCTTGCGCATCACGCCTTCGCCGTTGCACACCGAGGCGCAGCTCGCCGAACTCGTCCGCGCGGTCGATAGTGTCTGGGACGAGCTCGACCTGAAGCGCACGAGCGCGTGGGCTGCCGAGGGCGGTCACCGCTCGTCGGGCGTCGGCCTCGCCGAGCCGAAGAAGGTCGTCAACCTCTGGTCGACTGAGCAGATCGAGCTCGCCGACCTCGACGCGGCCCGCGCGCGTGCGGTCGCCCTCGGCGCTGGCGAGTCGGGCAACGCCGGCGAGCAGCAAGGGTTTGTGGCTAGCCCTCTCGTCGAAACGGCGACTGCCGGCATCGCCGCTGCAGTCTCGGCTGCCGCTTAAGAGCCTCCCTCGTCTTTGCGCGTCCCTCTGTGGAAGTCTTCAACAAACAGCCTCGAAATCACACAAGTTCTTTCTCTCTTTTCTTACAAAGCGATTTGGGCTCGACCAGCGGCTAGCCGAGTGGGAGTGGTCGGGTTCCGGTGGTGAGAGAAAGCCGAATTAATTGGCCGCGCTCTCGATTCTCGGCTTGCCTTCGTTTCATCGCGACTCGCTTCGCTCGCTCGTTCGGAAAGGGAACTTCTGTCTGCTTACGAGTGACAGCTCTCCTCTCGCGAACACCTCCTCCTACCTCGCACAGCTTGCGCGTGTACCGTATGCTGTTTGCTGCCCCGCTGCCCCGCATCGCGTCCGCGGCCGCCCGCCTGTCCTCCACCACGGCTTCCTCAGCTCTCTCCACGTCGTCGTCGCGCTCGTCGGCTCTGGTCGCCGCTTCCCGACTCGCTCACATCAGAATGGTGAGCGCGCCCTTTCCTCCCCTGGTAAGGAGCTGCCACTGACAGCGAGGGTCTGCCGCCATCCCGCCCCACTTTTTCATCGTGTTCGCGTTGAACGTCGCGTCGCTGCGGTTTCTGCCCAATTTTTGTCGCGTCGTGTCGAACGATCCTTTTGTCCTCCCTTTTCTCGCCTCTTCCTCCACCTCGTACGCAACCATGCAGGCATCTTCGTCCACGCCCAGCGGTCTCCGAGAGGTCTTCATCGTCGGCGCTGTACGTCCCACGGCCCTCGTGCTCCTCGAGCCCGCCCCGCTGCGACTCGCGGCAAGAAGCTGACCCAACCCCGTCCTCGCGTCGTTCGATGCCGTCCCGCTCCCTGTCACACAGGCCCGCACGCCCGTCGGATCCTTCCAGGGTGCTCTCAAGCAGGCTTCCGCCGTCGAGCTCGGCATTACCGCCGTCAAGGGCGTCCTCGCCCAGGCCCGCGTTGAGCCCGCTCAGGTCGAGGACCTCTACTTTGGTCAGGTCCTCCAGGGTGGCGCCGGTCAGTCCCCCGCTCGTCAGGTCGTGCTCGGTGCCGGTATGCCCGACACGACCGAGGCGACGACCATCAACAAGGTGCGCCGTCAGGGCTCGATTCACGAGTTTTCGTACAGGCAGTCGAAACGCATTGCTAAGCTCCCCACTCGCTCCGCTAGGTCTGCGCGTCGGGAATGAAGGCTGTCATGCTCGCATCACAAAACATCCAGACTGGCCAGCGGGATCTCATGGTCGCCGGCGGCATGGAGAGCATGTCGAACGCTCCGTGAGTTTTTCCCACTTCACAAAGCCCTGAAGCCATCCCCGGGGCTGAACTGACGCTTCCTCGCATGCGTGCAGCTTCTACTCTCCCCGGACTCCCGCCACTTTCGGTCACTACCAGGCCCTTGACGCGATCGTCAAGGACGGTCTTACCGACGTCTATGGCGACTACCCCATGGGCAACTGGTGCGTTTCTCCATTAGTGGATTTCTAGCTGGAGAGACCGGATATTGACGCAGCTCTTTGATGGTTGGCACAGCGCCGAGGAGACTGCTGCGAAGCACCAGATCTCGCGTGAGGACCAGGACGCGTTCTGCCTCGAGTCGTACCGCAAGGCTGCCGACGCCTGGAAGGCCGGCGCTTTCAAGAACGAGATCGCCCCGGTCACGCTCAAGACGCGTGCCGGCGAGGTCGTCATCGCCGAGGATGAGGAGTACAAGAAGATCAAGCCGGAGAAGGTCTCGAGCCTGAAGCCCGTCTTCAAGAAGGACGGTACCGTCACGGCTGCCAACGCCTCGAACCTGAACGACGGCGCTTCTGCCCTCGTCCTCGCCTCGCAGGACAAGGTCTCGGAGCTCGGCTTGACCCCGCTCGCCAAGGTCGTTTGTGAGTCGTGGCCCGTCTCGTTGGTTCCTGTGAGTTGTGCTGACTCTATAACACCTCGCATTGCGTAGCTTTCGCCGACGCCGCTTGCGCCCCGGTCGACTTCCCGATCGCGCCGGCCAAGGCCGTCCCCGTGGCTCTGAAGCGCGCCGGACTCACGATTGACCAGATCGCCAAGTTTGAGGTGAACGAGGCGTTCTCGGCCGTCGCACTTGCGAACCAAAAGATCCTCAACATCCCGTCCGAAAAGATCAACGTCAACGGCGGTGCGGTCGCGCTCGGCCACGCTCTCGGCTCGTCCGGAAGCAGGATCATCGTCACCCTCGTTCACCTCCTCAAGCCGGGCGAGTACGGTGTCGCCGGCGTTTGCAACGTGAGTCACCTTTTTGCTTCCCGAGGTTGCTACTGGAGCGCTGACTTTCGTTCGCGTTTGCTTTCTTAACAACAGGGTGGCGGCGGAGCGTCCGCCATTGTCGTCCAGCGCCTGTAGAACTATTACCTGCCATCTAGATACCAGCAATACAGGGATCCGTGTAACCCGAGACTCTCCCTGTCTTTGTGGGCTCAGTGTGGAGTCACAGCCCGTTCTCGTTTAGTGGCGAGAATGCCCAGTTTCAGCTGGCGACTGAACGGCGTTTTTCGATCGGAGAGCTGGATACCCCAACCCTGACATATGGAATCTGATAGAGACTTTACTCCTCCGATGCTCTCGCGAAGAGGAGAAGCCGGGCCAAAAAACGCCCCGATGCTCTTGGAGCAAAAAGTCAAGCCGAAGCTCGTGTTGTACTCTCTGGCCGGGAATTGAACCCGGGTCTCAGCCGTGACAAGGCTGGATACTAACCACTATACTACCAAAGAATGCTTGATGGAAGAGCGTTGCAGTTTTACGTTTACAAACAGCTCAAATGTTTGCTGACCGACCTTGCAGTTCAGTGGCCGTGCTCGCACGTATCTGAACGGTCATGGATGTCTGGAATTCCTCGTCTCCCTACATATCCCTCTTTGTCCTTTTCGTGACTACAGGTCCAGGTCTGTCACTCTGCAGGGGTCTCGCAATGTCCAGCTGGCTCGTCTTTCAGGGCGCGGCGCGCGCGCGGGCTTGAGGATGTCGACAAGACGGCTCGACAGGGGCGCAGCTACCCGATGAAACGTCTATCGGAGGCGAATGCCTCACCTGCTTCGAGACTCCTTGGCGACACGCGTCTTGCGGCACCCTCTAAAGTGCCTGGCCGGGATCTGACGCAGGTTGGGGATCTAGTTTGAGAAGGTCCAGTGTCGACACGCCGGACGAGGCTGTAGCGCTCGGAGGAGGGCCCATTACAGGTCATGTGGAGAGCCGTGGCCGGCGATACCCCTGCAGACTTCGCCCGGGGGACAGCTCGGGGAAGCAAAAAGGAGACAGCCTGCGCGAGCTCACGATCTTCCCAGACCCGCAGCGCCTGAACTCGTGCCCCAAGAGACACGCGTGCCGTTCCCCGCAAGCTAGATGCGTGGAGCTGTACCGTCTCCCGACTGCGCAGACTGTGGGATATCATAGGCGCAGCGTCAGGGCTAGCCTCCTTGACGCAGGCACACTTGAGTCTTAGAGCCAGCTCCGACCCACAAGTGGGAGACCGCGTTGCCTGGCCGTGCTCAGCAAGCGGGACTATCGAAACAGATGGTCCCAGCTTTCCATCGCCTGCGAAACAGTCTGCACATCTTCGGGAGCAATGAATTCGCAGCCCATCAATGGCGATTCGAACTTTTGAAACTCAGAGCCGGTCGCTGATCACCGCGCCAGGAGCATCCCAGCTTCAGCCACGAGGAGCGACACATAAAGCTCTGGCGCCATAGAGGTGAGTACATCATCAAGCGCGCTCGGGTAGGTGGGCATCGTTTCGACTTTCTGTAAGAGTGGCAAATACCACCAGCATCCCGCCATCTTCCAGCTGGAGAACGAGGAGTTGAAACGTGGACAAGGATGATTTCCACGTGCAGAGCTTATAGGCGACCGAAACGGACGGCAACACGATACATACGGGCGAGAAAACGTTTACTTTCTCGTCTGGACTCCTCTTGGCCCACTGCAGCATTTTCAGCTCAAATTGCAGCTGCACGATAGCGGACTTTCAGCTGCTTATGGCTTATTGGAAGAGAGGAGCAAAATGCAAGACCACTCGACCGTCCGGGCTGTGGCACCAGAAGCTCGAGCTCACCGCTGCGAAAGATGCGTCCCCGCCCGCTGCGTTTCGGATACCGTGGTCAGCTAGACACATGCATCCGGGTCGGCTTTCTGAGCTATTAGCGGTCCCGAATGACAGCGGATCAGGGCACCGGTGCCCCTTCCGATGCCGTCACTATCAGAGCCGCGCCATTTCCGCCCAACATCCCCTGACCGACCAATCGTTCGGCCGCTGTCCCCGGGCTGACGGATCTTGCCTGCCTCCGTTGAGACGGGCTACGACAACTGAGCTGCTCTCCTCCCTCATCTACGCCCTGTAACGCTCTTGCGCCTTCACCACCAACCTCATCAGATCTTCGGAAGAGATGCCCCACAACGACCCCGACCTGTCCAAATTCGACGACGCCGTCAAGAAGCACATCCGCAATGTCGAGGACGATCTCCGCGAACTGTCCCACTCCATCCGTGAGCACCTGCGTGCCAACCTATCCCGAAGTGGATGTGAGGCTGACCACGCTCGTGAACCCCGTCCGAACAGACAGCAATCCCGAACTGGGCTGGAACGAGCACCATGCGCACAAGGTCCTCACCGAGTACATGGAGAAGCAGGACGGCTTCGAGATCACCCGTCACGCGTACGACTTGCCGACGGCGTGGTCGGCCGTCTTCAAATCATCGGCCGCGAAGGACGACGACGCACCGACAGTCGGCTTCAACAGCGAGATGGACGCCTTGAAGGGCATGGGCCACGCGTGCGGACACAACCTGATCGCCATCGCAGGGTGCGCGAGTGCCATCGCGACCGCCCGCACCCTCGAACAGTTCAAGCTGCCGGGCCGCATCATCTTGCTCGGCACGCCGGCCGAAGAAGGCGGCGGCGGAAAAGCCGTCCTGCTCGACCGCGGCGCGTACAAGGAGATGGCTGCTTGCCTCATGCTCCACCCGGGCGAAGGCCGCGGGGGAAAGCACGGCGCCGGAATCATGACCTCGAACTGCATTTCCGGCGTCTCGGCCACGTTCCACGGCGTCCCGTCACACGCTGGCGCGACGCCGGAGCGGGCCATCAACGCGTTGGACGCTGCTTTCGTGGCATATTCGGCTATCAGCGCACTCCGCCAGCAAACTCCGCAGGGCACGAAAATTCACGGAATCATCACCGGCAGCGAGGAGTGGTCGCCCAACGGTGAGGAGCGCCTCTGTAATCTGGGACTCAGGTTCACCGAAACTGATCCTCACCCGAGTGACAGTTATTCCGAGCAAGGCGCAGATGGTTTACGGCATCCGGTCTCAGTCGGCGTTCAAGCTGGCGGACTTGATTCCCAAGGTCCTGCGCTGCTTCGAAGGTGCTGCGACTGCGACCGGTTGCAAACTCGACCTCGAGCACGATCACCTTTACCTCGAAGTCGTGCAGAGCGACCCCCTCGCGCGCACCTTCGCCGAAGCCGCCAAACGGTGCTGGGACAGCAAAGACGAGTCGTACGAGATCGACCCGCACATGGTCACGGGCGCGAGCACCGACTTCGGAAACGTCTCGTATGCGTGCCCCGCGTTGCACCCCATGTTCAACCTCCCCGAAGCCGGTCCGGACGACCACCCTCGTAAGTTTGAATAGAAGTATCTGATTCCGCTCGTGGTCCGGCAACTGACCCAACGAATTGTTCACTCCGCAGACTCTGCATCATACGCCAAGACCGCCAGTCTGGCCTCGTCTCACGAAGCCACCATGCGCGCATCTACCGCTCTGGCCCTCACAGCGCTGCAAGTCCTCACGTCGGACAAGTACCGGAACGACCTGCACGAGGCCTGGCAAAAGGACATGAAGGCGATCGACGCCGAGCATGCGATGGATCGTCTCAAGAGTTCATTGCCCGAGAAGGGCGTGCCCATCCCGAGCGAGAAGAAGGAGGAACAGGAGGCAAAGAGCAACGGCCATTCGTGTGGCTGCTCTCGGTAGTGTGTATAATCGGAATGTGAGAAAGATCAGTGGTACAATCGGTGAAAGCTGCCTCTACAACGTGGGAAGCGCTCGCCACCATTCCAAGTCTGCCCCATCTCCAGCTGGTGCGCGATCGGTGGGGGGAGCACCGAGTCCGAGCATCCACGTATCGTCAAAGAGCCCGTTGTCGAGCGGCCAATCGCTAACCGGCTCGACCGGGGCTGGCGGCGCCGCTTGTTCTGGCACCTGTTCTGCATTTGTCGATGCAGCCGAGACTGACGGCGCAAATCCCCTCGGACGGTCTGCGGGACCGATGGAAGAGGTTGGAGACGTCGATTGGGCGAGTAGCGATGGCGGCAAGGCGGCGAATGGGACTGGTTCAAGATCTGCAGAGTCGCGAGTGCATCAGCTTCCACTGCCCGAGACCTGTCCGTAAGATAGAAGCGACACGCACTGAGGGCATCCATGAGAGTGAGAAAGTTCTTCCGTGCCACGGCCGCCGTCTCGGTCCACCGCGTCTCGAGCTTGCCGAGAAACCACAGGACCTTGCCCATCAAATCCGCCGCCTCCAGCCGTATCATCTCGCCGCGCCACACCGCCTGGAGTACAACATGACCCGCGCCGACGATCCGAGCGAAGACCGTCCAGGCGCAGTTGACGTAGTGTGTCGTGAGAAAGATGCGTTCGTAGTGCTGAAGAAGGAGGGTCGCCGAACGCGCGAGGATCGCAAGTGAAGATATGCCGAGTACGGGATCCGCTGCGCTCGGAGCGCGGATGAGGAGGCGCAAGAAATGATAGCTGTCAAGGTCCGCACACGTCAACTTCCGCCGAGGTATATATGCGTCTCGCCGACTGGGCACGTACTGTTTCGTCGCAAAGTAAGCTGTCATAGTGCTGCAATCGTTCGTTTGCGATCCGAAGCGCTGAAGGAAAGAGTGCAGGCGTGCTTCGAGCGATAGCACATACGTCGGATCGCAGAGACGCGACGGGGTGTTCCTCGCGGCGGCGAGAACTTCCGCCTCGAGCAGGATCAGCTCGCCCATGGCCGGCGCGACGATACCCCCATTTCCAGCCGCGTTGACGAACAGTTCGGGGTCGAACTCGGGCAGGAAGGGTGACTCGCCGGTCAAGCCCGCCCACGAGACATCTGTAAAAATGACATAGAATCCGAGGGCGGCGGTTCCGCTCTCCGCAGGGTACGCTGCCGCCGTCGCCTGCAGTCGTTATGAAGACGTCAGCGCTGCAGCCTGTGGATTCACGAAAGAAAGGGCGCTCTCGCTGACCGGATGCAGGAGACCGAGTTCTTGGACGCAGTAGCAGAGTTTGCCGACCACCTGCCGGGTTGTCGCCAGGGAGGCAGCGGCCATGCAATAGAGTTGGAGTATGATAAGCGCCTGTAAGGCGGTCACGGTGCTAGGGAGTTTGACGAGCTCGATCGCGTGGCGGAAGTAGGTGACGTCGAGGCGCTGTACGGAGGGGTCCATCGGCAGCAGCGCCTCGCCCGCAACGGGCACTCGTTCGGGGTCTGCGGAAGTTGCATAGGTGACCTGACGGAGGTAGCCCATGGCGTATATAGCGTAGAGGAAGGCCAGCTGATCGTCGGTGAGCGATGCGGGGAGTTCGCGATGTCTTCGGACGAGCTGATTCAGCCGAGCAGGCGAGAGAAAGTCGAAGAACGGGAGGATATCCCGCGTAAAGGTGGCGCATAGAGATTCGTTCAGGTCTCCACTCGGATTTGGCGGCGGAGGGAGAGGCGTCTCGAGCGAGAGCAAGGGATGCGTTCCGACATCGGGCAGAACGAGAGATATTGGACCTGCTCGCTCGGCGAGTCAGCCGGACTTGGCTGAACGCAATCCTGTACGTACTCGTACTCACATCCGGTCACGGCCTCGCACTGGCGCTCCAAATCGATCTCGACGGCTCGCATTCCTCGCGGCCGCGGCGCCTCGACTTCATCACTGTCGGCCGACCCTGGCGTCGACGCGGGTCCAGCGGGAGCGAGTGGGCGATGGATGCGAAGTTGCCGGGACGGCCTCGCCCTCGCGCGGTACATGCACTCGATCCCGCCCGCCTCTGTGCACTTGCTGCAGGGATTGCCCCCATCGCATTTGGTCCGCCGCACTCGGCATGCTTCACACGCCTTTGCGATGCGTTTCGGTGCGCCGCCGGAGGAGCTGCTTACATAGTTGCGCTCTGCCGGCATCGCCGAATGACCAGCTCGGGCTGGATCACGGTGCACGAGTAGAGATGAGGCGCAGCGCGAAAGGAGGATGGGGGCCGAAGTGAGAGCACGCACGTGACTCTTTCGAAGAGGGACTCCGCACTTTCTCTCGGCGGTTCATACTTCTTGCGCCCACCCAATCAACTCGGAAGTCTCACTACCTATATTGCTGTCACTGCGTCAGCGCTCGTAGCCCCGATGATGCGGCCGTGTCGGGGTCCGCTCCTTTTTGTCTCTACTAAGTTCCGCCACCGAGCTCTCGGAGCACGATCCAGAAGCTTGTACGTGCGTCTTGTGTCGAAGCTGAATGTCTCGCATCTGACGGGATACTGTAGTCCCTTTGGGTACAACCACTGATGAAGAACGACGGCTACAGCGAGGGATGCATTGAAACTGCTCAGCACGTGTAGCGGAAAGCCATGTTTTCGCTGTAAAGAGGGAGTGAAGTCAGCGAGCCGCACAAGAAGCTGTGCTTGCGAGAGGGAGAACAGCCACGTACCGATCGGTCAAATCGAGGAACTCCTGGTTCGGCTTCGGTTCCCAGTCGGGAGACGAGGTGATTTGGTCCCTACGCTTGTTCTCGCGCCGGTACAGGTACCAAATGACCAGCAGATCGAGGAGACCGAAGGCGATCACTGCCGTCGAGGTCGCGAGACCGGGGTTGTAGCGGGGAGCATCCTCAGAGCGGAACGCCTGCGGACCGATGAGGTTGCCCACGGCGTACGCGACGAAAAACAAGGCGGTGACGGTCGTCTCTGTTGGAACGTCAGAAAGTGTGTCAGCTTGTCAACCGATGCGGAGTGCAGCGCAGCGAGCGGAGTGTACGTACTCTTCGTGCTGCCCGAAACGTTGGAACTCAGAAGCGAGACGCAGCTGATGGCACCGATAGTCGCGTACAGCCACCTGCAGATATGTTACAAATGAGCGACCCGATGGCGCTTGTCTTCTTCGGCGAAACTCACAAATAGTAGCCGATCAGCCGTCCGACCTTGTACTGAGTCGGGAGTTGCCAGCAGAGCAAGACGCCGAGCAGTCCGATCGAGATGGGGATGATGCCGCACAAGATCCGGAGCTTGACCCGGTCGCCGAGCCAAAGGAAGAACAAGACTCCGACAAAGAGTAGTCCGCCGCCCGGCGCGTTGTACAGGAGCGAGTCGAGTTTGTTGAAGCCGAAACTTGCGATCAAGATGCTGAAGAAACTGTGGGGGAGAGGAGCGATGAGCAAATGCATACAGCGCCGGCTCAATCGCAACTTACGCCGTAATTCCACCGTTGAACACGTTCATAGCGACAGCAAAGGCACAGTAGCACCAGGTCAACGGGTCCAGCACCGCCTCCCGGACCTGGTACCACTTGTGCACCTTCGTGCCGATGCCGGTCTGGTTTGCGCGGATGCGCTCGATGACCAAGATACGGTCTTGTTCGCTCAAGAACCGGGCGTCCTTAGGCGAGTCGGGCAGGAACAGGAGGACCGCGATGCCGAGTACGATCGTCACACCGCCGAGGAAAATGAAGAGGATCTTCCATCCCGGAATGGAGAAGTCGCCGGCGGCGTCGTGCTTGGCGAAGCCCCAAGCTATAAAGGCGCCGATAACGTTGGCAAAGGCGTTGAACGAAAACCAGATGCCGGTGCGGAATCCTGCGGTTCCGAAGCGCTCGTCAGCAATCCGCGCCACTGGAAAACGGAAAGACCCGAGCTCGATGCTCACCCTGCTCGCGTTTGCGGTACCATTGCGACGTCACGAGCGAGAACGACGGAGTGATGCAGGCTTCGAAGAGGCCGAGGAGGCTGTGGCCGAAGCGGAAATCAGGTAAGCGGGTTGGTTGGCAAGTGGCGGATGCAATCGCGGACGCACAATCGGACTGCCACCAGACCGGCATAGTTGTGGGTGACGGCAGTGCACGCAAGCACGATCCCCCAGGCGACGATGTTTGCTCCGGTGTACTTGGCCAGTGGAAGACGCTGAAGGCAGTAATTTGTCGGCCACTCGCCGACGAGGTAGGCGATACTGCGTGAGCATGCAGCGTCAGTGTGTGCGACTCGCAGCAGCAGTCCTCAGCTGGCGCGACTCGCAGCGGCACCGCTCAGCCGGCGCGACTCACTAGAAGATACTGGACAGCCAACTGTACTGGCTCAGTGACAGGTTGTTGTCCTCTCGGATGCCCATGATGCTTGCATAGGAAAGAGCCTGTCCGAGGATGCCAAGTCAGCTCGGTCGCGTCCTGCGAGACCAGGCTCGGTCCCGGCGTACTGTCTTATCAAGGAATTGAATGAAATACACGCAGCAGAGTAGCGGCAGTATATTGAAGTCTGCGGGAACATTCGGTAGCGATATGAGTATAGGATAGAACGGGATAGGATGAATTCCAAGGCGAGTATACGGTGAAGTATACGGTGGAGTATACGGTGGGCCTGCTTCGGCTCAGTCACGGCAGAATTCGACGAGACTCACCGATCTTGCGCAACAGGCGCTTGTTCTCTTCCGGAGAGATCTCGACGTTGGCGATGTTAGCAGTCAAAGCGGCAGCGGCGTCGGGAACATCACGGACGCCTGTCACGACGAGGTCTTTCCCATAGTCGCCCTTTTCAGCGTCGGCGCTGTCTGTGCGGGCAACGAGAGGCATGTTTCGGACTGGCTGGTGGCGGAGTCGGTAGGTGATTGCTAGCTGACGATGTGCTGACGATGTTCGCAGTCGCACGAAAGGCGGAAGAAGTGAAGCAAGAAGTGTAGTCTAGCGAGATGAGCCAGATAACATGCGGTCGGAGTCGATCAAGCGGAGACCCTCCACACCAGTCGCGGATAAGCTCGTCTGGGGTCCATCCTGGGCGTCTGGGGCTGTAAGCAAGGAACCGGAGCGGCAGGATCGGGTTCGGAAGGAGAGCGGATGGAGGACGGAAGGCGCCGAAAGTGTCGATCGGCGACAATGATTGTCCGTCCCGTGCACGAACGACCAATCCAGAGCGAGTGTGTAATCTAGAACTCGAAGGAAGCTATGTATAGCGCTTGCGCGACAGCCGTCACGAGCGGTCGAGCCAAGAGCTCAAGGTTGAGCGCAACATCTCGAGGCACGGTGAAGAGCGCGTGACGCGTGACGAAAGCGACCCTCCCCTCAGGGGGCTCACGTCCAAAATTCGCGTCTCTGAGGGCAGGAATTCCACCACCTGTAGCGAGAGGCAACCCGCTCTACAGAGTGTTGCATCAGACGAGAAGGTACCCAGGTAACAAGCGCAAGGGAAAAAAAGTTCAGCAAGTTCTGGCCGCAGTGGCGTCGCATGGTTCAATTGATTGAGCGTGCGCGCGAATTGCAGCTCTAGCTCGTCTCCCCGAACGCCGGCACCTGCTTGCGGAGATGTACATTGGACAAGCTCACAGGCGGGCCTTGTTACCGCTCGCCCCGACGGCTCCCTGTTTGACCAGTGCCTGCACTTCCTCCGCCCCAAATCCGGCCTGCGAGAGCACATCCGCTGAATCGCAACCTGGCCGGAGGAAGATGTTGCCTTTTGCGGGTGAGCTAGCCGGTGTGCGGCCGAGTCGAGGCGCGGGGGAAGGGTAACCAATCAGGCTCGAATCGGCGTCGCCGGCGCCGATTCCAGATTCGTTCGGTCCTCGGCCAGCGTTGTCGACCTCGAGCGGTTCCAGCACGGGGACGCAGCAGGCGTCGGTCCCGAGGAAGGCCGCCGTCCACTCGTCCCTAGTGCGCGTGCGGAACCCGACGGCGAGGACCTCTGCGAGTCGAGGCCACGTCGCTCGATCCAGCTGTTGCTCCGCACGCGGCGCGTCTCCGGCGATCATGTTCGGAGGCAATGCGCCGAGGAAGATTCGTCTGAGACAGGTCAGGAACGTCAGTCGTGGTCAAGCTCGTCGGGTTTCCTTTCAAACGAATGCCGCCACAGCGAGACCTCGCAAACTCACAGGAATTCGGCATAGAAGTGATTCTCGATGGCCCCCACGCTCATGTACCGCCCGTCCTTGCATTCGTACACATCGTACCATGGCGCACCCCCGTCGAGAGCGTTCTCGCCGCGAGGCCTGTCCCACATCGGCAGCTTGGCAGCGGGGTGAGAAACCGTCAAGGGGAAAATGGCGGCGTAGCGAGTTCCGGTCACCTGCAAATGCACGCCGCTTTAGTCCGGCGCGAGGACAGGGATGAAGAAAGTACACAATCGGGCTCACCATGTCGACTTCGACCAGCTGTCCCTTGCCGCTTTGCGCGCGCTCAATGATGGCAGCGAGAATGCCAGCGACCGCCATCAAACCGCCACCGGCAAAGTCCGCTATAGGTTTTCGAGGTTAGACAAAAGAAGCATCCGTGGTCGCACACAGTCCACAACTCACCCAGCGTATTCGCCGGCGCATAAGGCTTCTCTCCCTTCCGTCCCAGCATGGAGAGTACTCCGGACAAGGCGAGGTAATTGATGTCGTGGCCTGCCATGTGGCTGTACGGACCTGCGGTACTCCTTGGGATCAGCTTGAGGAGTAAGAGGCATGCTGTGCCGAGACAAGCTTTTACCTTCTCTCCGGAAGCCGGTGAGGCGTGCGATGATCAAGCGAGGGTTCTGCTCGAGCAGCTCCTTCGGGTCCAGCCCAAGCCGTTCGAGGACGCCCGGACGGAAAGGATCAATGAGGACATCTGCGCGCCAAGCGCCAGAAGCGTCCGTGGGACTGAGCAGCTTCCGCAATAAAGCGATTCCCTCGGGAGCTTTAAGCGAGACGGCCAAGGACCGCTTGCCTCTGCCGGAACGAGTTCGGCCAAGTCAGCAGTGATTGCGAATCCTTCTCTCTGAGCGCGAAGACTCGCCTGGTGAGCGTGTCTGGCGAGAAAGAGGCATCCGACCGGTCCACCCGAACGACGTCTGCTCCGAAGTCGGCCAAGACAACTGCAGAGATCTCCCCCGTTTAGCTGCTCAGTACATTTCCCCGCTGTAAAAGAAAAGACTCACGCCCAGCGAATGGTGCAGGAGCGAGCCCTGCCAGCTGCGAGGAGAACCAGGTCAACAGAAAGCCGGTCGTGCAGGTGGGGAAAAGCCGACTGAGGTGGGCACCAGTTCAACCGTACCTCGAGCACGCGGATTCCGGCGAGAGGTCGAGCGTTTGTCTTGAGCATCGTAGAACAAGAAGCGCGGCAGAACGCAGCAAAAGAAGCGAGTCGAGTTTGAGGAGCAGAAGCAAGATGCGGCGGCGGAAGTCGTCCTTGGCTCTTGAGCGCACGCAGTCCCGATTGGTGATCGACTTCGGGGCGACAGCGCAGCCCCATACTAGCAAATTATCGACCAGCCAAGCATGTCGACGCAAGCGCCGGCGCACGGGGGCGCGAGTACTTCATCTGCTCGAGCACCGACGAAACAGCGACAGTCGCCGTGGGACCCGTACGCCGTCTTGCCGCCGAGCACCAAGCGCAGGGTACGTCTCTCGTGTCGCTGCTGCTGTACTGAACGTGCCGCTTGACACCCCGGGACGCCTTGTCGTCAGCGAGGCGTGTGGTGAGGAGCAAGAGGAAAGGGTCCGCTGACCATCTCGCACTACGTCGGCGGCTCTCACTCGCAGCTCGATCCCAAGGAATCAATCCGACCCAAGAGCTATACCCAAGAGCTTGCCATTCCAGCCGAGGTCGCGGAAGAGCGCGTCGTCGGCAAGCTGTTGCAACTCGACCTTCCCGAGGGCAAGGTCAGCGATCGTCGCAAAGCAGAACTCGCCGTCCGAGAAGCAGAGAAGGAGAAGAAACGCGCGAAACGCCAGCGCGAAGGAGACTGTGGTCTTGCCGGGCGCAGGAAGCGCAAGTCTCTCGGTGGCGCGCCTCCCGGCTCTATCCAGTACGTTTGTTTGATGCCAAGATGTGCCATTCTCGTGCTACAGGATGCTGACCCTGTTCCACATGGTCTATAAGCTATGAAGCCGTTCGACCGCTGTATCAGCTCTGGCTCGGTTACGCCGCCGAACTACTCGCCTTGCCACTCCGGTCCGCTACCCCTGCCTCGCCCCCTGCGGTTCATCCTGCCTCGAGTGCGGGAGAATCATCAGGCTCTTCATCGCTATTGTCAACCTATTCCGCGCGTGTCGAAGTCGGAGGCAAGAATCGCGATACCCAATTCAACGTGATCAACCTTCAGACAAAGCTGATCAAAGCCGAATTCGTCGGCTGCATGCTTTCCGGTGCGCTTCCTTTCCCTCTCCAGTCCTTTACGATGTCGTGCTGAATCTTCTCCATCCCTCAGTGAAACGAGCCAAGAATCCCTCCTTGATCGGCTTGAGCGGCATCGTGCTGCAAGAAACGCAAGGGACGTTCAAGCTCGTCACCCCAAGATCGCAAATTAAAGGTGAGCAGCCTCGTAACGATCAATGCACATGTCCGTAACTGATCTGCTGCTACCCCGGCAGTTCTCCCTAAGCTCGGCACCGTCTTCACGTTGGTATTGCCCCTCGAGCCGGCGCCGAATTCGAACCAGGACCGCGAACTCAGCTTTGATCTGTACGGCGACTCGTTCGCGTACCGCCCAGCAGATCGCGTTGGCAAGAAATGGAAGGCTGGGACGAGTGCGGGTGGCGTAGACTTGCTCTAGACGTCTTGCGCCGCCGTTCGCCGTCTCTTGCGATTGACGACACCTGCATCAATGTCGCGTTGCTAAGATGCTCCGGTCTCTCAATCTCGCAGCCCTACAGACCTGGGAAGGAAAGATCCTGAATCCCGAGTCAGGCTTTGCGAAGCAGACGTCTCCCCGTCACGATGAGTGAGCGAAAGGCGCTGCGGGCAAGCTGGCAACTGTTCCTCTGGGTATGTAGCAGAGCTCTCACGCACGGTCATCTTCCCTCCCCTTTTGCAGCGGGACCGCAGCCTTGCGCGTGTCTGAGTGCTCGAGGTTGTCCGCTTGCGGGGGGACTGAGGGAACGCGTGTTCGAAGAGCTGCTCATCACTCTCTCTCTCACAAACAAGACGAGTGAGAAAGTGGGAGAAAAAACGCTGATTTGCAAGCGACAGGCTAGAAAAATGACAACATGGACGCGAGGGTAGAGCGAGAAAGACGAAAAAAGGCGA